>VZTH01009693.1:12945-81433 GCA_013397815.1 Aleadryas rufinucha
GGGCGGGGCAGCTCCGGGGCTCGCGCGCCGCCGCCGCTGCCCTTCCCACGGTGCCTCCTGGTGCCCGCCCGCCCCGGACCGCCGTGCGCGGCGCCGCATCCCGGTCGCCGCGTGGAGAGTTGGGTTGGTTGGTTGGTTTGTTTGAGAAGGACGCTCTCGCGTCTGATTGTCGTCCTGCTTTTGGCGGGTCTCAGTGCGACTTGTGAGTGGTTTTGGCCACTGCTTCTCAAATACAAGGTCTATGCGTAGGGAAGAGAAATCTCTGAAGCTGTTTAGAACTTTAGCTTCCACAAATACACATGTTTCCCCTGAAATACTGGAATAGAGTCTATGTGCTATAATGAAACGTGTTACTGTGTGTCACCAGATGTAATAAAATGTGCGAAATTGCTTTCTGGTAACAGATCGTACTAGTGCTGAAATAACGTAGATTTTGATTACTCTTAATTGCACATAATCATATTTTAACCACGTGCATCTCAGAGTGACTTGATGCTGTGCGTGGTGCCTGTGGTAGAAATAGCTACAGCAGTATAACATAAGAACTTTAGGTGTTGGAGAAAAGGAACTGTCACTCTGTAGGTCTTCATATGCGTAGAAGTTTGGCTGAATCTGTGGTTGTTGAGCTTTTTTTGTAATTTTTTTCTGATATGTTTAAAGTAAGAAAATTTAATCAAGTAAATTTAAAGTAATCAAGTAAATCTAAAGCTACAGGCATTTTGCGTTTCTTAAACCAGACCTGAAACCACTTTGTTGGTGGTCTGTTTCCATTATGAGTCAATACAATTTTGGTGCCTAGTGCACAGCATTAATGTGAACTCACTTTCTGATTGTATGTTTACTATACATATAAATGTGTTATATGTGTATATACAGAGTAAGTTGGTGGAAAATCACATGGAACTCAGACTGTGATTCCTTTCTCACCACTCTGTTTATCTGAGATTTATATTTCTATTCTGTTTTTATAGGTGAACATGAAAACACTTATTTTTCAGGGATAGCTTTTTCTGTTGCTGGGACTTGAGATGTAATCTACTGAAAAAGCAGAGCAATATACTTAAATTCATTTTGTATCCTAGACTTTGTTAAGGAGTCCTCAGTGGGTAAGTGGTTGAGGGTATGTTTGTGGGGAAGAATTTCCTCTGCAAAGTTAAACTGAAACCCAGATCTTGTAACTTCACAGGTATCAAAATCTGTGCAGAACAGTTTTGGTTTATTTCCTCCAATTTAACTTTCACATTAAGTTTTAAAGTATTAAGTGTAAAGGGTGGAAGTAGATCTCTTGTATTTCCTAGCTGTCAAGAACATTTATTATGGGGTATAAATTGTCTTCTGAGCTTTGAGGTCATTTGCCATATGTATGTGACAGCTTGTTTGCACAGAGGAGTTTTTCCTCCTACAGTACCCCAGTCCTAACAAAATAAGCATGTCTTACTAAATACCCAGTTCACTTAAAACTTGTGAATTAAGAGTTAATTCTCTGGAAAGAAATATGGTTGTTTTCCAACCCATAGAACCATAGAATAGTTTTGGTTGGAAGGGACCTTAAGGGTCACCTAGATCCAACCTTCCTGCTGTGGACAGGGGCACCTTCCACTAGACTAGGTTGCTAAGAGCGCCTTCTCCAGCCTGGCATTGAACACTTCCAGTGTTGGGGCATCCACAGTTTCTCTGGGTAACCTGCTCTGGTGCCTAACCACTGTCATAGTAAAGAATTTCTTCCTGATACTCAATCTAAACATCTGTGTTTCACTTTGAAGTCATTCCCCCTTGTTCTATCACTGCATGCCTTTGTAAAGGTTACTCTCCAGGTTTCTCGTAGGTCACCTTTAGGTACTGAAAGGCTGTGATTATGTCTCCTCAGAGCCTGTTTCAGGCTGAACAACCCCAGCTCTCTACACCTGTCTTCACAGGAGAGGTGTTCCATCCTTCGCAACATCTTTGTTTGTGGCCCTTCTCTGGCCTTGCTCCAAGAGGTCTGTGTCTTTCCTATGCTGAGAACCCCAGAGCTGGATGCAGTGTTCCAGGTGGGGTCTCACCAGAGCAGAGCAGAGGGGCAGAATCCCCTCCCTCGCCCAGCTGGCCACACTGCTTTGGATGCAGCCCAGGATACAATTGGTTTTCTGGACTGCACGTGCACATGGCTGGATCGTGTCCAGCTTCTCACCCACCAGCAGCCTCAAGTCCTTCTTGGCAGGGCCACTCAATCTCTTCATGCCCCAGCCTGTGATTGATACTGGGGGTTGCCCCAACTCAGGTGCAGCACCTTGCACTTGGACTTGTCAAACCTCTTATGAAGCTTGTCCAGGTCCTTTTGGATGACATCACATGTTTCAGGCATGTTAGCTTCACTTACCTTGACAATATGGACCTCTGAGGGACACCACTTGTCACTAATGTCCCTTGGGACTCTGAGCTGTTGATCACTACCCTCTGGATGGGACCATTGTACCAGTTTTTCATCCACCAGTCCGTCCACCCATCAAATCCATTTCTCTCCAATTTGGAGAGAGCTTCGTGGGGGACTGTTTCAAAGGCTTTATGGAAGTCCGGATAGAGAACATCTGTAACTCCTCTGTTGTCCACCAGTGCAGTCACTCTGTTGTAGAAGGCCACTGGGTTGGTCAGGCACGACTTGTCCTTGGTGAAGCTGTGCTGGCTGTCCCAAATCACCTCTGTCCTCCATGCACCTTAGCATAGCTTCTAGGAGGATCTGTTTTATAATCTTCCTAGGCAGGTTAGTAGTTCCCAGAATACTTCTTTCTACCCCTTTTTAAAAAATGAGTGCAGTATTTCCCTTTTTCCAGTCACCTGGGAATTCGCCTGACTACCATGACTTCTTGAATATTATGGAGAGTGGCTTGACACATCAGCCAATTCCCTCAGGACTATGGAATGCATCTCAGCTTTTAGCAGTGATGATTAACTCTGGTCTCTGGTTCCCACCAGCTAGATGCTTAATAAAAGAACCAATCATTTTTTGTCTGTGTTGTATTCCTCATACAATAAGGAGCAAAATAGAAACGTCTGGATGTGGAAGTAGGATTCTTGTGAATTACCAGAAGTGCATATTTAAAATTTTCACATAGAGAAGTATACAGGCTATTTGAAAAATGAAGTAGTTTATGATCTTTTGTTAGAGTGTTGACATAATCCTTAACCTGGGAGGTAGACACAGGAAAGTGGAATTGTGTATATGCAGATAAAAGTAACTTCTTTAGTTCCCTAAACAGTGATTATGCTAATCATAATGGTACAAATGTTTTCTTGTTTGATTTAAATTATTTCCATAATTGAGAAGATAAAGGAAGCTAAGGCAGCCCAATGCTTCACATTCGTCCATTTAATCTTAGCTGCATGGCCTTTTCGGGGTTAGTTTGTGTCTTTTTCCAAAGCTTATCCATTTGAAGTATTTTGTCCCTTCTTTTTCTCTCTGCCCTTGACAGACAATTAGAAGTTCTTGGGGTTGGCAGGGCGTGTAAGCAAAGAAATTCCAAACACACGAACTTAGATGATTTCAATAAAGAAATTCAGAGAAAATATTTTTAACTTTTTTTTTCTTTCCCCCTTTAAATTTTTGACAAGTTGTAGACCTCAGGGAACTCTCTTCTTTCTGGCAAGACTTTTGCCTTTGTGTCAGAAATGTGCCATTTGCTCTTCTGAAAACTTCTACGTGTTTTGCCTAATGTTGTTAAGCGAATGATCTGCAGAGTAGAGGCAATGTCAGAACAAATTGCTTAGAAATACCAAGCAAAGCAAGGAGTTCGGTTGTGGCAAAGCCTATATGAAAAAGCAGTTTAAAGGTGTCATAGCCCCCATGTCTATAAGGTCAAAATTATATACATGCAGCCTTGATTTGTTACACCCTGATTGTGCTTTGTTTTACAGTACTGCTTATCTTTGTAAATTTTTAATGTGGAGAGCTATTGCAAAAAGGATGTCTTGCATGACTTAATTACTTTCTTAGACTGTATTGGAATAATTTTAACTGTGTTTTCGTTTTCTTCCAGAATGGTGAACACACATAGAAGATTATCAGAACTCTGTAGAATTTGCATTTGGTTTGAGAGCTTGTGAGAGTGCTTATCATGGAGAAACAGCAGATTGTCTTGGCTAGCCGGGATGGTGGGACTGTGTCTGGTGCAGCGCCTGCTTTCTTTGTCATCTTGAAACAACAGCAGGGAAATGGAAAAGCTGACCAAGGAATCCTAGTAGCAAACAGTGATGCTTGTGCTCTCGCCAGCAGTGTATCAGCTCTAGTCAAACCCAGAGTCAAGACCTGCCTCCCAGCTGGCTGTGTCTCAGGGGACATCACTGTCACCCTAGATAACAACAGTATGTGGAATGAATTCTACCATCGCAACACAGAGATGATCCTGACGAAGCAGGGGAGGCGCATGTTTCCATATTGCCGATACTGGATTACAGGGCTGAATTCCACTCAGAAGTACATCCTAATCATGGACATATCCCCTGTGGACAATTACCGATACAAATGGAACGGCCGTTGGTGGGAGCCCAGTGGCAAGGCGGAACCACATGTTCTAGGGCGAGTGTTTATTCATCCAGAATCTCCTTCCACTGGCCAGTTCTGGATGCACAAGCCAGTATCCTTCTACAAACTAAAACTTACCAACAATACCCTGGACCAGGAAGGTCACATAATCCTGCATTCTATGCACCGTTACCTGCCACGACTTCACCTGGTGCCTGCAAACAAAGCCACAGGAGTCATTCAGCTTAACGGCCCTGATGTCCATACATTTACCTTTCCACAGACAGAATTCTTCGCAGTTACAGCCTACCAGAACATCCAGATTACCCAGCTGAAAATAGATTACAATCCTTTTGCTAAAGGGTTCAGAGATGATGGGCTGAATAGTCGACCTCAGCGTGATGTGAAACAGAACAGCAACTTAAAATTGGTAGGAGGTAGTATTTTTAGCATTCCTGCCATTTGTGGTCACTCGGCTGATGTTGATGCATTAGATGTGCATCAGAGAAGTGTAGATTCTTCATTTATTGGTCAAAACCCATCAGACACTGAGCTGGATAAAGAGTCCTTCAATGCAGAAGGAGACTTCCTGGGTCTCCTGGACAGTGACCTGCCTTCAGGTGTTATGCCAAAGCTAAAAGAAGAAGTCTCTGAAAGGTGGGTTAACACTGCATTTTTAGTACAACCTCTGGTTAAATGGGATGTTTTGTAAATAAATAACGGGATGTTCAGTGTACGGGTTTACAGCTAAAGGTTGCATGACCTGTAATGGCAGAACAGTTAATATTACTAAAAGGTTTTCTTTGCTCAATCATGTATCAGTTTTGACTATCTAAGGTGTCTGAGGAATATAAGAGTTCGGTATTATTTTCTGTGTTGCTTTAGCTCCCGTTGTTGAGAAGCATTGAGGGATTTCTCTTAACCCTCTTAGCATTTTAGAAGGCTAAGTTGATTTTTTCAGAGTTTTAGAGCACATTGCAGTCATCAAAACGCTGCCTTTGCTTTTAGGGTTGCTCACCACAGTGACGCGCTGTCTCTATCTATAGCTTCAGTTGTCATTAGTGAAAGTGAATGGTGTGTGGCGTGTGGGTATTTAGGTTGGACATATGTAGGGATTGCTGCAAGGCAGTTGTAATTGGCAGCAAGCCACCATTTTGTCAATAACTGCTTGATGTGAATTCTTTTATTCCATGAAGAAGTATGAGGTAGCCTGCCTGTTGGTAGTCAGTTGCCTCATATTTGCTGTGAGGTAAGGGAAGTACTTCAGAATAACTTGATTTTTCTAAAGCACGCCTGGCAAAACCTATTATTTTACTGCACTTTCACTTAGTTTTGAAAATCCAAGCAATAGCGTAGAGCAGACTTAGTGAATAGTTAATGTGCATGTAGAGATACTTTGAATGCAAAGAAATTATTTTAAAAAGTAGAGGTTTCTTTTCTGCTGTGTTGCTTCATGTCACTTTGTTAATACCAGGATTAATCTGCCAAAGATGTAGTGACAAAAGCAACCTTTGTAGACCAGTACACAAGAGAATTTTTTAACTGCAGGATATCAGGATGATGTTAATGGTGAAATTAGAGGTCAGTTCTTAAAGGAGAAAAGTTACATTTATGATGTAGTTATACTGGATGTACAATTGTATTATACAATGGTTGTATTACTATACAACTGCAGTGTGTTTTAGAGAGGACAGAGGTTTCCTCAGTTGTTTTTTTGTCTTGCAAAAAAGAATCTCCTTGCCTTTTGAGAAACTTTTGAGCAACTTGAGAAAAACTTCAGATTACAAAGTTATCCATACTTTCGACACTTGAGTTTATTTGTAATAATTCTTAAGAGTACTAGAATAGTTTTGCGTTCTAGAGTGCCCAAACCTTTCTTTTGCAGTATTTTCATGTGTCAGTCTATTAGAAAAAAGGTCTTCTAGACTTATTTCATTCTCAAAAAGTGCTGTTCTAACCCATCTTAAATACTGAAAATACACCGATTACAGAGAGGATGGGCTTTTTTTAGTTCCTAAGAGCATGAAGAAGTGTTTAGATAACTTTGCATATTGGAAGTAAAACTCAGAAAATAATTATTGTCAGCTTTATTTTGCTTTCATAGTGCTATTTCATTTGCCTGGAGAGGGTAATTGAAGCAAATTTTTTTGAGAACTATTTATTCCCAAGGAATAAAAAACATTGTTTTAAGGATTCAACGACCTTCCTTAAAACTAGCTGATGCAAGTTGGCAGATTTAATTTCTTTTGGTCCAGAGCATATTAGATTCCTTCTCTGGTTTTGCCTCCAAGGCAATTGATCTCTGAAAAGTGCTAAAAGCTGTGCAGACAGGAAAAGACTGCAAAGGATCTTTCTGTTGTCTGGCTTGGAAACACCTGTCACTTGATGAATAAATATTACCACTGTCCTAGCACTATTTTCAAGCACTGGTCAGCTTTTTGTTTTATGTTTTTATAATCTGTGTGAAAAAGTCAAATTCTTTACTTGGAAACAGAAAATTGATCTTATCCAAGAAATGGCAAAACTCTCTTTGTAAGTGCTGGAGTTTTTCAGAACATTAGTTCTTCTTTCTTCTGATCTTTTCTGTGTTTTCATGCTGTATGGTTGAGTTTTGAAGTATGTCAGCCTTTCAAGGACAGCACTGAGAGTGTGGCATTTTTCTTTCTCAAACCAAACACATTAATATTTACATATTAATGAAGACTGGGCAGTATTTTTTTCTGTGGTGGTCAAGCTCTTAGTAGTACTTGATAGGCATTGTCAGGCTTTTAGGCAGGGCAGTGATTTCTGCTGAGCTTAGATTTGAGTGAGAAGCAGGTTTGGAACTGCTACCTCTCAGATAATCCTCTCTAAAAGAAGTGGAGTTCCTAGTGCTGTTGAGGGTGATACTCCCCACCAATACTCAATTCTGCTGATGTTTTTGAGAATAGATCCATGTTAAAGGTTGCATATACCTGAGAGTAATTTTAATCCTGAGTTGTTAGAGGACTTCAGAAATAAAGGACTATTTTCGTTATCTGAGGTACTTTGTGGGTTCTTTTCCTTGTGCTTCTGTGGTCTGATGGTATATTTGGTTTGATTAGATGTGTTGTGAAGAAAATAAATGTTTGAGTTGTGGGTACTTCTATAGAAGTTCTTATGCCTGGACACACTCAGATGTTTAGGCCATGGAAAGTACCACAAACAAACTTTACTAGTTCTTAAGTCTTACAGGCTAATGTACTTTCTCCCTTCCAAGGTCTTTTGAATTTCCTCCTTCAGAAATAAAAAATCTGTGGGATTTTTTAATGCTCCATTAGTCTTGTTATTCTTATTTAGTTGTCTTTTGTTTAGTCTTGACAGTCTGTTGTTTTATTCCTTTCTTGCCTTTCTTTTGGGAGAGGAAGGCAAGTGATTATCCTTCAAACTTCTGCCATTGATTGCTAGATTAATTCCACAAGAAATCAGATTCTCCCTCCAACTCCTCCCCGGTGTATTTTAAAATGATGTACATAAAAAAAACCCCTGTATCTTGGTACTGTCAAAAAGTGAGCAGCTTAATGTTTTTAATCTGGAAAAAGCCCAAAAGGTAATTTCTCTGCTTTTGTTGTTATATTACAAGGGTGCCAAATACATTACTTGGGCTATAAGAAAGTTGGTTTAAATATGAGCATTGTTCCATATCAGGTAAAGAAAGAGCTAGTTAAGACACTCTTTAACCATTTTTACCTGATCTTGGATTAAGTTCAGGATTTTGAGAGGACAAACTTCCTTGATTCATCTTCCCATAGATTAGAGGAAGAGAAGTTTCTGTGACTACTTATATTGCATGTAACTTCACAAACTAAGGGCCAGATGAAATCGCTTCAGTGCTAAAAAGCAGCTTTTTTATTCTTTGAGAAGTTGGTTATTGCATCAGAATTTAAAAACAGCATTTTTGTTCAAATCCTTTATCTTCTCATGCATATACATGACTCGTACCTCACTCCTGTCACCACGTGGCTTATGGTTGCACTATGCAGAATAAAACAATATTTGTGTTTAGAAGTTTCAGTGTTACAGCAGGGTTTTTTGATTTGGATACTGTCCAGATTCCTAACAGAAAGGTAATCCTTAGGTTACATGTACACACCTTGTAATAGATAAAGGAAAATGACTAGAGAAGTCCAGGCTTTACTGGGCTTCCAACTGGAAACAGTAAAACTCAAATGAGAAATTGATTTGTGGCCTGCAAGTTTGCTAAGGTTTTTTGCCTGTTTATTTCCAGGAATTTTAAGGTAGCAGAGCAGATGAGTCTAAATTAAATTTACTTTAATTGTGGATCAGCTGTACTGAATCAACCTCTTAGTTTAGTATTGTGGCAGGGTTTTCAGCTGCCAATAACCTATAAGTAGTCTGCATTTCTTTCACAGTAAACTCACTGACCGAGAAAAGCTTTTTAATCATACATTTCAGATTATGAATTAAATGAAAGCTAGAAAATTTCTAGTAGAAAACTCACTGTCCAGAGAAAACAGTAGACAAAACAGGACTGGTATTCCGTTGTCCTGCTGCCTGCTATTCCCTCACAAGTCATGTTTTTGCTTTAAGCTTAATGCTGGTTACTTAGTGTCCTTATGAGTTGCAGCAAGTTTTCTAGATAGCTGCTCTTGTTCTTTAGAATTTTATATGTAAATATATAAATCTGTATCTTGACTGTCAGCACCCTGTTTTAATACTGCTGTCTTTCTTCATGAAGGGAATACTCCCACCTCCATGTTACTCCCAGCTCCCTGTGTCCCAGCTGTTCTCCCTTAAGTATGTCCTCAGTCTACACAAGAAGGAAGCTGCTTCTTCCTCCACTTCTTTTCCCTTTTCTCAATCCCAGCTGTGGGTTCAACTGAGCATAGCACTTCTTTAAAGGGGGAGGGATGGATAATATTAATGATAAAATAGACACACATCCATATATACATCCAATATATGTGAAGCAATATTCACTCTCTATATAATATATTAGTACTACAGTTACATTAAATTTTATTTGAAATTGTCGTCATTAACAAATAATTTTACTTTTAATAACATTGTAATAGCATGAAGTTGACAATAATAATGTAGTTAAAATTATATGTAATGTATCATATAATAAATATAAAGGTATTATTGCAATACTATGTGATACATTGAGTATATAAGTTCTGACTTCTTTTTCTGAGTTCTGTTCTGGATATGAGTTTCTGCCTTCATACCTTAGCAGTTTTCTCTTACGACAAGGAGCCAGGTTCTGATACACTAAACAAAACTGGTGGCTGTAGTTCTTTGACTGATGTGTCTGGCCCTCAAAGAAGCCCATCATCAGTGTGTAGCTGCCTGTACTGTTAGTCTTCAGTATAACGCATGATTTTGAATTCTGGTTAGGTTAGTACCCAGACCTAGTGGAAAATGCAGCAGGATTCAGTAGGATATTAGTATTATGTAAGTGTTCAAATAACAGTTGAATTTAGGAATTGTCTGTATGTGGCTTCAGGGTGCATTAACTAAAATTTTGGTGCATTAAGGGCTCGCTTGGCTTCTTACTTGCAAGCACAATGGCTTTAGTGTCTTAACGAGATACACAGCAAACTAAGGCCACTTCTTGAGCATTTCAAATATGACAGCTTATCATGAGTTCATGCTGAGTAAAAGAGGAAAAAGTGCAAATGTCACCCTGATATTAGCAGGGAAGGAAGTTGTGCTGCTGCCTTCAGATAAGAAGTTGGATTGTTCTTAATAATGGCAATTTCTTGGGGTTTCTTGAGTGCTTACTTCTAACAATGTAAGCTTGTAAATGACAGCTTATTTAGCAGACTTGTCTGGAAGCATTTTGGAAGGTTTTTACAATATGTAATGAAGGATTATGGGAGATGGTGGAATTGTGGTAAAGGAGATTTCATAAAGATCTTACGTTGTGTTTTGGTTTTGTCCCCTCCCTGCCACCCCAGTCCCATTGCTAGCAGTTATGAAAGCAATTCCCATGTGGCATCTCCATTGGACCCAAATGGACACTTCAATGTAGTCATTAAAGAGGAGCCAGTAGATGACTATGACTATGAGTCAAATATTTGCACACAAGGAGTAACTGTGAAACAGGAGGACACAGATGAAGAAACTGATGAATATTCCAACACTGACGATGATGATCCCATTGTACAAAAACACCTAATGAGACGCCATGAAACAGATGGAATTGATGGAGAATTCAGGTCTAGGAAGCGTATGCTAACCAGTTCTTCAGGTGTTGCCAAAGCAAAAATGTTAAAACTGGATAGTGGTAAGATGCCTGTGGTCTATTTGGAACCTTGTGCAGTCACAAAGAGCACAGTGAAGATCTCTGAGCTGCCGCAGACCATGCTTTCCTCTTGCAAAAAGGATAAATCCCCTTTGGGTGCAATCCTGGATTCCTTGCCCGTCTGTTTTGAAAATGACAAAGACTCTTGCTCAGGCACAGTCCCTGTGCCTGAGGAGTTAGTTATGAAAAAAGAATCTCCTGGGAGTAAAATGTTGCAGAAATACTGTTCAATCGGAGAAGCCCAGTGGGCTCTATCCAAATCACCTAATTTTAATCTCAGGGGCTCAGTTAGTTGTGACTTTCCGGATAAGGAGATCTGTGGCAGAAAAAGGCCAGGGATACTGAAGAACCCTATGTCCCTCAAAGGCTCTGGTAACAATCAAACCACCCTATCATCAGTTACAAATAAAAGAGGAAGGCCACGGAAACTGAAAATGTCCAAGGCTGGTCGACCACCTAAAGGTATAGGGAAATCTGTAGTAACGAGCAAGAACACTTCTCTGGGGCCTGGCAGTGTCCTTCCAGATGTTAAACCGGACCTTGAAGATGTTGACGGTGTTCTTTTTGTGTCCTTTGCATCAAAGGTAAAACCTGACTCTTGTGTGTAAAATCCAAAAACCTTTTAAAGCCCTTTGTGCTTACAAGCTGAAGTTATATGTTCTTTTAACCTGAGTTTGGAGTTTTGTGGCCTCTTTCCAAATCTGTTCTTATTTTGACCCTGTGTAACTTAAAACATTGTCTTACTTCTTGCAGCTTAGGAAAAAGTAGTGGAATCTAGAGTTCTGTATAAAAGAATGCATGCTTTTTAATGAAACAATCTTATGTTTTGAGTAATTTGGTGATATTTGATGTGGCCTAGTTTGCATCTAAATGTTTTAAGGTATCTTAACTTACTCAAGGCTCTTCATGTATGTAGGAAGCTCTTGACATTAACACTGTTGACAGAGCTGGTGGAGAAGAGTCACAGAATCTTCAGGCTCCCCTGTTGACTACAAGTGATCCAGGTACATTTTTTTCTTTTTTTTTTTTCTGTTGTTAGTGGCTCTTCCCTGCAATAAGGGAATTTGTAAAGACACACTGAAAAAATGAATAATTAAGTCAGGTTTTTTTGCATGGCAAATGTTTTTTATATGTTCTTGTATTTTTTTGAGTAGATTGTCAAGCAAGAATACAGGTACTGGAAAAGGAGTTGATGGAAGAGCTGAAGACCTTGAGGCATAAACAAGTAATACATCCTAGCCTTCAGGAAGGTAGGTGGTGGTGTACGTACTGGTGCACCTGGTTGATTATTACACTTAGTCATACTGAGCTGATAATTTCCTACTGGTGCCAATACTGTATATGCCTAATACAGCTGGGACCGTTCTTTTCATTGGCACACGTTCTTGTTGCAAACTAGAAAATGTGGAGGTGGCAAAAGGCGAATCCTGAATCTTCAGCAGGAGAGCAAGAGTTGCATGTTACGTGCCTCTTGCAAAAGTCGCTGAACCTTCCAACAGTGCCTCTTTTGTAATGACGTAAACCTGGTTGAAAGCAGATGGAGTTGGTTTTACTCCTTCATAAAAGTAGGCATTTCCTGGTAGGAGAATAGCTAGAGATCCAGCAACAATTAACTAAGGCTACATTTACTGTGTTTTTAGTCCTTATTTCTTTGAGTCCCTATTCATCCAGTTCTAGCTATGTAAAAAGGCCAAGGCAAGGTACTTGTAGTTTGTGATCTTCTATTTATATACAGTGTTAGCCTGAGGTAGATGGAGGAAAGTCAAGGATCCACAGAGTGGAACTTAAAGTTCTTTCTACTGATGATGTGGAAAGACATCAGCAATAGTAGTCCTGAGACCAATGACATTAACGCAGGCATCAGAGCAGGTGATGAAATTATTGATACACATGGAAGTGTTGTACTTCACACTGCTGAGGTTCTGGCGCTGAATGTTTCAAACACATTACTGTAATACTGTGTAGGGACTGAGACTCCAGGTACTGATCTTCACTCTGATGTGAGCTGTTCTAGGCCCTCACAGAGCTTCTGTGGTGAAGAACATTGGATTATCTTGAATGGTTTATGCATGGGATATGATGAGAACTAGCAGTGTTAAACCTTTTTAGGATTTTATTGTGGATCTCCTAGGTGTTACCTTTACCCAAGAAAGTATCATAAAATTACAGTGTGTTGGCAACCATGAATACATTGGCAACTATAGCATTAGTGAGGGCTGTTTTACTTATGAGATGATCCTGCATCTGGGAACATGTACAACCCACATGCTTTTTCTCCAGCTGAACTGTGAGTTGCCTTCTGAAGGATTTTGAGCAGTTCAGAGATACTACAAAATGGACAAGAAATGTCAAGCATTAGGCTAAGAAATAGACACCTGAAGAATTTTGATTTTCTTGAGTGGTTATGACCATCATTTCCAGTGTTGGATGGTAATGCCGAGTCTGTTAAATAGTGAAATTGCAGTTCAGCAATGGTGGAGATGAACCACAGCTTCTAATTTTTGGAGGGAAAAGAAGATATGGGAAATTTATTTGCAGCAAGAGGTTACTGCAATAGATGTAGTGTGATCAGGCTGTGAAGTGAATTACGATATGAATACTTTTGTTGTTAGACTTCAGCTGCTGCATGTGAACAAGGAACCAGACTTTGTCCAGATTACCTTCATCTTCCAATTAGTTACAGATCTCTTGAGATTGTGGAAGGAACAGATATAGCAGTTTTGATGTTAACTCTGGTTTTGATTCTCAACAGTGTAGTTGAGAAGTTTAAGATTCTTTTTGAAATTTAGTAATGAAATGTTGGAGCTGTACCTGAACCCCTCAAATTACTCTTGATCTGTGAAGTTAATAACAGGGTGATAGAGGCTGTCTAGATCCTAGAGGCATTAGAATTGCAGGAAGATGCTTCAGAAAGAAGGAAATCCAGCTTAAGTGTGTTAAAAGGAAAGCTCCTGCCGGAGCACTGCATATGCTATGGGATGCTTCTTTTATCTGAGCTAATTTGAATCCCTGATTATATTCTTGAAAATTGAAGGCACTGTTCCAATGTTTCATATTTCAGATTAATCAGCTGCAGCTGATGGAGAGGAGAAAGTTCTTAAAGTTCTTAATTTGCTACTGTTTGCTTACAGCAACTGAAATTTAACAATGCTCTGGAGATGATTAGAAATGAAAAAAAGTGATAGTTCATCTGTTGTTTATGGGGATGTCTTTATTGACATAATACTTAACTGTTACCATTTTTCTCTTCTGGCTGTCTGCAGTCATTCCATGTTGCACTTCTTGTACTCATCCTCTTGGTTTTTTGTCTTGGTGTTTTTTATTTCATGATTCTGAACTGAAATAATAGATACTGTGCATGCGTGATGTTCTTATTTTTGTTTGAGTGTAAAACAATGGCTTGTTTTTGCAGGTGACAGAAAGGAGTGTGAAGAAAAATAAACTCTGTTCTCTTTCCATTGTACTTGAATAGAGAAAAGAAATGGTTGGCATCTTGGTATTTGTCAATTGACATGTTTTTATACTAAATGCCAGATTGACTTGCTTCTCATTTTCCCTATGTAGATATGAAAATTACATCTCACTAGACTGTCTTTGATAACAGTATCTGTTTAAAGAACCATACCTAAGATTTGTTTCATGTCAGTTGTTTTCAGGCTGCTAGTAATCTGGTCACTGTGTTTCCACTCGTGAACATAAATGTATACGGCCAGCACAAGGTTTCTACTATATGTGTAAACACTGCTTTGTTTCTTGAGCCTTGTCAAGTCATACATTTTCAGTTTCAAGATGCATACATTTAATGTATTCTTTACAAACTTGTGGGCAACAGCAGCAACATTTGTAAGTTTCTGTAGCTAAAGATCAAAATAGATGTTCTCAGCTCCCAGTTGTGAGCTGAACTTGATTGACAGTGATTTCTTTAATTCAGTGTAACAGTATTTTCTGAGAAGGTGCAGTATCAATTTTCCTAGCTTTTGCTTTTCTCTGCATTTCTGTATCTATATTTATTTTGCCATTGACAAAGATAGCTTTTGTTACCACGTAAATCTTTCGATTTGAGTATTGGGGGTTGTTAATGAATGAGCATGTTGATGCCACCACAAATACTTTCAGTGCCTATAACAACACAGATTGTTTAGTTTCTTTATAGCCATTTTTCCCCCTGTTTCAGAAAAAAAAAAAAAGGTGTTTTATTGTGAAGTACCAAGACTGGGGAAAAAAATAACCTGCTGACCTTTGGAGAATTTGATAACCCAAGCCCTGAAATTGCTGTCTAAACTCATTTTTATATCATAACAGTCAATCAAACAAACACACATTCTTCAGAGATAAAATGTGGTTTGTTGTCTCTTACTGCTGGTTGAAACTGATGTATGTGTGTACGTTCTTGCATGAGTTTAGCTCAGTACAAAAGGGGATGTGTAAGTACTGCTGGCAGGCTTGGTAACTTAGGGATATGAAATATCAGTCAGCTGAGTTGGGTTCAGAGAGTAACTCTAGCCTTCAAAGATGTAAATGGTGCTGACTTCTTCAGAAAAACAGACAAAAGGTTTTATTATGAGATTTATTACAACACTGGCACTGTGGTTAGTAAATTTCTGTGAAAACTTGAGTAGCAATCAAAAAACCTATGAAAAATAATTCAATTTTTTTCTCAAATTCCCATTGCGTAAAATGCTCTTTAATTTATACCTGCTATAAATCCAGTGTAAGTAACTGTTATGGCACTAATGCTTTTTTTCAAGTCTCGTAAAATGGTGAGTGAATGCCAGAAAAGCCTATGGTAACTGAATGCTTTATCTTTTAGTAGATATCTTGACTTTCTTTTTCCTAACATCTTGCTGCATTGAGACATTTACTGATACTTGCTTCTTGTAGTGGGACTGAAGTTGAATTCTGTGGACCCAACAATGAGCATCGACTTGAAATATTTGGGTGTGCAGCTTCCTCTTTCCTACTCAAATTACTCTCTGTGGAGCTATCCAGGTACCAACCCCAATTCTCCAGGTGGGTAGAATATTAATTTGCTGTAATCTTAAATGTCACCTTTTTATTATCAGTGATGAGAAGGAGAGAATGGCTGTTTAGTTCAGCTTGGTATCTAAAGAGATTAAAACAATACTAAATGACAAAATAGGAGAACTTCCTTAGATCATTATGTGGTTACTGGGCAAGGAGTCCTGAGTAATGTGGCTGGATTGTTTTCAGTGTTCCCATTTTGTGATGGTTGTGTTCCAGCAGTAATATCTGTCTGTTTTATGCTGACCCCTCAAATTGCTCAGAAAAAACTTAAGCAATCTGAATTTGTCTGATGTTGCTCACATACCAAACAGACAAAAAGTTGTCTTTAACAGAGCTGAGTATCAGAATTTTCCAGAAGACCTTGAGATGCCACTGGAGGCTACCTTATAATTTCATGATAATTATTTATTACAAAAGTTGTCACCGACTGTTCTTTTTTAAACTTGCTTGGTTTCCAAACAGGTGCGTTTTTTCATTATACTGTGACTATGATTCTCATACTGTTGTTAGGTACTGTTTTTAATAGTGAACTGGATGGACAAAGTATATCTTATATGCTTATCTGTTTTCTACTTAACCATTTCTCCCACTGTAATGTTCTAATTACTTACATCTTTCTTAATCTACTGCTTTTAGGAGCTGGTAGAGGCAGACATTGAATTTCAGATTGTTTACACTGCAGGAGAGGACGATTCAGTCCAGAAGACCTCAGTCAGCTTAGTGTCCAATGCAATCATTTCTAGCCTAACAATATGTTAAACGGCCACACAGATCCCTGTTAGTATTTTTACATTCCATCTTAGTTCCCACAGTTGATGCATAACTTGACAGAGATGTAACTCTGTGTGCGCCTTTTGTGGTTATTCACTGTCCGTGCCTCTAATTGATACTCATCTGAATTTGACAGAACACCAAACATTAAATCAGGTTTCTGCAGGTGTCATAAAAGTCACTGGCTCAACTGAGGGGAGAGAATCAAATTACTCTTCTTGCTGAGTGAGGCTGTAGTATCAGCTCAAAACCTGCCTGTTCCATTTTAGCCTACTAATTAGTTGATTGGCCCATTAGACTTTCGGAGCCAACTGCTTTTGCACATTGCTAAGGAGACTAAAACTGAAAATAGAGGAAACACTTTTTGTGTGAGATAGCAGATGCTTGGCCATAGAGCAGAACTCTTCAGGAAGCTTGGCCTTGTTAAATATTCTGTTAATTAAAAAAAAAAAAGTAAAAATCAAGTTACTTCAAAGCTTTTGATTTTGCTACTGTTCACTTATCCCTGAAAAGGAATAAGCAGAGTTTGCTAAGACACTGATACAATCAAACTTGGTTTATGAACTGAGGCTAGCTTTCTTCTTTTCCAGATACTGGATTTCCTTTTGTTTCCAGGACAGGAAAGACAAATGATTTCACAAAAATCAAAGGCTGGCGAGGGAAGCTTCATGGTGCTTCTAGAAATGAAGGTAAAAAAAGTAAAAAGAGAGAGATCAGTGTACAATTTCCAACATGTGGCCATTTTCTTGACCTTCCATAGACCTTGCAATCTGGTATTTATGCGTGTCTTAATGAGAGATTTATTTTTGTATATTGAAACTGTTATGATTAAAGAATTTTTTAGTACTGGTTCTATAGTCATAATGAGGGAAGAGAGAAACTTTGAGTAAGATAAAAATATGTGTTCTGTTGTACACAAAAGGCTCCAATGAAGAGCAAAGGGGTAATAGTTTTGGTTTTGTTTGTGAGTTTTGAGTTTATATGGAAGTATGGTAATTCCAGAATTCTGTTGCCTCAGGGACCCTAATGAACCTCATTTATATTGGTGTATTTTTAACTCCAGTTACAGCACGTATTCCTCACATATTTGATTACTTTTCCTTTATTTCCAATTTTTTACTTTAGATCAAATATTTATATTGTACCTTCTGCACTTCTATACAGCGTTGTGTTGGAATATTCCAGATCTGTTGTGCTATACCAGGTGGGCCAGGTGTTTAGGACAAACAAAGTAAGAATAGAAGCACAGAAGCCCTGTAGTGTTTTTGTGAATGAATGGTGTGTGGGGTCTGGCTGAGCTGGAGTTCATCTTCCCCACAGCAGCTGTCACAGTGCTGTGCTCTGCGCTGGCAGCTGGGAAGGTGTTGGTAACACACCAGTGTTTTGGCTACTGCTGAGCACTGCCTGCACGTACCAAGGCTGCCTCTCAACATTCCCCCCTCAGCAGTAGCCAGTGGGTGGGCATGGTCTTGGGAGGGGGCTTAGAACAGCTGACCCATACTGATCAAAGGGATATTCCATAATGTATGTCTGCTCAGCAATAAAAGCTTAAGAGAATGGAGAAGGAGGGAGGGCATTTGTTTCTTACAGTGTTTGTCTTCCGGAGTAACTGCTACTTATTCTGAAGCCCTGCTTCCAGGAAAGTGCCTGAACATCACCTGCTGATGGGAAGCAGAGAATAAATCTTTTCTTTTCCTTTGCTTCCACACATGGCCTTTGCTTTTACTTTATTAAACTGCTTTTATATTGACCCATGAGGTTTTTCGCAGCTTACTGTCAACCCCCCATTCTGCTGAGAAGGGGAGTAATAGAGTGGCTTGGCAGGCACCTGGAGTCCAGCCAAGGCCAACCCACCACAAATACACGTGTAAGATCTCCACCAAAACAGTTGTGCAGGCTGCTGGTTGTGTTGCAGAATGGATTATATTTGGTGTGCCTATGTTATATACAATTCTTGTAGAAGAGTGCATTTTTTAGAGATGTATTTACCTATCCTACAGTGTTTAATTATTGTAAAATTTAACTCCAGGAGTTAAAGTACTCTTTACTTATTTAGCTGGCAGTTCAGAAGGTTCATTGAAGAATCGCTCAGCGTTCTGTAGTGACAAGCTGGATGAGTACCTGGAAAATGAAGGGAAATTGATGGAAACAAGTATGGGATTCTCTTCTAACACTCCCACTTCTCCTGTGGTGTATCAACTTCCCACTAAGAGCACTAGCTATGTTCGAACACTCGACAGTGTTTTAAAGAAGCAGTCCACTGTAATTCCATCAACATCTTACACATTCAAGCCTGTTCCTCCATCATCTACCTCTAGGAAGACAAAGACCAGACAGACATCTACAAACAGTAGAGTAAAATCATCTTACAAGCCTATTCTGCCTGCACCTTTTCCTGCAAAGCAGAAACAGAACTCATCAGGGGAAAAGGCTGCTAAGTCTGCTAGCAGTTTGAGCAGCCAAGCAGATGGTTTTGTGCTGCCAACTGTGGATGAAAATACGTTTCCAAAGCAGATCAGTTTGCGTCAAGCACCACAGCATCAGCAAGCACCTCGTCCACCAGGTTTGTCTAAATCTCAAGTGAAGTTAATGGACTTGGAAGACTGCGCTCTCTGGGATGGGAAACCGCGGACCTATATAACAGAAGAGCGAGCAGACATCTCTTTGGCAACCCTGCTTACAGCTCAGGTAGATCTGTAATGGTTTCTTTCTTTTCTGTACTGTTGTTTTTTTTAATCTGCCCACTTACGGATGATGCAGAAAATAAGACTGAAGCTGCTAAGGATCATGATAAAGCATGAGATTTCTTTGTGGTGTAGTCTTTGCAGTGAAACTTGAGGAGCGCTGACTTAGCAGTATGTGAAAAAACTAATTGTGATAATAGCTTGTTGATACAAATTATTAATAATTTGAATTGTTTAAAATTTTCACCATTAAAAATTTGGATTAATACAGTTGCTATTCAGTAACTGCATTTCCTTGCTATTTTCCTTTTTATGTTGAGCTAACTGCAAGAAAATCCTGGTCATGTAATTTGGTTGACATGTGATAATTTCTTTTGCTTTTTTCACATCCTGCTTATTACCAGGATGGTTTTGCTGTCTCCAGTTGCCTCTCAAAAGACTTCAAATGCAAACTCTGTTCTGTTGGGGTTTTTTTTGGTTTTTTTGGTATAGAGGACGAGTTTTCATATGTGAACAATGTAACTGGAGGGGTTTTCTAAATGAACTTTGAATAGCAATTTTGCATATGCTTGATTTAATTTTACTAAAATATTTCTCTTACTAAAATTTGAAGTTTATGCTTCTTTAAAACTTCGTTTAGGCATCTCTTAAAAACAAACCTATCCACAAAATAATAAGACGACGAGCACCTCCTTGCAACAATGATTTCTGCCGACTGGGTTGCATATGTGCCAGTCTGGCACTGGAGAAACGTCAGCCTACCCACTGCCGCAGGCCAGACTGTATGTTTGGCTGTACCTGCCTCAAGAGAAGGGTCTTGCTGGTGAAGGGAGGATCAAAACATAAGAAAATGATGAAAAAGGCTGTGCGTGGAAATCTTGTGCTGTTCGGAACACAAGGACAACAGCAAGAGGATGAAGATGTGGAAGAGGAGGGTGATGGGGAAGAAGAGGAGATGAAGCAGAAAGACAGGAAAAAGCGGAAAAGGGTGGAATACAGTGAGTATTGGTGGAGATTACTTACAGCAAACCCCCAGTCTAGGCAGGCATTTTTTACTAGGATGGAGTAGTGATGCCATTTCTAAATCCAGCTGATTTACAGGAAATAACACCTTTCTTTTTTTATTTTTTTAATTCTTGCTTATGTGATCAGCATTTTGGGCACTGTGTAGTTATTTATTGAATCAAATAGTTGGAGTTTCTTTTTGGTAGTTTAAACTCCTGTTCAACTCTCCAAATGTCTTTAAAGACTATGGATATGAGAATTACTGCTATCATTGGTAATGTTCACTGTTAACAAGTGAGTACCTAGAGCTGTGTTTTCAATTGCTGTATATAGCTGTATAGTTCATGGATTTCATTGAAAATACAGTTATTTATGGTAATTTCAGATCTCGCCTAAGGTACGCTCAGAAAACCAATTTGGTAGAAATTGCATATGAATTTACATTTTCAGTTTCTTCCTAACAATACTTTTTGGAACAGCTAAAATAAAGTATTCTCTGGTGTTCTACTGGAATAAATGAATTCTTCCATATAGCTGCAGTATACAATCTGGGATTTTTTTGGGTGTTACACAATTTTTCAGTATGCAGCATCAGTGAAGGTCACTAATTTTCAGTGTTTTTGTGTATCTTCTATCACAGTAAAAATGAGAAACAAGGACTAGTGCAGAAACATTTTTATTTTTATTTCTTCTTTCTTGTAGACAAATACCAGTCACTCTTGACTAGAATTTGAGGCAAGACAAGCAACCAGTAGAATTTTCTGGCAGTTTGAACTAGTTGCATGTCTAGACCTCAAACTCAAACAAAAAATTCTGTTACTGCTGTATTAGATTGTGTTTTATTTGTAAGTAATTTTTGTTTTTTCTCTTTTTTTCAGCTATCTGTGACTCAGAGCCAGAACAACCTGTTAGGAATTGTCCATTGTGGGTGAAAGTAGAAGGTGAAGTAGATCCAGAGCCAATTTATGTCCCAACACCATCTGTTATTGAACCGGTTAAATCTATGGTACTGCCCAACCCAGAGGTCGTGCTTTCTAGTAAGAACAAATCTTCCAGTGGAACAAAACCAGGCAGAGTGTACACTCCTAGACCGAATCCAGTGGTAAGAGAAAAAAAGAGATGCATGTTTTTCTTTGTACTGAAAATTAAATACTGCCAAAAGCTTCTGTACTAGGCAATTTTATAGAAATTTGAAGTGAAAGCCTAGGACTGACTGCCCATAGGTGTATTGATAAGCTAGGATAAATTGATTGTATACAAATCTTTAACTATGTCCATCTTCTCTTGAGAATTTACTGTAGCAATATGGAGATGGTGGAAGGTGATTATGCTCCACTAATGGCCTCATTTAAAAATACAGTAATATATGGTATTTTTGTCAAAATTATTGTTGATCCTGTAATGTTTGTGAAAGTAATTAGCTATATAATGTAGCCTATGTAATTATGAATTACTTGGAAAAAATGTTTGGATACAGACATGGGGTGTTCAGTGTAGTTCTGGAGGGGGTTTTTTTTGTTCTTTCTTGACGTTTCACTGCCGGTGTTCTAAGAATCTGGCTTTGTGTCTCCCCTCACCTTAAGAATATCAGAAAAAAGTATCAGAAAAAAGCAACAACAGCAGTAGAGGAAAAACAGCCGTAGAGTGGAGTGTAGTTAGTTATATCTGAAGAGCAAACATACTGGAGTAGTTATTTAATGTATACCAGATAATGTTAAACAATGCATGACACTTAGGATTTGTTTCTTCACTTAGAAGAATATCTGAATGGGTTTGAATTTTTGGGGGCTGGTGGTGGCAGACTGGGCTATGTGATGATACTGAGAGGGCAGATCTAGCTTTAATGCTGGACTTTTCTTTGGCCCTTACTACTGAAGCATTTATGTTGAAGTGTTGGTAGAAAGCAAAGCTGTTTCGTGGATGTAATGTGCATCTAGAACAGAGAGGAGAAGTTTTTGTCTCTTTTTTTCTTTTAGATTCGAGAGGAGGACAAGGATCCTGTCTACTTGTACTTTGAAAGTTTGATGACTTGTGCAAGGGTGCGAGCCTATGAACACAGGAGAGAGGAGAAAAAGCAGCAAAAAGACAAAAGTGATTCACAGAGTTGTAGTGTAAAGGTAAGAAGTCACACTGTAACTAGTGTGTATTATAGAGCAGGCAGAAATACTGAAAATGTTGAAGTAATTTTTTCCCCAGAAACTCCTACATGACATGAGGGCTTGACTTGCATTTGGTGGTGGTAGGGCTGTGGAAGCTGGAGCCTAAATCACTTTGCAGTGCTGGTAAATGTACCCTGTTACTGTGATACACATTGTCTTGTCTGGGGAAATTCCTGGCTGCCACAAGTGCACTATTTTGTAAGGCTTAAATGTTCATTGTTAATAGAGCCCTTTTAAGATGAAACTTGTAACATTGTCAAACACAGCATATTTTTATGATTTAGGGTGAACTAGTTCATTTTGTGCTGTAATTTTTAGTGTGGAAGTGAGATGTATAGGGTGAATATTTTCTTGCATTTCTTTCCTCCAGCAGGAGCATGAACCAGAGCTTCAGCCTCCTGAGAAGGCAACCTGTGAGGTCGATAAAGGCACTAATAAATCAAGAGGTAAGAGCTGAGTAGTGAGTATAATTTGACCTCTTGGTAGTTACAAGTTTTTGTGGTATTTCTTTAAAAAAGTAGCTACTGATGAAGCAGAAGTCTGTTTGCTGGGGGAGTTATTACAGTTGTTAATAAAAATCTTACGATATGCATACAGTTTCCTGTTTTCTCAGCAGCTGGGGGGGGAAGGGGGGCACATGGAGATACAGCAGACTAAATATCCAGTGTTTGCTGCTGCTCTAAGTGTAAAATGACCAGTGCTGCAGTAGCTTGTTTAGCAATAAAAGATAAAACTGCACAGCAGACTTGTCTTCAAGAGAGATGATTAGGTACTTGGGAAGGAATGGAGATGAATGGTTTTGCTTTGTCTGGGTATTTTTTTCTCCCTCTTTTCTTTACTACTACTTTGTAGTTACTGAAGAATTAAATATCCAAGTAGTACTGGGAGGGTGGGATCCTCATACTCCTCACCTAGGATTATATGGGACAAGGAAGTGCCTGTGCTTTATCTGGAATTGTTTGATGTTGAATTTGTTTAGTTCAAGTTGAAAGATTGAAGTTTTGCTACATTATAGACACTGGGTTTGAGTTTCTAGTTCATGAAGAAGTAGGCTAGACATCCGTGTTCTCTTTCAGTCTGAAGCGGCCCAAATCATGTTGCAAGCCTTAAAAGGAGACATTTACTAGAGGCATTGTGTCATCCGCTAATGAACTATATCTGCCTTTTTGAGCTTATTTTTTTACTGTTTAATGTATATAACAGCACACTCTACATTTAAGGATGGGAATGGAAAAATAACACAGTTAGTTGAAAATGCTGATGCATTGGTAGGTGAAATTAAAATGGCCAGGACACAGGGCTCAACATCCTTACAGTTTTACAAAAAGGGACGTTGCATCTCTAATGACAACAAAAGGTCATGCTTCTGTTTACACATCTTCTGCAAAAGACAGTTCTGCTAGCGGTGTGTCCCCTCATGCCATTATAGGACATGGGTGCTTTTCTGACTCCAAGAGAAAAGTGCCATCTCTTGAATAACCAGTGATGCTTTCTGCTGTGTTGGTGTGTTTGGAGAACTTTCACCCATGTTTTGAAACAACCCAGCTTTGTTTAGCTTGTGATGCAATGGGATACAACTTGACGTGGTATGGCTGCAGGGATTGAACGATGAGAAATAATTACATTAGTTTTGCAGTGAGTTTTTGCTTGCTTGTGAAGCTCTACAAGGGGAGGTGATGCTTTGAACAGTTCTTTTACTTGCTGTTGGCGTGCAGCTGAGCTGAGACAAGGGTGGAGGTGTGGGCAGAATGAAATTGTTTGACTGTCCAGGTGATTAAAATGCCACAGTATTGCAGAAACCTATTTCAATTCTTTCTCAGAGAAAAGCTGGTGTTCTTCCAGTAGTGAGGGGGACTCTTTCTCCACCTCCTATGTTCATCACACCGCTCAAGGTGAACCAACCAAACTTACCGAGATTATCTCTGACTGCAACTTGGAGGAAGATCACAATAAGATCTTGACCACCTTATCAGAGCATGTCAACAGTAACGCGCCACAGTGCCTCAAAGAGGGTAGCTTCATTATTGAATTGGCTTCGGAATACAAGGCCCAGGATGAGAACCATCCTTCTGTCTGCTCCTCCGAAGTGAAAATTTCAGTGCCGTCCTACCAGGACATGGACGAGAAGCCTGAGATCCGTCTCTTGGAGACTCCTGATAGCGCAGTGGCGTCATGCAATAACTCAGAAAATGTAAATGTCATGCGGGCAGAGCCAGTGGACACACTGCGGGAGAAGCTGCATGGGGGCAAAGGCTTGCCTTTTTATGCAGGGATTTCTCCTGCGGGAAAGCTGGTTGTCTACAAATGCAAAGCTAATACGAGCCCCTCGGGCTTGATTCAGGTGGGTCCCTCTGCCTTTACTGTGGAGATTAGATGCATCTTCATCCAGTACTATCCCAGAACTCCTTGAAGGGGAGAACACTCTTTAATTTGTCTAGGTAGTCTTTTGCCTGTCCAGACAAGAGTTCTTAGAATCTGGTGGCATTCCTCTCCATAAGCTTGTCTCTTTCAAGATTTACTCAATAACAGGAAATCTGATTGGAATCCTGAAGTCTGATGGTTTAACTTGTCTTTTTGGCAATTTGGGTCTTGTTGACTCAAGTGCAGAATCCCTCTCAGGATCTTTTTAATTCTTCATAAAACCCCCTGAAGGTGCATTTGACACATAACGCTTCTAAATGAATGGCTGTATGAGTCCACAAAAAGAATATTTTCTGAGGAAGTATACACTGGGACAAAACTTTAAAATGAAAATGTAAACATTAAATTGCTTTTTCCTACAGCTTACTGTTAATCTTCACTAACAGCCTGAATCCTCTTTCTAGAATATATGTTTTTCATCAAGAGACTTCATAATCCTAAATTCAAAGGGTCTTTTCCCTGCAGTTTTATGTTGCTGGCATGGTGTTAGGAATTAGTAGTAAGAACTGCAGGATTAGGATGAAGATTATTTTCCATCATAACTATTTGTGATTACAGTAAAACCACTTTCAGGAAAACCATATTAATTAGAAAATGAGAGTAAAATATATTTTTATGATGCTTTGCAGATATGACACCCTCAGAAAGAGAAACAGTGGAGAGAAAAAAATTAGATTTCTTACCTTCAATAAAAGTTGATCAATAAAAACTACTGTTTATTTAGTAGTGTGTTAAGTGCATTTGGCTTTTAGAAGGTATTATCAAACAACTTGAAAGCAAAATGCAGCACTATCAAAACTTTCCATTGGCGACTAGGCATAAAGCCTGACACTCGGAAAGATGTTCTAGTTTTTCTCCTGTGCAGTCCGTTACTACTACAGCTTGGAATTTGAAGTTAGTGAACTCATCATACCTTAATTACAGTATGAAACAACAGTGTGGATAAGGAAAAAGTTGATACAGTTTTTACAAGCTCTTTAGAGTTTTGTCTCAATGTATATGTCATCAGTATTCTTTCTTTTGTGATGCTAGGTCTTAATTAGGTTTGAGAATTTTATCCAAAGTTGTCTTCAGTTAGGGAACCTATTTTTATTCAGAGCTACAGCATAAGTAAGGGATAGGAAAAACAAGTGCTAGCTTCACTCAGCTAATTTCAGTGATTTCACATGTTCCTTGGACTCTCTTGGTTGTATGTGAGAGTCTGAGCAGCATTTAAAATCTGTATTACAAAGATAAAACAAGAGTTGTTTGAAGTTCTCCTGGGCAATAAGGAAATTAGGAATTCCCATTCCGAATTGCAATGGTTTTTTGAAAAGGACACTTAGAAGTCCTATGGAATGAAACACCTCTCCAGAAGTGGTGAATTAGCATTCTTTTCACCAAGTTTCCCTTTTCCCCTTTTTTCAGGTTAATGGTAAAAGGTATCCTCAGGCCAAACTGCTTTTGGGACAGATGGGGGCATTACATCCTGCCAATCGGCTAGCAGCTTATATCACAGGCAGGCTGCAGCCCACAGTACTTGATATCGCAGCCCTCAGTACTGTGATCTCCAAGGTAGCACCCAGTGCTAAAACACCTGCTTCTGGGACACCATCAGTCCAGGGGCCCACAACATCAGCTCCTAAAACTACATCTTCCACCAGCACTACTTCAACCCCCACTGTGACGACTCTGAAAACCCATGTCCCAGCACAGAGACAGATAGGTAGGTTGGAACTTATTACTGTGTTTTAAATTGCGTGAAGCTGAAGTACAGAGTGAGTGTACAGCGTTAATGTTGATTTCTGTGCAACGGTGCGTGCTGCCTTTTGGCTGCATTGCCTACCTAAGATGCCTCTGCAATAAATAACCTCTTTAAAGCAGAAAGCTTTATTTTGACTGCAGAGTAAGATTGCAGATGTTGACTATTAGTTGTTTTATTGATGCTACTAGAGCATATTTTCAAGAGACGAGAGTGGATGGAGACTCACCAAATATTAACCGGGATTTTTGTTTAGGGTTTCATTGCTGTCTTTTTTAATTGCTTTTCATCAAACACAGATTAACTTCAAATAAGTAAAGTATCACTAATACGTGGTTCTTCGCTGTTAGATTTTCTGCTGATGTTGCACTCATAATTCTTGTGACCACCAAAGATGTGTGAAGCAGCAGTGAAAGACAAGACGGTCCAAATCTGGATTAGCGAAACAACAGGTGTGCAGCCGATAACCACGCCAGCCTCTAATCTCATTGGATTTCACAAGCTAAACAGGGTTGGACTTAGACAGCACTTTGAGTTTAAAAAAAAAAAAAAAAGGATTGGAAGATGCATGAGTTATTTGTGTGTCTGAGTTGGTACTGAAATGGTTACCTCAGCATGGCAGGAGAGGAAGTTGCCTTTAACTATTACATTTTGCATGAGTTAAAAAAAAGACATCTAGTACCCATCCACATAATCCCACACATTATTTAAAAATCTGAAGAAGCTTTGCAAGGGAAAAGGATGTTACCTGTGTCCTGGAAAAACTTTAATTTCTGATTGATTGTTTCTTTCTGCCTAGATTTTCATTACCACATGAATGGGTGTGTTGTTTTTCTTGTCCTGTAAAAAAACTTGTTGCTTTGTGTGTTTATGCAATTTGAAAGAGCTGGCTGTGTTTCATTGATGGGTGAAGTCATTGCTGCATAGTGATTTAAGTAAAAAGTACCAGTTCTGGCACAGTCTGGGGTAAAAATACTGTATGCATAAATAACTGCAATGTTTAAGTTGGGCTTGCTCCATTATCTCAGTGCTGTTGTACCCATCTGTAGGCATCCGGAGTGATGTAAATGCAGTATTCTGGTCCCTTGGAGAGCAAGGGATGAGGTAAAGGATCTTCCTAATGGTGATTAATTTCCATCAGTTAAATTTGTTCCATCCAGTCTGCAGTCTGAATGTTGCTGCAAGTAGAAGGGGAAGCTCTGTATCTCTCCCATCCCTTTCCCCTGTGCCTGTGTAAGACGAATATAGTAGAAGGAGATGAAAATCAAGAAGCAATAAAAAGGGGAAGATGACACAAGCTGTTACACAAAGAATTTGACATGTAGAAAATAGTTGGAGCTCATTATTTCATTTAGGTGTTTGTTTTCCTGCACTGTTAGTTAGGATTGTCCATAGTTTCACCATAAAGAGCAAGCCTTCAAAACCTGATTCTTTTGTGTGTCTGGGAAGAAATGCAATAAAAAGCTATAGCAGTGGAATAAGGCAGACGTATTTCTAACATGTAAGACATATCCAGGGCTGCCATGAAAGTTTTGATTTAATTATAAGGTATATAGAAAAAGGAGGCTCAAATTCAAAGGAGGCTGAAATTACAACTGTAGCACCTCATGAAAGGCAAAGAGGAAATCTTCAAATTTTGACCTGCAAGTTTTTATTTGCAGCTGCCCGACCCTCACCTGGTGGTGTGTTTTCCAAGTTTGTGATAAACAAAGCAGGAGCTCTCCAGCAGAAGATTCCTGGAGCGAGCACACGCCAGCCTGCCTCAGGGCGACAGTTGCTCAGTATCAAGCCCACACCGATCACGGTCATTGCTCCCGTGGTTCCTTCAGTGCTATCTCCACCTCAGTGCACAGTCTTTCCTGGGGTCACTACACCCACCACCATTTCTCCAGTTGCTGTGGAAAGTACCAGTGTAGCAGCATCTACTGTGACCACTCCTAGCCAGACAAAAGCTGGCGAACCTCCCTGCTCTCCTCCTGCAGTTACAGTCACAGCTGCTCCTGCAACACCTGGAATCAGCACCTGTACTTCTGCATCCACCACGCCTACTGCTACTGTGAACACAACAAAAACAACAGAGATTGTTGCAGCAGTAGCAGCTACCTCATTGCCAAAAACTGTAGTAACACCACCAACTGTTACTTGTCCTGTTGTCACAACATCCACTTCGACAGTTGTACTAACAACAGCTTCAGCAGCTACACCTGTGGTGACCACGCTAACTTCCTCTGCTGTCTCTGTTCCAGTGATACTGTCAGGAGTTAATTCAAGTCCTCCCCAGAATCCAAAAAGAGGTAATGCTTAGGTGCTTTGGGTTATTACTCTAAATGCTTTTTTTTAAAATTCTGTCTCTTTTCATAGCTATAATACAGTCTGCAACTGGTTTCAATTTAAATATGGATTCACTTGCCTCACCGCCCTTTCCAAAATAGGATAAGAAATGTCATCAGTTGCTTTTTATATTCCAACCTGAACTGGTAGAGAAGGGAAAAAATGAGGCTATCTGGTCAGTGACTGCCATGAAGTGAGCTGGAAGCCTCACATCCTTCCTTGACCTAGAGAAATGTGTAGCACAGTTATGATGGCTAGAATTTCATGGTTGCCATAGAGTCCAGGAATTAGGTATGGAATTACTCTCTGTGTCATGGTTGAGAAATGTCAGTGGAACTATATAGAAGAAGACCAAAACTGTTCTGCCCTGGTTGGTTCTATGCATTCTGTGAATAAAAAGAGAAAAACTTGCCTTCAAATAAACTTAAAAGAGATGCAGTTGTTTGCAAAATATTTGCACTTGTATTTAGTAAGAATAATGCCTGATCTGTAAGTGGTCTCTTAAACTGATTTTTATGTAACCTGTTAAAATATTTCAGATGATGCTGTTCCACAAGCTGCAAATAAGACTCCCCCAAAGATAGCTCCTGGAACGGACAAACGTGTTGGACCTCGATTGCTCCTGATTCCGGTGCACCAGACACCTTCTGCACTGCGACCGCTGAACAACACGCAGGTGGCACAGAGGCAGAGGATGGTCCTTCAGCCTCTCAGGAGCCCTGGGGCTGTGAACCTGTTCAGACATCCCAATGGGCAGATCATTCAGCTTGTTCCCCTGCAGCAGGTTCGAGCTGCGGGTGCCCAGCCCAGTGTGCAGCCAGTGATGCTCCGCAATCCAGGTACAAAGTCCAGTGCTTCCTTCATGACTGACCAGTGTGTTACTCAGAAATGAACAATGAGACAGATGTCTTTGTGATGCTCCTTTCACCTGCTGAAAGTAATTGAACAGGGTCTAATTTGGTTCTGTGTGACTAGTTGAAGAACATAGTATAATTATTCAGATGCAATGCAACTTAAATACCATGTGTATAATGTTCAGAAAGTGCAGTTAATAGCTAAGTCACCAAAATTTGGGAGTTGTTTGCATCAAGTAAAAGGTCCTATGTGTGTTTGTGGCAGTGGAGCCATGTCCATTGAACTGTCCCAACTTAAAAGAGACTCGACTTGGTGATTCAAAAATAATTCTTGTTGGAGATACTCTTGAAAAGAATGAGCTGTTACCCATGTTTCATTGGATGTGCTGCTCTGTTTTTGATAGGTTTTCAGGTTGGTGAGTGTGTGTACAGAAGATATTCAGATGAAATGTTACACTACGATACAAAATTGGCAGGTTTTTTCCTCCTTAAGAGTATGAGAAGAAAAATAAGTGTGATTTTCAGCTGTTTCTCTAGTGCACAGTTGAAGACAGGGTTGGAAGAGTTAGAAATTGCAGGTTGGGTATGCTGTTGTATGTATCTGTAAATTCTAACCCAAATGTACTTTAAATTCCTGTTTACTCTGTAGTAGGACCTTTTCTTCTGTTCTTCCTGTATCAAAACACATCTCAAAGAGAAAGAGATAGAGTAGGGTGGAAGGGAGAACAAGAGCAAGCACACTAGATTAAACTGTGGGGAGGAGAGAAAACAATGCTGAGCTTTAGTTGAGGTTTGAGTGTGAGGTGTAGTAAAGAATCAGTCAACAAGTTTATTTAATTTCTTTCTGTTTTGAGGCTCTTGCTGAACAAGAGAAACCAGTTGCTGTTAGTAATATTTTTCCTCCTTGTTTATGGAGTGTTGAAATGCTGCAGAAGAGTTCATAAACGTGAAAGAGATGGTGGTATAATTTTGTAATTTTGACACCATTTTTCTCTTTGCAAGTATTTTTCTGAGAGAAAAAAAAAATAAAATTAAATGCTATTTTTTTACTTTCTTTTTTATTTTGCAAAACCCCGATTTCCCTGTTTTCCAATAAATGGGAAAGTAAAATGCAGGAGTTCCAATGCTGTGTCTTTTTTGATTAAAAAGCTTAATGCTAGAACTTAAAATTAAATCTGTTAGTTTTATAGTGGCCATTTCATGTGTTTTACTGGGGTGTTACTTAAAAACTTTCAAGTTTATATTTCTTTATGCAGGACTAACTTTTCCACTGAAAACTTGTGGTCAAACACCTGATTCCATTATGATCCTTGAGAGTGGTGTCTGCTTCTAGTACAGCATCAAATACTAAAACCGAAAGAAAAAAGTTGCTTTGAGAAAGTCTCAGTTGATGTTTTGTTTTCCTCACAGGATCTGTTGTAGGAATCCGGTTGCCTGCACCTTCTAAGCCTCCTGAGTCACCTGTTTCTCCCAATTCCTCTGTGTCTTCCACTTCTCCTGCCACAAATTCAGCTGTACAAACTGCAGTATCCAAGTTATCCCCCCCATCCAACCCAGCCACTCAAGCATCTTCTCTTCTTCCTTCAGTAACAAGTTTTGTGTCACAGGCAGGCACTCTGACTCTGAGGATCTCTTCCTCTGCTGCCAGCAATGTCACAAACCAAACAGCCTCTGAGTCTAAAATAACCTGCAGCTCAGGTGGTCTGCCAGCCACCACTGCTAACCTCATACCTTTACAGTCCGGAAGTTTTGCTTTACTTCAGCTCCCAGGACAGAAGACTGTGCCAAACTCTATTCTTCACCATTTTGCATCTCTTCAGATGAAGAAGGATTACAGGAAAATATGCAAGAAAGAGGACTCAGGTGCTGCTCAGCAGAAGGAGAACGGGAAGGCTCCATGCTCAGGTGACATGGAAGTTACAGAGTCTGAGGTCACAGTGCCAGATGGGAAACAAGAAGAAAATGAGTTGTCAATTAACCAGTCAAATACTGTTGAAGAGTCAGCATCTGGCACAGTCACACCTAGTGGTGATAGAAGTCCCACTACATTAGAGATGGTGGAGAAGAACTCAAAGGTGCTAGAGAGTTCTTGTGATGATAGCTTTTCTTCTCAGCATGATGTTTCTGTAGATGTCGTATCATCTGACCATTCATACATCAGTGAGAAGCCAAATGATGAGGAAGAAAAAGGGGCTTCTGAAGAGAAAGAGGATTCTGTCAATTGTGAAACTGTTGTGGAGGCAGTTTCAGCTAATTCTGAAACTGTTTGTGGGTCATCAGATCAGTCTTCAGTTGCTCCTCTGGATAATGTACATTCACAGAGTCTTGAGAATCAGGAGACTGCCCAGTTGAAGAACCATGGGAAGGAACAAACATATGCTGAACAGGAGGAGAAACCTATAAAACAGGAGGAAGGAGATGCACAGACACAGATGGAGGAGGACAACGGAGCAAGTTCTGGACAGTTGCATAGTGAACAAGAGCAAGATATACAGCTGAAGATCAAGGAGGAACAAAGAGAGACTGAACTGTTTCAGAGCGAACAAGAATGCCAGGGTGATGCTGCATGGCCAGATATGGAAAGGAGGGAGTACAAGGGCTCTATAGAAGTGGAAAACATAGGGAAAACAAGAAGTAGGCCTGAAATTGGTTCTGCAAAACAGCAGGATAATGCTTCAGGAGAGGAGCATACAGTCGATACTGAGGAAGGCAGAGGAAACATAGCTGGGCAGGAAGGCAGTAACAGCAAAGAGCGAGCTGCTTTTGATTCTCTGGAAGAAATGAAAACAGGCCATGATATTCTAACACATGTCAACAGTTCTTGGAGCAAAATATCTAGCATTGTACCCCCTTTAGAAAATAGAAGTGAAGTGGATAACAAACCTGATACATCAGAGAAAAGTGACTTCCTGACAGCACCTGAACAGTGGGCGCACAAAAAGGGTTACATGCCCGCCACTATTGATATAACTGCTGATGATATGGAAGAGGATGAAGAGGAAGATGAGGAGGAGGAAGAAGAGGATGAAAAAACTGATGATTCTGCTGATGAGATGCTGGATGGTGCTTCTGACTTCCCAAGTGAAGAGGAAGTAGATGTTGAAAAAGTGGTAAGCATTTAACTATTTATGGAACGATTTTTTTTTTTTTTAATTGCCCAACTAACATGTCATAACCCATCGATTTGAAAGACAAGAGTATGATGTTTGTGTTTTGGACTTCAGTTTCTTTAGGAAGTGTAAATTGGAGTTCCAAGTGGAAATGTCATTTATTTCTTAGTTGCATGCTTTTTTTTCATGTAGCAGTGTAGTGGCCTAGTAGAAATTGCCTGTTTTTCAGATAACAGGAGTTACACTGAGCAATCTGTAATAAAACCGTTGCAGGTTGTCTTCCTCCAATATTTACTCAAATAACTTGGTTAGTTGTAGTGTGACTTAATGATGCAAAAATGTAGTGGCCAGTCTAATGTTTCTGTTATTTTAAGGTGTTTTCTTCTATTTAGTTTTTGTAGCCTTAATTAACATTTATTTCTGGAAGGAATGTTTGAATCTATCCCTTTTTAAGTTAATAATACATTTAAACAGTATGTGAAAGTTGTCATTCCTTATTTGATAGCATACAAATTGCTCCAAAAGTCACAGAATAAGGGTAAAACTTTGTAGTTAGTGTAGTTAAGATAATTTTAAATTTTAATGCTCATAAAATTCTCATCAAATTTAACCCAAAAATTAAAATAAAGCAATCCAGTGTGTAATTCCTTTACTTCTTACATATCACTACATGACTTAAGAAACAGTGCATTGTTCCTTAAAATTATGAAGCTGTAGTTTCATGAATCAGTCAAATGGACATGTGAACTAAGATGGCCTTTTCTTGGGATGAGATAGAAGTGGAAAGAGAAAGGTGAAGCTGGAGAAGAGTTGAAGAACAGACAAAAGTAGGAGAGATAATGTTTGTGTCCTCAGGATTTTTTAAGTATAGAATTCTTTTAGTCCTTTTGTGTTAATGTAGTTCTCTTGCAGTTGAAAATCAGATTAGAGTTCTTTGGTACAAACAGGTCCAGAAGATGCCTAAAACACCTGGGCAATAACTTCCTGGTACAGGTACTACAGGAGCCAGCTGGGAAAGGTGCCCTCTTTGAACTGCTGCTCGGTAACAAGAGGGGCCTGTGAGTGAAATGGCAATTGTCTGCTGTCTTGGCCACGGGAGCCACAAAGCAATTGAGTTCAAATCTCTGGTGACAGGAGGAAAAGTGCCAGCAAAACTTCAGTGCTGGACATGAGGAGAGCAGACTTCAGGCTGCTCAAGGAACAAGTTTGGAAGGTCACTGAGGTTATCCACCTAGCTGACCAGTGGAAGCCAGTTGATTTAATCATTTTGTATTTCAGTAAAGCCTTTGATACTTTCACAGGATCCTTCTGGACAAAATGTCCAGCACTCAGCTGGATAAACACATCATGGGATGGGTGAGCATCTGGCTCACAGGTTGGGTATGAAGGGTGATAGTGAATGGGGTGACAGCAGGCTGGGGACTGGTCACTACTGGGGTTCCACAGGGCTCCATCCTTGTCCCTCTGCTCTTCAACATCTTCATAAATGACTTGGAGGCAGGACTGGAAGGGATACTAAGTAAGTTTGCCAGAGACGCTAAACTGGGATGAGCTGTTGATTCTCAAAGGTAGAGAGGCCCTGCAGAGAGACCAACCGTAAGAAGTTTAACGAGGGCAAGTGCTGGATTCTGCACCTGGGGCAGGGCAACCCTGGGCGTGCAGCCTGGGGAACGAGAGGCTGGAGAGCAGTGCCATGGAAAGGGACCTAGGGGTCCTCATCTTTGGCAAGTTGGATGTGAGCCAGCAGTGCCCTGGCAGCCAGGAGGGCCAAGCATGTCCTGGGGGGCATCAGGCACAGCATCACCAGCTGGGCAAGGGAGGGGATTGTCCCGCTCTGCTCTGCATTGGGGCAGCCTCACCTGCAGTCCTGGGGGCAGTTTTGGGTGCCACAATATAAAAAGGACATTAAGCTATTAGAGAGCATCCAAAGGAGGGCCACAAGGATGATGAAGGGCCTTGAGGGGAAGCCATATGAGGAACAGCTGAGGTCACTTGGTCTGTTCAGCCTGGAGGAGACAGAGGGGAGACCTCTTTGCAGTCTGCAGCTTCCTGATGAGGGGAAAAGAAGGGGCAGGCACTGATCTCTTCTCTGTGGTGACCAGGGACAGAACCCAAGGAAATGGAATGAAGCTGAGTCAGGGGAGGTTTAGGTTGCATATTAGGAAAAGGTTCTTCACCCAGAGGGTGGCTGGGCATTGGAACAGGCTCCCCAGGGAAGTGGTCACAGCACCAAGACTGACAGAGTTCAGTAACACTTTGGACAATGCTCTCAGGCACGTGGTGTGATTCTTGGGGATGGTGTTGTGCAGGGCCAAGAGATGGACTTTGATGATCTTTGTGGGTCTCTTCTAACTCAGGATATTTTATTATTCCATGATAGCCAAGTGAACAACTCTGGCTTTCAGAGACTCTTTTCAGCTTCCAGAAAAACAGACTAATCAGTTCATATTCGAGCTCACTGTTTTCAGACAAGACGGTAGCGTCTCAGCTGCATGAAGTGACAAAACTGAATACAGATGTTATTTTTGGAAGTTCTTTTAAGTTGAAAACAGAATTGTTGCTATCTTGTCTTAGTCGGGTGGTGGCAGTTTCATATGTCCTGTGTCCTTCAATAACTTGGGCAGAGTTATTACCAACTTTTGAGGACCACAGTTAATTCATTCCTGATGCCAGATAAACTTTCCAGACGTGGTAGTCTTAATTTTGTTGGTAAACATACAATAGTGTCTAGGTCACAAGAGTGGTCTGTTATCAAGGCTGATGTTTGAAAACTGTATTTTCTTTAATCCTGCAAAAGGATGATGAAGCAGAAGAGTATTTATTAGAGATTGTAAGAAATTTTTGTTTTGGAGAAATGTATTGCACAGGTTTTGACTAATATAGTTTGGAAAGCATCTAAGGGTATGTCTTTCACAAGCTCACACGAATATGATAAGCTAGCCTTGGTTCTAGAGCAGTAAAGATAAGGAATGAGATCTCAGAGGACTGTAAAAACCTGTCTGGAATTTGGATTTATTAATCTCTGTTGCCTGCAAGTTGAGTTAGCATGTCAGTGCCTAATGGAGAATCAGTTTTGGATTTAAATGTGTTATTTTTCACTGGGATGTACTCTTCTCTCAGCGTAGTGCTTACAAGACAGACTGCACTGGTATTGCTTGTCAGACGGGATGAATTTAGATCACATAAACAGGCTAGTAGAGGATGTTTATCTGCTTCATTAGACCAGTGGAAACAAAGAAGCAAAGAGTACCTGCGTCTCCACTGATATTTTTGTTTAGTAGAAGTACTTAAGACAGCTCTTTTTCTATTAGTTTGGAATGTGGACTGGTTTTAGTTGCTCAGGAGATGGCCATTTGAAACCTCAAGAACGCCAGTGTGAATCAGGATGATTGCTACCTACCTGTAGTAGCTATTACTGTTTATTTTTGAGCATATTTTTCCACACTGGTTAATTGTTCTTGGTTTTACACATCAATGCTCTTCATATTGCCTTCTTACCTTGTGCTGACTTTGTGTCCTTGGCTTAGAGACTTTTCTAGTCTCCTCTGCTTAACAGAAAGAAGCTTCCTGAGATGGTATCTTTGCCCTTTTGCGTCTCCTACCCTGAGTTGCATCCAGAGAGGCTTAGGATGGTAAATCATTGTGGGTTTGGTGATATGAATAAAACCTTCTGGGAATATCTATAGAAGGAGACTAATGAATATCAGGACCTGCTGTCTGAACAAATTCAAGTGTGATGGTCTGGGAGGTGATTTTAACCCTTGATCCCCGAGACATGATGATTGCACATGGAGTTCCTGCTGAGAAGGACTGCTTGGCCTGGGCTAAGTCACAGACTGAGACTCCTAATTGTTCACAAGTCCTTGTTGGCTTAAGCCAAAACTCTGCCGGGGTTGTTCTGGTATTGTAATGCTACAGATAAGAGTCCCATAGTCTAAACACAGCTTCTGTGTCTGGCGAGGTACTGTGCTGTAAGTGTTGTTTAGAAATGTTTTTCAGTCATTCTTTTTCTGAGCTGAACATTGAAATTATAAGGACCGTTATCAATTATTATAAGATGGTAAGTTTAATAAAAAGTGCAAGTGATATATTTTGTGGACAGTGTAAGTTCTAACAATCTCTTGCATGTTCTCAGCTTTTAGTTCAGATCATGTGTGAAACCTGCAGACATTGTAGCATAGAAGGCAGCTCCAGAAATCACACATTTACTTGGGTAATGTGTAATGATATCCACTATCATCTAACCTCCTTCCTCAGCAGTGTCACTGAGGATCCTCTACCATCAGGCAATTTGCTCTTTAGGTATCAGCATAGGGGTCTAGGCTGCCAGGAACAGACAGAAAAATCAGAGGAGAGGGCTTAGAAACAGGCATTGAAATGCAGAGAGGGAAAAGTGCCGTCATTTCCATAACAACTTCAGAACTGTGTTGTCGGGTGGTATTGCTCCTCTTGTGTCTTTATTCCGTAAGGTATTTTACTCCTCCTCAAAGGCATTTAGAATTTATGTAACTACAGGAAGTAGTTTGGAAAGACTGAAAGTAGTACGGGTTGACTGATGCTAGAAAGGTAGGGCTTTCACAAGCATCTTCAAGAATCATGCTGGGCTATGGGTAATGTTCAGCCTATGGCAGGTTGGCACTACTTATATAGGAATAGCTGTTCTTATTGTCAGAACTTAAGTGCACTTACTTCTGGTGATCTTTGTGATTGTGGTATTTTTCCTCTTGTTAGGAATTCGAGGGTAGAGAGGAAAGATTTCCAACCAGAAGCATTTTTCCCTTTGTTGCTAGATGTAAGAATGAAAAAATGAATTACTTTTGGTTTTCATATGTCCACATTCACAACGTATAAACTTAAAGATGTGAAGATCTTGGTGGGTGGCTGAGTTTTTTACGTCTGGTTTTTTTTGGTCCATCTTTCATGAAAAAGATGCCACATACTGGGTTTTGAATACCATTTTTCTAATACGATAGCATGTAGAAAGTTTCAGTTCTAGAGCAGTTCTAGCCTGGATAATTGCTTTCAACCCTTTGATTAGCCCAATATAATTAACACTGAAAAGCTTTATAATTAGCACTGAAAAGCTTTATTAAGACAGGGTTTCTTTGATAAGTGAATTTCCTGCCATGTTTTTCCTCTTCCTCTCTGGGTTGTAGCATCTTTTTTGAACTACCCTGCCTCACCACGTTCCCTGCAATGTAATGATGCCCAAATGTAGTTTAGACAGGGTAGTCCTGCCCACCGAATGAAACCAGTATGCATCTCTTACCTGTAAGTGTCACAGGAATGGTACTGCATTAAGTGGAAAAGCTTAGAGGAAGTATCAGGAGGCTTTCGGCATCAAGGTGGGTTTATGAATGACCCAGGAGAGCAGGCAAGAATGTGCTCTTTGTATAAAGGAATGGATCAGTGTTGCCACTACCTCTTGTACATGCAGTATTTTCAACATAATGGCAGTATCTGTTCAGTGGTTCTGTGATTTAAATATCATCTTTATTTGAATAGTTTTTGTTTAGTCAGGATAGTTCAGGGAACTGGGTGAAATAGAGTAGAGAATGGAAGTGTAATTACATTTTCCTGCTTAAGGAGAAAGAGTTCTTCATTCTGTAATCAGACCAAAGATTGCAATACAAAAAACTTCACTAAAAACTGTAGTACAAAACAATTGGTTGAATAGGCATGTTTTCTTTGGAGAGGGGGTATCACCTGGAACTACAGATGGCCATAAGATTGATATTTAACTCTTGTTGTTGCTACAGAACTGCAGTTGTTCTTCATCTCTCTCTTCACAAAATAGCAAGTTTTCTTGCTCAGCAAGCATGGAGAAAATGTACTCTTCAGAATATAATAAGTACTTAAAATAATGATTTGGTAACATTTTGGAAAGAGCCAAAATCTTACTCTTCATCATGTAAGCAGTTTACTGTATGATGCAAAGAGGCCTGACTGTATGATGTTCTGACTTTTGCTGTCTTAGGTATGGGGGACCATTACTAAGGTGATAACTATTTCAAATTTTGTAAAAAAAAGTTAATTAGCAAGAGTCTATGGTAGTAGGTTGTAAAGGCAGTTTAATCTTACTTGAAAATAGAGGCAGGAAAAGTCTGTGAAGGCTTTTCTCTCACCCATAAAAAAAGCATAAATGACAGAGATGGGTTCTGCCCTTACCAAAACGCATTTTATAGAGTTGCTAGTGGGAGGAATTCCTGGAGGCGACAGTTAAAGTAACGCCCTGCTTAGCACTGTTTATTGGCCAGTGTAGCTGGAGATGTTGATTCCTTGATGGTTCTAAATGTTGTAATGTAATCTCCTTTGAGACTAAAGTGAAACTGTTTTGGCCTGAGCGCTATTGCTGAGTAGATACTCATTTTAAAAAAACAAAACAAAACCTGTTCCAGGATGCGTGTGAATTCAGAGAGGATGACGAGCAGGTGGACATTGAGACCGTGGAGGAGCTTTCAGAGAAGATTAACATTGCCCGTCTGAAGGCCACAGCTGCTAATATCGAACCCTCCGACCAGAAGTAAGCACCCCTGGAGAGCACTGCATACAGTTGTGTATCCTACTGCTGGGCTGGCGTCGAGTGATCCCATTAAACAACAGTTGTCATGTGATGACAAGATAAAGCAAGCCTTCTGTCACGCCTTCCTCAGCACTGGTGCTTCCCAGTGTCTGTGAGAACGGTGCTGGCAGAACTAAGAGTAGTTTCAAGGTGTCTTAGCCTTTTTCTTTTTTCCCCTCTAATTACTTTGTTTATGGAGATGTATCTTGTAATGTAAAATTAATGGGTGAATAGTCTCCCTTCCTGCAAAGTGAAAATTAACAGGGTTGTCTTTGTTTTAAATGTGATTTTGCAAGCTTTGTTTGTTCTTGCTGGTGGACTTCTGGGCAGAAGCAGTCATTAGGTTAATCCCTGACCTTGTAAATGAAAGATTTGTCTTTGGGACCATTGCCCCAGCAAAGGAAGTATTTTCTTATTGACATATAGTCTGTCATGGTTGGATAGCTTGGCTTAATTTTTTTGGTTGGTTTGTTTTTGTTACTGTTGCTGCCCTTGTATTTATAATGACAAAGGCAAAATGAAAACATGGCTTACTTGAGGAATGTAATGATAGTCATGGCTGTTTCTCAGTTGCATCAAACAAAAGAATGGAGAACATTGCATCTATAGTTCTTTTTGTTTGTAGAATTTTTTTTTTTTTAGAAACTTTGAAAAAACTGTTTGGTGATATTATATATCTACCAGATAGTTAACTTTTTTTTTCTCCCCTTTAAAGATACAGCTCAACTTTTATCCGTAGGTGGTGACTTTGCTTTAAATTTTGAAGATCTTTTGGTGAGAGAGAAAAATAGATGTCATGTTTTGTAGAAAATAGTTTTCAAATGTGTGTTTTCTTTTTTTTTCTTGCAGCTCCTGAGATATGAGGAAGCTGCTGTTATTGTATATTAGGATAATAATAAATATGAGGATTTTGATTTGTGATTCTTGGTGGGGGAGGGATTACTCTACCATCTATGTTAAATCTGTGTTTATTAAAAACATAACCAAAACATAATTTAAAAAGATACTTTACACAGCTAACAGTCGCAAGCTGAATTTATTCTCTTTGGCATATAGTGAAATAGTTTGTCTTTTGCACTATGAGATAATTCCACAGCTTTCAGCACAGCTCAGTTATTTCCAGGATGGAGTTCACTTTCTTGAGAAAACTCAGCAGTATCCTGCTTTCATGCAGTTATACAAGAAAAGTTAATTTCAGGGCATAAAAATGAGCAATTCTAGACTGCTGGAATGTAGTTAATGAGGATAGAGTGTATGAGATGAGTAGCACTGGGAAAAACTTTTTACCTTTCTTCCAGATACCATCCTCCTAATTCTTCGGATGAAACATTATCAGAAAAACATTCAAAGGTATATGTTTGCTCTCCTCTTTCCTTTTAGTATCACACCTCCATTTTAAAGATAAACTTTCATCTCACATGCAGCTCTTAATGTGATTTATCTGCCTTGCAGATACTTGTGATCAAATGGAAGAAACTAAATGTGCTGGGAGGGGAGGTGCTCAGTCCAAATCTCCTTAAAGCAAAAGGGCTGGTGCTGGCATAAGTGGGTTTCAGATTCAACTTTAGCTATGGGAGGAAGATCTGCTTTTTATTTATGATTGCGTTTGCTTAGGTTTTGTGTTCTTGGCATGAATAATTTTTATAGCACACTTAAAATAATAAATAAGAAATATTTTCATGTGTTGAAGAAGACAGTATGTAGGATTATAGAGGTACAGCACTGGATGAAGGATTTCTGAAAACAGAAGTTTAAATATGTATTAAGGCAAGTTAAAGATATCACAGCATCTTTTCAAACCAAAACTCACTGCAGTCCTTCAGACTCTTGTGCTGTATTTTTGGGTGTCTTTGAAGCCAGTTTCTCTGTCCATAACTGTCTGTGATATACTTGACGTCAGCTCTAGAGCTTCCTGCTGTGGTGGGGTGGGGCTTTGATTGTGGTGGGAACCTGGTGTATGTCTTACCTATTAGAGCAGGCTGGGATGTATGCCTTTGCCTGAGACAGGGATGGGTTCCAGGATGCTCTGTCTGCCTCACCTTCTCCGTGTATCCTCCTCTCTGCCCTTGAATTTACGTTGCAAGGCCCTCCCTTGACAGGAACCCATGGCTGACACAGGAGCAGATGCAGCTGTACTGTGCTCATGTCTGCCTGTGAGGACAAAATGGCTCTCAAGAGCCAGATTTCAGGAGACAAGTCTTCAGATTCCTCCTAAGGCCAGCAGGCTTGGAAATAGTATCACTAAATCTGAAGAGTCTTTCCACTGATGCGCTGGGGTTTGAAGCAGGCCTAAAAATATTTTTAAAATGGCGTTAATTACTTCCCTATTAAATAAATAGCATAGTTGTACAAAACCTGGAAGAGTAATGATGACATAACAAACTTTTAAATCTGTAGAGATCAGTGATTTTGCTTATTGTCTGGCAGTGTTTTTAGAAACTTAAGGAAATTCAAAACCAGAGGCTCTTGGCCACATTCTGTTTGGTGCTGGATGTCTGGGGTGATAATTGTCAATGCCATCTTCCACATTCTGACTTACAGTGTCTCTTGGCACGAACCCATGTGAACCTATGAAAGAAAATGGAAATCGAACTAGTTTAACTGCAGGGAAACATTCGAGTCTCCTGTATTTGATGTAATTATTTCATTCGTTAGTAGACCTTCTTGACAAGCAAACAACAAATACTTGGCTCAAACGTGTGATTTTGTTGTAATCCTGTGGTTTATCTAAGTAGCCTTGCGTTGCAAAAAGAAAATCTTATGAACAGAAGGGTCTCATGATCTTTTCCGTTAGGGTTGATGTGATTATGTTGGTCACTTCTCTGGTCAGCATTTCATTTCTTACTGCCTGTGCTTCTGATTCTGAACTTTCAGGAAGACATAATAGCAGGATAGCATGACATGGAATCTTCAGGTATCTGTAGAAAGGCTGTAACTCTCACATGCTTTTGAACATTGTCTGCTATTACATTGCCTTCTTTACTTAAACTGGTCAATCCGGTTACTTCTCCAGCAGAAGCATCAGACCTGGAAAAGAAAGCTGAAGTCCCAGGCAGAAGCCTTTGCTCATTACCGCCAGACGCACACGGCAAATGAACGTCGGCGACGTAATGAAATGAGAGGTCTCTTTGACAAGCTGAAGAAAGCTTTGGGGTTGCAGAACCTTCCTAAGGTCTCCAAATGCTACATTCTCAAGCAGGTAGGTATTTTGGAGCATAAGTGAGGAGGAGAATAATTTAATCTGGACAGAGTAATTATGCTAGTATGAACTCTTTTAGTAAGTCCCAGTGAAGAGGGAACTTCTGTCATCTCTGCAAGACTTTCTAGAGTAATACAATACCTGAAAGAATCTGTATTCCTAAAACCTTAGTCTTGATGACATGGACACATATTTTTGGATTAGCCTTCCCCTTGTATTCTCTGTGAATCATGGAAGGTTATGTCTTAATCCTTTAGTGGTTTACTGTGTACATCAGGGAATTTTTAAATCCATTGAAGGCTTAATTTTTAATGCTTGAGAAGATAGCATTCCATTAGACATTATACTGACATTAAAAGCTTAATTGCAAAGATGTAAATGACAGGAAACTAAACATGAGTGGTAGACACATAATTATGCTTATCAGCTGTACCTAGAAACTGGGAGATAAAAGTTTGGGGTTTTTCTTAAAAATTGCTGACCTTTGGAGGAAGGACAAACAAGATGTTTATTACTCTTCAGCTGCCATTTAGGGAAAGCTGGCATTCATGGTACTTCACATGCTTTCTTCTCAATCCTGTTTTCTCAGGATTACAAAAATTTGTAAATAAACTTCATAAAGGTTTCTGGGAAGGAAAATTTTTATTTTGTGTGTCACTGGTTTATAAATCAGTTCCCTGATACTACTCTAGGCCTTTGAAGAAATCCAAGGACTGACAGATCAGGCAGATAAGTATATTGGACAGAAGACATTACTGACACGCAAACGAGATGGTCTGATTCGAAAAGTATCCACGCTTTCAGGTGAGACTGGTTTTGGATGCAAACTAGCTGTAATAATGAAAGAAAAGGTTTTCAGGAGTGAGAAGGGGTGAAGTAATTGGTGGAGCCAGGTTTGTCACTGGTTCGAGTAAAGTTCAGACTCTTGATACCAAAGTTGTGCTAAGCTCTGACTCAGTGATAGGCTTGTCATGCTGATAAAATGGCTTTTGTTTTCCTCATGCCTAAAGGAAGTGTAGAACACTCTCTGTGCTGTGAGCCACAGGCTTGTGTTCCTTTGGAATGGTGGGGTGATGGTGATGGTGTCACTTCATTCTGTCATTGGTCACTTCCTGAAATGCCCTTTCTGCTGTGCTTTTCACAGTCGCACACAGCTGTCTTTGGTCGGTACCAAAATCTCCAACTCCTCGCATAGCTTTGCAAATGACTCCTTGTGCTGCTTTCCCAAGGACCAGTGCTCCTAGGTGTCTGCACACAGAACTCTGTACACAGAACAAAACTGCAGCAGATTCTAAGCTGCTTCTCATCCAGACGTTTCATGTTGTACTTACTGTGTCTTTCTGTCTCATTCGGAAGTGTAGGAAAGCTGTGACACATTTTCAACCAATGCCAAAACATGTGAACAAACAAAATACTCTTCTAATCATCTTACAGTCTGGGGATATAAACAGGAGAATACCTGTAAAGTAGAAATGAAAGATACTTAAATCTGTGAATTGGTTCATGTGTATATGAGGTATTTTATTTATAAAAAGTAAAAAGTGTTTTAGTGAAGTCTAGTAATTCAGAAATGTATGAGAGGCCTTTTGAGCAGAGAATGAAAGCAAGTAACTTCACAAAGTAGTTACCTGATCTTTTGCATTCCTAGTGAAGACCTCAGATTTGATGAGGAAAAAGTCTTCTCTCAAGACAGTTAGTTAAATATAGACTTAATTAAAGATATACCATGATGTTAGAACATAAACACTAGACAGAAAACAAGCTAGTATAGTTACTTGAACTTTGATCATATGAAACTGTGTGCATATGCAGAAAACAGATTATTTATAAAATCTGTGTGTTTGTCCAAGGTTAGAATTTTCATGGCAATGGTAAACTGTATGTGAATTTACATTCAAATGTCATTTGAGTAACAGGGTCCATGTGTCCAAGAAATTTCATGCCAGGTAAAGGTAACATTTTGCCCAGTAGTCATATGTTTATCATTAGGAGAGGTGGGAGGATTTTTTCACAGCTGTGGGTGTTTTCAAATAGTACTTGTTCAGCAAGAGCCTGTGCTTGTGCAGGATGATTTCTGCTTGTCAAAGTGGCAGAATAAATTCTAAAATGTGTGCATGTTGTTTCTGAAAGAAAAGAAAATTGGAATAAATAGGTAGTTGCTTCCCTCTGATACTAAGTATGCTATTTACTTGGTGGGGATGATGGTTATCTGTTTTATAGTAATTGAATAATGTCAGCTTAACAGATTATTAGTTCTGCCTCAGCATTTTAGTTTTGGAAAGAGGGTTTGAAGGTCGGCTGACTCTCTGATAATTTTTCTGTAGGAAAGACAGAGGAAGTTGTGCTGAAGAAGCTGGAGTATATTTATGCTAAACAAAAAGCAATAGAAGCACAAAAAAAGAAGAAAGAACCTGAGCCACAGAAACCAGCTGCACCCTCAACTGCTAGCACCCAGCAAGCATCCTCTGCTCCCCCCAGAGAGCCAACCCCGATAGTGATGACAAACAGAAGGGGCAAGCCATTGATCCTTGCCAGGAGAGGAGTCCGGGCCACAGGTAGGCTAAAAGTGATGCATGTTCTGCATCAAGGGGAGACAGCCATTGAAGCAGCACCCTGTGGGAGGGCAAAATGCCAGCTGGCTTGTGCAGGCAGCCTCACTCCTGAAACACAATTGTACATAGGACCGGGAAATGTCCATATGATAGGTGTGGAAACCACTTGCTTTCAGTAAGAATGAGACCAGCATGGCTGAGGTCTTCAGGTGAACATGGCTTCAGAGTTTCAGAATGATGGGAAGTAAATTCTTACTAAGTTGTCCTTTCGTCTAAGGGAATTTCACTGTGATCCAGCAGTAATTTCTAAGGTGGTTCTTTTTCTGCTGACTCAAAACCTGAAGTTCAATCCCCAGAAGGCTGGAGTTGCTAGAACGGACTCAGTTTTTAAAACCTCCTTTCTCAAAAAGCTAGCTCTCAACATGGTGGAGGCTTGCTCTTAAATTAAATGGCAGAGTTGTCAGACACTGGAGAGGGTTTTGTAGCTGAGAACTTGCAGAGAAGTGTTCAACATTTGTGGAGACCTTCACACCATAAATGTAGGAAGGAACAAAAGAATTGACTCCTTCCAGAGCTGTACCTGATGCTGGATCGCAGGGTGCTGTTTGCCATCGGGGTGCTGTGCCAGAATAAACGAGTGTTTTACACACTTCTTTTCTTGCAGAGGACTCCTCAGCCCCTCTCACACTCACTGCTGCAAGCGTGGTGATGACTCCACAGGGGCAGGTGCTTACGCTGAAGAGCCCCCTGGTCCCAGGGCAGGTGGCAGCTGTTCCTTCTACGCTGTTGCAGGCTGAATTGAAGCCTCGAGGGGTTGGTACTACCATGACAACCCAGCCAGGTAGGATCATGTGAGATGATGTTAAAGAAAATCAGTATAATGCTGTTCATAGATGTGCAGAGCAGTTTATAAAGTAGGCATAATTAAATTTTTGCTGTAATATTTTAGATTTTTTACAACTTGACTGAGGTAGAACTTGACTCTGTGATCTCATTAACTCAAACTATCAGTTTATCAACAGGTTAAGTAAAATGTGTTAAATTTTTGCTATTCAGAAATTAGGGAAACATAGGGAAACATAATTAGGGAACATTAGGGAAACATAATCCATAATCACACAACCAGTCTGCATTTCTGTTTCTACTACTTTAAGATGTTATTATAATGTAAAGTCTTGTCTTGAAGTGCACAGCTCCTGTGTTCCAGGAGTATCTGAAGTATCTGAAAGTACTGTATCTGAGTATCTGAAAGGCTTTGGTTTCCATGTCATCCCCTCTTTCGGTTTTCTTGGATAAGGTATTACTTCTGTGATGATTCAGCTGCCAGGATCAACAGTTCCTGTCCAAGTAAAAGGAATCCTTACTAACTCTACCATTCCTATTACACTGTCAACTGTTGCTGGAAATCAAGCACCCTCAACAGTGGTATCAGCTACAACACCCCATTCAGGTAAGCTCTTTGTTTGTCCTGGATCTTTGTGCTTGCATGCAGGGAACATTATCCTTGCAAAACTGAAGGTAAATTGTTTTCTCACTAGGAGGTAATCATAGCTGTTATTATCTGGCTATTCAAAGAAAATCACTATTAAATGTTTTGAACAGTTTAGAGGGGCCTCTAGGAGATAATGGATTAGAGCTTTTTAACTTTCCTTCATCCCACTGAGCCTCCTTGCCCTCAGGAGAGTCAGAATAAGTGGATACTGGGATGTGTCTGTGGTGTAATGCATCCTACTGGGGAAGCTTCAGTGCAGAGTGGTGGTGGGGCTGCTGAAAATCTTTGCCTGTAACATCCAGGCTTTTACTGTGGCACAACCCCATCCCCTACCCTGCCAGCTCTGCTGCCCATGGGAAGGCTGTTTTTCAGGACCCCATGTTGTACATTGGATCTGGGTGTGGGGTGGTTCCTGCCAGCAGGGTTCTGCTTGCCATCTGTTGTGCTAAAAACAAGCTGCTCACTTTCTGCTTCCTTGTAGTCATTTGGTTATAATGAAAAAGGAAGGTTCACTTCAGATTTGGGGCTGCTGCAAGATGGGATCGTAAAAACAAAGCATGAAAGTAAAGAAAGCAAAACAGTAAGGGGGAAAATTCTCGTTCTGTTTGCCTTGTGCATCACCATCAGAACTGCAAGTGTTGCAGTTAGTTGCACTGGAGCTTGTTCCACAAGTTGAAAATTAAACTATTGGTGTGTTAAAGCTTCACTTGACGAGAGCTGTGTAAGCAGTTTAAATTGCAGTTTACTTGAGGAATACCTGAAAGTGAGCAAATTATACTTAGTTAGGAATTACCTTGCAGTTAACACATATCCTGATGGATGCTGTTTTGTGTGGTTTTGCAGAAAGCGAAGATTCGTTCATGATGCCAAGGATTGTTAACGTAACATCACTGGCTGCTGAAGCAAGCATGAATCTAAACCCGAACCGAAACAAAAATTCTAATGTAACAGCAGCTGCAAGTACTCCAGCTTCTGAGCAATCCTTGGCTGTAGTACCCCTTGAAACGACGAAGAGTGACAGTGTCTTTTCAGAAGAAGAAGACGTCAAACCATGTCTGGGAGACAGTGGCGAAGATGGAAGAAATACCGCGGGTCCAACGAAAGTTTTCTTTGAAAATAAGGATGGCCTTCCGCAACTCTGGAACGTACCATGTACAAAGGAATCTTCAGAGTCCTTCAGCAAAAAGCTTTGCGTTGGTGAGTTTGTAGGAAGCCAAGCCAGGAGGAAAGATGGTGATTCTGGAGGGGAAAGATTAAAATGCAAAGAATTGTCATTCCGCAAGCTGCAGATCAAAGATTCCAGGATAGAAATGGAATTGAGGAAAGTAGCATCGGCAATGGAGGAAGCGGACCTGGATACAAGTGAGATACTGAGCAGCATTGAGGAGAGCGATGACACGGATGAAACCCTCACTTCGCTGCTCAATGAAATCGCCTTCCTCAACCAGCAGCTGAACGATGATGCCTCAGCCATGCCAGAGCTGCCCAGCGCCCTCAGCTCAGATTTCTCTCGTAAAGATGCAGAAGCTCGTCGGGGAACAGGCAGTGATCTCTCTGCTGCAGATGGGTCTTCCTTCCAGTTTGGCCATTTGGGAGGCAGTTTTAAGGACCTTTCTGAAGTTCCAGAAGGTGGTGGCTCTTTAAGCCCTCTCCTGCTGCACCTGGAAGATGATGACCTCAGTGATGGGGACAAGAACTCCGGGGAGCCTTCATCTGAGGCAGATATCTTAAAGATAGTGATAGGTACTGACGTGAAGAATCCTCTTTCCAATCTGTCCGTAACCAGTGGTGGGAATGGCAAAACAGTATCAGCCTTGTCAGATGCTCCTAATGTGACTCCACCAGTTTTGCAGATGAAGACTAATCCCGAAGCCAGTAATGCTGACACGTCGTGGAGGCCCATGCCCAAGCTGGCACCACTTGGTTTAAAAGTGGCAAGTCTGCCAGTGGACTCGGAAGGGCAGAGTAATAAAGTGATGCCCTTACTGGCACCTGTAGTTGCAAAACTGGCACCTAGTGGGGTAAAAAATTCATTACCTGCAACTCTACAAGAAGGACAAGATAACAAAGTGATGCCCACATTAGCACCTGTGGTTGCAAAGTTGAGTACTACTGGGACCTTGCCTTCAAATTCAGCTGGCAAATAAGTGCAGATATTTTTTATCAGACTGGAACAGTGATCTAGAGCAGTGTGAGCCAGTGTCATTGTTCAGCAGCCTCCATTGTCTGCAACACTTGTTTTCTGTGTGGCATCAGCACTGTATTCATCTGAGGGGCAGGCCCCAAACTGACAAATAAGTGTTGTGAAAATTTAAGCATGTTGATGTATTTTTACCTCACTGTTGTATTCTGGGTGTTCTCCTTCCCCTTCTCAAGACAAAAAAAGATGATCTATAACCATTGCTGGGCAGATGGTATCCTTCCAAAACTGGGTTCTTCACAGAAGTAGTTAGTCAAAGGACTGAGAAACTGAGGCTGTTGAAAGAGATTTTTTTCTCCCCCCAGTAGGGAGGCAGCTGTCATGTTGGGGAAAAAAATATAAATTATTTGGTTTTGTACCAGGCAAATTATCTATGCAGAAATAGCATTGTTCACATTTGCTTGTTTTAATATTTGTGGAATATGATCAATGTGCAGAAATTAATCAGGTTGTAGTTAATCTCAAAGTTGATACCTAGAGCAGCAGAAGGGAAATCTGAGACTGCAGAGGGCTGAAGTGAAATGGCTTTTTCTTTGGTGTTAGATAGTTCTCTAGCAGAGACTTTTTAAGAGCTTATGCACAGAAAATTTTAATAAACATTTATAACTCTCACTGCTTGGGGAAGAAAAATATATTTCCCCATGTAATTGGAAGTAGGACAGTAGGTTAACTTTAATAATACTGTCCTCACTTTAACCTCCTGCCCCCACACAAATACTTCCCCCTTTGATGCTTAGGACATCTCTAAGGAAAAATTGCAGAGAGTTGAAAGAAAATGTGGGCACCCTATTGCTACGTCTTTAAATGCATTGCTGAAGTAGCTCGAGTGTTTTCCCAGGTCGTATTTTCTTTCCTTCTGTCATTCTTCAAGATGTATGTGGTGGCTGGGAATGTTAATACCAAGTATTGCTTTGTGAAAATGCAGAATGCTTTCAGGAGTCTTGTAGCCTGGCATAAGTGAGCGAGGTGTACATGTGAATGTAAATATGAAAATATGTATATAGCTTTCCAAACCTTTCATTTCTTTATAAATTCAGGAAAGGTACTCAGAGGTTTCTCACTGCATTTGCACAAGCTGTGTATAGCAAAAAAGTCAACAAAAATGCTCATTACCAGGGAAATAGGGCAGTATTGAATCACAAGATGTATTTTTTATTCTCCTCTGCCACTGCTTACTCAATAACCTGTAGATGCTCTTCACTGTTCAACTGTTGGATGTGAGGGGCCTGCAGACTGTAAAGATATTTATATTTTTGTACACAATTTCTGTTTTCATAGTTTTCTTGACAAATGAAGTTTTCAGCCTCGGAGAGATGATTTGTTAATGAGTGTATACACAATCTTTTCCTATCAAGTTTGTAAATATAAGTTACGGTGCGCTTGGGGGGCTTCTTAACTGCTCCGCAAAGGTAAAAAATGTTGCTGTGAAAATTGAAAATTATACAGAATTTGATGGTGCATTCTGTTTTATGTTTAGGAATGTAATTCCATGTCTTAACTGTTCCAGCAACAGCAGCTGGGATCATCCCCTGCCCTCCAAATTCCCCATCTTTGGTCATGCAGTAATCCAGGAATTTCATCCTTCCAGCACTGAGGTTGTGCAGGTGTTGTGAGTGATGTTCTTCCACGGTTAGGGAGCAGTGTTTGTACAACCATACACCCTGTTCAGTATGCTGCATCTGCTGGATCCATGTCTAGGTTAGGTCCATCAGGGAATATAGGTACCTTGGGTGTTTCCTCATCTTTTTATTATTTATATTATGCCACAGAGGAGAGAAGCCCTTCAAGCTCAGTGTGTGTGAAGTTACTCCAGAGACTAAGTAAAAAAGATTTTTCACCTGGCCATTCTAAACAGTGTGTTTTAAAGTAGTTACATACAACTCTTTATTGCCTTTTGCATATTTACTATTCTAATATTTCATACAAGTCTCATATTAGTGATTTGGAAAAGAGAGTTTAGGTCATTATGAGAGTCCTGCAGGGTGTTACAGTTGTCACTGACTGCCTTAGGAAAGGGGGTTTACAATCCCAGTAAGTGCTTAGACTTACGTTGCTTATTAAGGAATTTTAACCTTATTTTAAACTAGTAGAAATCTGGAGTAACTAAATTATTTTACTAGCATTACATCAGACTTAAACGTATTTACCTGGGAATCTGGTTCTGAGCATTTCCAATAGGCTGAAGTTGCTTATTTTTTGAACTTGTGGCAGTTTGTTTTGCCAATAGATTTCATTCCTCCTGTGTGAGAAACAGCAACAAGACTTGTGCTGTGCTTACTTTTAAATTCCTGATCACTGATCCTTGTTTCTGCACCTCACCCTTTTATGGTTCCAAGCAGCCAATTTTAATTAGCACACAGAATTGTGTGCTCTCTGTGAGACATAGAAGGCTATAACATGATAACTGATCACACATGATCTGAAATAAATGCTGTGCTTTTGAGGATATTCTGTTCATTATCTGGTAGTGTAAAATTTCTGGATGTGAATTTACTGTTTGGCGCGGGGCAATAAAAAATTTTTACTGCAGTAAAAATGTACTGGGTCAAGATGACAGCAAAACCTTTTGGTCCCTAAATATTATTAGTAAATTAACTAAGAACAGCCCCCCAGTCTGGCTGTAAAAGGTGGCATTTGGTGCAGTTCCAAGAAAGGTCTTTGATGGGTTTTACCAGCCAACAAAGCATGTTCGAAATGCTCTTGGGTTTTGCTTGTTTCACTGTCTTGTGTCTGCAGCACAGTATTTTGCTATGAATTTAAATGCTGACTCTTTGCTCCTCCCTTAAGCTCCCAAACATTTAAAAAATTATATATGCTGTCATTTGAGGCAATAATCATAAAATATGTCACCTAATGAGAAGATTTTGGAAACAGGAGAACCAAGGAAACCCCTGCAAGGCGCACGCTCTCGCTAGATCAAGAGACCTGGAGATTTTCTTTGTTTTTTTACACATCTGTAAATAGACTGGAATGTTTTTAAGAATATAATGAAATGTCAGATTTAGCTTTTTTCCTTTTATATATTAAAATATATCTTTCCCTCTTTTTTGCTTTTGAAAAATTGATATTTTTGTAGAAATCTAACAGTACAAGACTCTTACCTGTATGTGAGGGAGAAAGTGTAAAACTAAAATAAACCAATCAAGGTCAACTAGAAACTGGCTTTGAAAGTTTGTTCCAGGGGGAGAGAGGGAGCAGAAATGACGTGGTGGTGTGCTGTTGGTGACACATGGCTTTGGACCCGAGCAAGTGACACACGAATACTCTGAGGCAGAAGTTTTGGCAGCGCAGACATCTGGGTTTTGGTTCAAGTGATCAGACAGCTTGGAGATTTCTCCCTTTAGCCTTAGCAGTATGCAGGAAATGTCATCGCTTTTAAGAGGGGATTTTGACTTGCTGAGTGCAGAAAAGGTACCAAAGGGACTTGATTTTCAATGAGATGCATCCTGGGTAGGAAGCCAAGGGGGTTAACATTCGATCATGGCATAAAAAGAAAAAAAACCCGAGAGCTGAGAGATTAAGCCCACAGAAAAGCATTTTCCAGATTCCTTACCCCAACCCCGAGCCTGGGTTTATCCTTTGTATCTGTTTCCTTTAGAGAAGTTGAACATGAGGGCTATCCTAATGGGAACAGGTTTGCAGATGTGTCTTCAAGTAAAGTGTCAGAGGAGAGAGGCTTTTTAAAAAGAAACAGATAAAATGCCTGTAACGAGTAGCTGTCTATTGCTTCCATATGCAGTAAATGGAAGATAACACACTTGCAAGTGTGCGGGGGTTCTTTGGGGTTTGTTGTTGGTTTGTTTTTTGTGTCTTTCTAGTTGTTTTGGTTTGGGTTTTTTTAATTTGTTTGGGTTTTGGTGGGGGTTTTTTGGTGGGGTTTTTTTGGGGGGTTTTTTTGGTTGTTCTTTTTCTTGGGTGGTATTTTTTTTCTTCATTATGTAGTAAATGTCTACAAATGAAAAATTAGTCTTACAGACCTGAGAAGAAAAAATACAAGAAAATACAACGAAGAGAAACACTGCACATGAGGGTAAGCAATTGACTGGAGAAGAGATGTCACAGAATTTATTTTTATTTAAAGAGGAATATCAGACCTCACAGGAAAGAATGAATAAAAATGGTTGACACAGTCAACATACTTTTTTAAATTTCTCATTAAACCCTTCAGCAAGGCCTCATCCTATTACTTCTTATTTTGAAGGCTAAAGTTACTTCTTGGAATAGAGAGAAATACAAGCATGAAGTATATCCAGTCAGGCTTGCAATGGAAAGGACTTTCCAATAGAGGCCAACAATCTGTGCTGCGGATCTGTGTGTTCCAGCATGTTCATCGTGTTCGTGGAGATGCAGATGGTGGTACAAATAAACTGTTGACAATGAAGAGTTACAGGGAGCCTGTGCAATAACTGATGCTAAAGCCAGATTTGAGTCCATAAATGTAGTCCAAAAACGTGCAGGACCAGTTTGTGCATAATTAGCAATGAATGGAATCTAAATTAATAACTCATTTGGAGGTCATGGTAGTGGAGGAATTGTAATGCCATTTTGTTGTCACTAAAGCTCAGTGCCTCATCTTTTTGCCCTTTTAACTGCTGCTACAGACCAAGAAGGCATCATTACACCTTGTGTACTTGGCTGTTCCTGTTCCTTTGGATTTTGTGTTGCCTCAGCTCGCACTTTACTTGTCCATCTTGTGTCTCTTGGGAGTTGGAGGTGTGTGACAGGTGAGAGCTTTTTGTTCTGTCAACAGAATTGTACCCCTAGAAGGATTTACTCTCCATTTGTCTGAGTCTTTTCTGATGAGGAGGAAAGCCTCAGTGTGTCCTCCTGACCACTGAGGACCTCCTGACCTCCTGACCACTTCCACCCACACGACCTCCCGCATACTCGTCAGCATGAGCATATCCTGATGCCAGTGAGGCCTTTGGGACCTATGGTTGTGTCTGTTTAATCCAATTATGCATCCAGCCCAGCAGCCTGGGCTGTCTGACCTGTGCTGATGTCTTTGGGAATGTCCTGGAAAAGACTTCTCCTTGCTTTAATGGTGGTCACTTACCTGATTCATCTTGCTCCTGTGAGGGTTCCCTGTTTTTTGTAGGGCTGTCAGCATACAGGACTGTGGTTCCTCGAGGTTACAGCTGTTGCACCCGGCTCTCTAGTGAAAAACAGATGCTGGAAATCAGAGTGGAGGGACTTAAAGGCAACATTTCACCCAGCTGTCTCTGCATCCCTCACTCCTCAGCTCTCAGCATGGGAGTAGCTGCTGGGCGGAGCAGGATCCCTGCCTGTGTAAGATGTGGATGTGATGGGGGGTGTATCAATGGGCAATCACGGCTACGTGGGTGTGAGCAGGAAGGCTGCTGTGCTGCAAGAGCAGGGCTCAGTCCCTCTGCCAGCCTGCTGGGACCAGCTCCGAGGAGGAGGAGACAGGCTTTCCTGCTGCCTTTGGCTTCCTTTCCCGTCCCTGGCGCGCGCAGGGCTCCCTGCAATTCCCTCGCGTGGCGCAGAGCGGTGCCCCTGGCAAGTGCCGCAGCGCGCTGTGCCTCGTGGGCTGAAACCAGGCAATTAAATAGCAGCTAAAAAAAGATAGGCAGACATAAGCTGTGTGCCATTTTTAGCAGCTTTCAGCACCGATTAACTCCTTAGATAACAGCTGTATGAAACAGCCTGCCCAGCTCTTCCCGCTCTGTCCCTCTGGTCAAACCCCGGGCCTGCTGGGGCAGGGCTGTGGCTGCCCCCAGCAAAGCAGCAAAACCTGCGGATGTGCAGCTCTTCCCTGGCTTCTCCAGTGCACGGGGCTCTAGGGCACAAAGCTTCTGGGCAAGGTCTGTAGGCTTGTGTGGGTCTGCAGAACTTGCACGAGCAGTGAGCTCCAGTTTGCAGCTGAGGCTACTGAGCACTGCAAGGATATAAAACTCTTTATGCCCCTGAGGTGCCACTGGACCTGGAAAATGGACTTTGGATCTCTGGACTTTGGGATTCAGTGACTTATGATTGTTATGAGACAAAAATTGTAAAATAATCCCAGTGTAATGCCAATCATCTTAAAAATAGGAGGCCAGAGTTTGTTTTTTAAATTGTGCTAGACCCAATCTATGTAAAAAACCGTAAGGGAGGATGAATGCATGACACAAGCTCGCTGGTTTATGGAATAGAACAGTGTGTTTTCAGCCCATGGGGATGGGGTGACTGATGACCCTCGCCCTTCCCCTGGACCTTCTGCAGTGTGAAAATATGATCAAGACATGTTTGATTTGTAGCTACTTGACTGTTCTGTTTAACAAGAAGCCCATTAGCAGGACAGTAAGAGCTTTACAGGTGTTTTTAGGACAGCACAGCACTGGCCACTGAAAGCTGTTGCAGCAGCACATGCCGCTGTAGCCTCCATTTCAGTGCCTGGCCAGGATTTCCTGCAGCAGTGAGAGGAGAAGGGTGGGTCTGTGCTGGAGCTGACTGAGTAGTTTGGCAGAAGCAATGGGGGAAGCTGCTGCCAGCTCTTGCACCACCCACCCCTTGCTGCCTTCACAGTGCCCTGTGTGCCAGACCCTCTTGCAGGAGCTGCACAAGCTGCTCTTGGCCTGAGGGGCAGGTGCTCCTCTTTCTCCCCTTCTTCCACCAGTCCTTCTGCCTGCTCCGGCCTGGACCTCTGAGCCCCATCCTCTGTGTAAGGAAAAGGGGCTTAGACCCTGCTGCTTCCTGCACTGCAACCTGGCCTGCCATGACACACACAGACACCTCAAACCCAGGCCTGTGGCTACACTCGCCTTCTGGCACCAAGGCAACTGCTAAGCACACGCTGGGTTTTCTCTTCTGAAGAGCAGCAGTGTCACATGCCAATCCCTCTCTGCTCTCTTCTGCTTCCCTCTGGCTCACCCTGCCCTCTGCATGGCTGAGGGCTTGCCAGCTGTACTGTTTTATTCACAAAACATGTTCTAGCCTCAGGTGTCCTAAAGCAGCAATAAAATTTTTGAAGGGATCCTGGAATTCCTTGCTGAGTTTCTTTTCTCCTGAAGGAAAAACCTCAGTGGAGACAAGGTGTCTGGTTTCTTTTGGTATCCAATGAAGGCCAGAGCTGTTTGTGTAAACAGCAGCTAAAGGTGCCTCTTCCTGCAGGAGCTGCTTGTTGCTTGGCACGAGTGAAGCTGCGCTGTCCTTGGCCACGAGCCCTTGGCCCCCATGGCCCCCCCATGGCCCCACAGGGGCACAGCTTTTGGTTAGACAGCCTTGTCTGTCCCTGCCTAAGCCTGAGGCATGGGCAGCACTGAGCTTTGAAAAGGTGTGAGCTAATGCTGTGTCTTATTTCAGAGACGTGCTGGACCTGGATGTTACTATAAAATGTTATGTAGCTAGAGTAAAACATGATTTGATCAACCTTTAATGTCCCTCTGGGGCCTGGATGGAGCCACGTTTGTATGCTCAGCCTTGGAAAGGCAGCAGGGCCTGGACAAGGTTCCCCCTGCTGGGCAGCCCTGTGTGGGAGCAGGACACTGGCATGGGGGCCTGTAGGAGCCCCACAGCACGTGCCCCTTGGATTCAGGATGGGGGCAGCTGCTGGCTTGGCCAGGGCTGGCTGGGTTTGGGGTGTGTGGGAGGTGGTGGTGTGGCCTCTCTGATGGGGAGCCAGGTTATGGGGCTGGGTAACTTCACATGGGCCAACCTTCAGCAAACTTCAAACACGTGAAGGTTTCCACATATGAGATGGATGACAAAGCAGTACAATTTTCCTGATCTGGTTATTTTGATACCTTTTTTAATGGGGTAGATCTGGGGTGATCATGTTTTGACTTCTGTTAAGGTGACTGGCTATTAAAGCATGACAGAAAAAGGAGGTGCTGGCAAACCTTTTGCAATAACAATGATTAACTCCTTCTCCCCAAGCAGTGTCTGCACTTCTAGATTACAATGGCTACATGGTTTTAAAAAATGGCTCAATCAGACATTGAGCAGCTCGTGACTGCTTTTGCAAAGCTTTGAATTGGCTTCCTCAGCTTTTGAATGTCCATTGCAAAAAAATCCCACCCCACAAATGTTTTGTGGCTCTGACATGTGGGGCAATCAACTTGAACTGGGAGGCTTAGTCTTCAGGAAGAAATTTTAATAAACGGCTCCCACCAGGCGAGCCGAACTGATGGCAGCCACAGTGGGAATTGTTACTACTGTGCTCCAGTGTAGACAAGGCCTCATTGTCTGTCTTTGATGGGGAAAATGTCCAGTTTCACAAAGTTTGCTGAGCAAGGGAGAAAATAATTATATTGCCGATCAGCTTACAAGGGGCACATTCATGTTTGAAAGAAAACTTGATTTTCATAGGGTGAGGAAGAAAAGCATAACTGCCAAAGGAAAAAGCCAGCAGCATTGGTGACCTACTAAAATTGCCTCAAGTCAGAAGTTATTCCTGGCGGAAGGTGGGTCCCAGGGGGCTGGATCCTTGACTCTAGCTGAGAGGCAGACAGTGCAAGTGGGAAGCGTGCAGGAAACCAAGCAGTCCTCTGCCTCTGAAGGTGCTCTGTGCTGGTGCGAGGCGGACGTGGCAGAGAGCAGAGCCCTTGTGTGGCTGGACACAGAGCTGCTGCTGCAGCTGTGTCTCCTCAGGCCCCAGTGCTCTCGTGTCTCCAAGCTCTCCCATGGGCACTGCCAGGGCAGAAGCTGTGGTAGCCCCACATCCCCATTCTCTGCCTGCTGTCTCAGGAGCGTGCAGGGGCTTCGGGCAGGCCAGCAGTGTGTCCCACATGGGTCACACAGCCCTGCCGCCACCCCTGGGTATATGACTGGCCACAGCAGCGCCACTGCCTCAAGTCTGCCCAGCTCCCAGTTTTCAACTCCCAGTTACTGCAGCTGAGATTTCATTTGCAGTATTTAGGCAAAACATTGGAAGCGTTCCGCTTCATGTACTTTTATTTAGGAGGACCACAGGGCAGCTGGTGAAGGAATATGCTTTACAGCACTGGGTTGGCTGTGCTGAGCCACATGCAGCTGGCCCTGGCTGCTGACTGGCTGCCTCCCACTGGCACTGGGAGTATTTGCTGAAGCCATTTTGGTTGTCTCCCCAAGGGGGAGGATGTAATTATCTTCTTTTTGCAAGATTGCATGTAATTTTCTCTTCACTATCTTAAAAAAAAAAATTGAAACAGAAGCAAAATGAACTGTGCAACAAGCTGATAACCTATTAATTCTTTCATTAGATTGAAAGCGAAGCTTGAATGAATCTAGTACTATAAATCTTGGGGGTTTTGTGAACATTTCTCTCAAGGAAGCATGCACTCTTCTCTTTGCAGGAAGCTGCAACACCAGTAGAAACCCAGTTTGTTGTCATGGCAATGTCAGTAGTTGCCTTCTCTGTATGCCAAATCATAGGCATTCATAGGATCATAGGAAAATTCACACAGGAAAGGCCCTCTGGAGATCTGTAGTCCAGCCCCTGCCTAGGGCAGGGGCGGTCATGAGATCAAACCAGGCTGGTCAGGTCTTTCTCCGTCCAGGACTTAAAAACCTCAAGGGATGGAGATAGTGCCTCTTCCTGGGCAACATTTCTAGGCAGTTGCTACCAGCCTTCTAGCCTTCCTAATTCTAGTCATTCTGAGAATAATATTTGGGTTTGCTGTGACTTTGGTAATTAATCACCATGTTTTCTATTTTTCACCACCGTGAGAGTGTGATCTGGCTATAGTTTTGTATTTCCCTCTCAGTCAGTCATCCTGCCAGATGACTAATGGGCTGTGTTTTCTTATATTTGACATTTGTTTTCTGCCCACACTGGCACTGCTTAAGGAAAGCATCCCTAGTCAGACCTGTATTTGCGCATCAGCAATGGGAACAAATGCATCCACCCATACAAGTTAAATGTGCACTTGAGTGCTCTTCAGATAGACTTACAAGCACGCAAATGTTGCCATTAATCCCAGTCCTTCCTATTTGTTGTCATCTGTGTAAAGTGTGCTGGACTAAAGAAAGGAGAGAGCGTGTGTGTTTGTGTATGTCCTTGTCCTGAAGGGCACCCTCTTGCCAACTCTCATTTAACAGGATTGTTTCAAGAGTTTTGTGTTTCACTCTCCTCCTGCTGGTATCGTATTTAGTATAACATGTCCTGTCCAAGGACCAACTGCTGTCCAAGGTTTGTCTTGTTTAATTGAATTATGGTTGCCATGGGGAGTGGAAAGGTCAGATTTTGTTCTGCGTGGTGAATTTTGCAAGCCAAGGTATGTTACAAAGGAAGGGGGAAACCTGGATCTCAAAGTCTGTGTCAAGGAGCAAGAGGATAAACAGAAGGGGTTTAAAAAGGGGTTTATGGTAATTTGTTGCCCTACTTCCCAAGGAAATTAAGTTGGAGCTGGGTACAAAATTTAGGCTTATTGGAAAACCCCAGTTACACAAGCAAGTGCCACAGCTCTTGTGCTTATCTCCATGTCATCTCCCTGCTTGCTGGACAGTCTTCCCTGGGACTGAGTTGTGCTTTGTCTGTAACACCCACCAAAGTCCTCTCAGAGTCTTTCTAGAGAACCAAGCACAAGCAAAGGGACTGACATTGACTGCATACTCCTAGGTAGGGCTGGGCAGGACACCGGCAATGGGTCAGGAAAACTACAAATAGATGCAGTGCCAGCATTTCTGGTATCTGGTTTCCAAACAGCATGACATGTAGTCTGCATTTCATTCCATGTTCCTTCCTCCAGCATCTGTGAGGTGAGAGGATGGAGTTTGGTGTTCAGGGATGCCACAGTGTTAAGCCCTATTCTACATGCTCTGTAAGAACCCCTGTGGGCCTCGGTACTGACCTCTGTGCCAACCTGACATACGGACCCCGACACAGCCCTGCCTGCTGGAGGGGACACACAGATGGACACCCCACTGGGAAGCAACAGAACATCTCTGTGGGAGGGTCTGGAACACAACAGGAAGTTTTGGAAAAAGCTCTCTTGCAAGGTTTTGTTTTGATGTTTACTTTTGTCTTTTAAGGATGTGAAAGGTGAAAAGTAGTGCAAGTAAATGAAACATTCATGAGATGTTCCCCTCCAAGCAGCAGTTCATGAGAACAGATGGCGAAACCGAGGCAGAAAGCAGCGCCTGAAACCCGTCCAGCTGAGTACGGCCCAACAGCGTGAGAGATTGAGTGGGGTAACTTGAATGCTCTGTTGCATTTGATTTTCCAGCCTTCAGACTTCAGACCTCATGGAGAGGGCAGGGTTGTGACATGAGAGGAAATTTAGAACATCATCACCGTCCTAAGTGTGATTGTGAGAGACAAAGCGAGCAGCTGCGAAAACTGATACAAATGGGTGGGTTTCATGGCTTGCAATATAATGCTTTGACGTCACTTGCCATCAGAGGGACTTTCATATTCGCTTGCTCACAGTTTTGCTCTAGTTCTTTAATTTTGCTAACAGTAGTAATAATAATAGGCATCTGTGGAGGCCATGCAGCACAGTTAAGCTGTAAGATCTGTCATGCCATGTTTTTCTCAGGGCAAAATCCAAAGCTGCCTGAGTTCTGGTTTACATTATCAGCTTGCTGCAGAGCACCAAGAGCAAGACTAACTCCAGCCAGGGCACTGCCTGCTTTGGGCTTGCAGCAGATATTCATGCTGCATTGTTCTTATTAATTACAGCTCTCTGGAAACATAAGGCATGGGACGGAGGAAAATGAAACAAACAGGCTTATTTAGGTCAATTACAAAAGTACGGGCTAATTGCAAACAAAGTGGTAAAACAGAAGCAGTCGAGGCTTGGAGGAAAACAATGTGAACAGTGACCTACATACTCTTGGGGAGCGGGGGGAGGTTGGACAGCAGGCCATTGGGAGCACCAGCTCAGCAGAGAGGGGTTTGCAAGTATCTCTGCTTTCAGGTCCCTGGGCCAGAGCCAGCCGGTGCGCTGAGTGCCACCCCTGCAGTCTGTGCAGAGCTGGCCTAAACAGATAAGAACATTCAGGGAGACATCAGCCAAGCGATGCAGTGGCATTGTTCCCGTGTGATGTTTAGCCTCATAGAAAGCTGCAAGGTCTCTTCTGTGAGGGCAGAACATAACAGCCTCCCTGCTTTCCATTGCAGAACAGTCTGGGAGTGAAGATGGTGTTAGTTTGTATGCTCTTGCTTATGCTGCCAGAGGGAGGACAAGTGAAGGACAATCAGTTGCTTAGACACTGGCTGAAAAACCTATTTAGTGATCCCTTTCTCTGCCTGTAACAGTAAGGAGCTCTCTCTAACGTAACCTGGCCCAACATAACATAGCCCAACCCAACCCTTCTACAGTGAACAGGCCTCTGGGTGATCTTAGAGCAGTCAAGCAGCAGTTCTCAGCCTTTGCTCAGCGAGCCCCTGAAGTACTTTTAAGACATTTGTGGAAAGTAGCTCTTCTCAATTACCTTTCACAAACTCCTTAAGCCCACTCCCAACAAGATGAAGTTTGTAGATGTCTGCACCCCCACTCACTGCAAAAGGTTTATGGGCCCAAAACTGGGAAAGGTATGAAATGATTGCTCTAAGGGAAGCCTTTATCATTCTTCACAGAGTTCAACGGTAATTTCATCCTGTGGTACGTATTTCCAGAGAGCAGTAATTAGGGAGAACAATGGAACACAACTCCTACAAAAGGGAACAAGGATTTGGGGATTTGGCATCCCTTATTTAAGTACCAGCTCAGTCAAATGCTTTCTTGTCATGTGGTTTTCAGCTCTGGAGTCCCCTTGCAAGTAGGAGTATCCAACATCCAATCTCTATGTGCCTGCCAGTCCTGGCACCTATCCAGTCAATGGGAGACAGCCTTCTCCTATCTGCATGGTGCTGCTCTTGTCTCTACCCACATCTAAAGTCCTAGATAACTATGCTCTAAAAATGACAGAGTTCATGCAACACTGGAGTCCCACCATGGGCTTTTGAGACTGTCAAACCATTTGGTCCTGTGCATAAATGGGGCCAGACTCTGTTAGACCTAATCTTGAAAGGACCCTTGTGAATTAGCCTGGGTAACATGCTGTGGCTTGTCTGACAGCCAAAGCTGTGATGGTGGTGAGTTCACCGGTCCCAGACACTGTCCAGGCTGAGTTTTGCCCCAGTACTTGATGTATATCCTCCCTCATAACCTCCACATAGCCAGCAGGAAGCACAACACATTTACATTCAGCAGCTAGCGCATAGCATTCTGATCCCCTGCCACTGAAAAATGGACAACAAAGACAGGTCCTGTTTCTGGTGGAAATTTAACAGGGGTGTAACACCATTTCTCTCCCTCCACAAGCTGGCTAATGCACAAATGTGTGGGCCAGGCCACAGCTAGTGGGGATAGGTGTTCACACAACTAGCATTGAACTAGTGGAGAGACTGGAACAGAAGAAATGGGAGCTGTGGCCCTTGCTCTTGGGGAGCCACTGACTCCTGCAGTGCCCTGCCAGGATTGTCTGCCCCTGCAGCACTCAGGAGCTGGTGAGGCTCTCCTGAGGGCCGTTCACCACACGTGCTGCCCAAGGCAGCTGTGGGAAGTCCAGCAGCCATTCCTCCAGGCTTCAGTCAGCTGGCAGAGATTTCTTTTTTATCAATCACATCTGCCATGCCACAGCAGGCTTGGAAGCACACCTCACTGCACACCGGATGCCCATGTGCCTCGGGCACCAGGTGAGTCAGAACACGGCCTTGCTTTGACAGCTGAATGGACACTTGTGTGCATTTTGCTAATTATGTTAAAAATAGTTTTAATTGAGGGCATGGGTTTTCTTGATCCCTTGAAATACAGGAGTGAGGCATAAGCAGACTAGTTCACTTGGTATAATAGCAGAGTCAAAATTTAAATGGATTTGTAATGTTTTCCTTTATTTTAGTGGACATTCTTCTAATTCAAAAAAAAGGTGAGTGTAGCTGAGCCTGGGATTTCCAAGTACATCTGTGCACATTTTGTCTTATTACAGAAACTATCAGTCCTTAACAGACACAAGCCTTTTCTAAGCAGTAACTTTCTATCTTCAGCTGGACTTTCTATACTGCACATTTTGTTTGTACTCCCCATGGTTGCTCTTTATCAGCACAATTTCCTGGCAACCAGCTGAATGGCATTCACGCATGTATATTTTTCTTTTTTTAAAGCACAGCTGGGATCTATGATATAAGCATATTCTCCCTGGATGCATTATGAACCATAGGTGTCTACATGACTTTTCCATGGGAACACATGAAGAAAAGATCCCGTGTAACTGCTGGCTGAATTCTAAACATTTCAAGTCAGGTACCAGGAGCCTGCTAAAAAGACCTAAGCTATGGTTGGAAACAATTTCCAGAAACTCATTCTGCTTATCCTTTGTAGCTGTGGCAATAAATGAGAGAGAGGAAGGGACAAAGCTCACTGCCAGAAAACAAGTCAACAAAAGCAACTAACTCTGTTTGGGTTTCATCACCTGATACGATGTACATTGAGCTTTGGAGGCCTCTGTGTGTCCAGAAAAGAATTCTCAGTGCATTTTGCAAGGGCAAATTAGTATTTAATTAAGAGGTTAATAATGAAATTATGATTAAGTTCACAGTCATTTTCATAGTTGGAGAAAAGTTAAATGTGAAATGCCCTCTATATACTGCCTGGTAGCTGCTTTTCTTCTCTTACCCTCTACCTGTCTAGTTTCTCATATAGTTATTTTTGTTCTGGACTAGACCAAAGTTGTTTATCTTTCCTCCTCCACCCTCTCTCCACATCTGAGTGCCTGCTGTTCACTGTTCTAACAAGAAGTCAGCAGGAGGAAAAAGGCATAATGACCCTGCTGAATCAACATCCTGTGAGGCTGAAATGATAGTCATTATCCTAACTGGAAAGCAGTGCTATGGTCCTTTGGAGTTTGGAGGGTAGGCAGCTCTTACAGAAGACCAAATGTTCTTCTTCCAGAGTTTACAGCTTGTGGGAAAAATTTCTCTGCTCTTCACTTGGCCTGAAAGCTGTTCAGGAACATAGCAGTGAGGGTGTGGAGCAAAATGTCTGTCTCCACTATTTTTGCAGGCACATGTGAAGCAAGGTCAACCCATCCTCTAAGCTGTGTGGCAGCTATGAATCTGCATGAGAGTGATGCTGATCCCTGACTAACTCACCTGGTCACTGAGCTGGCCTTAATTGCTCATGCTGGCTGCCACAGCTCCCAGTTTGGAGCTCCCTCTAGTACCAGGAGAGCAGATCAGCTCCAGCACATCGGTGCCTGAAAAAAAAGAAATCTTTTCTCAGGTCTGTTTCTCTAAGAAAACAAATTTTAAATGGCAGAACCCCAAGATGATCAAGCTACCACCCAGGAGCTTGGCTGTGGTGTGCTATCAGCACATCAAGGTTTCAGAAGCACAGAGCACCTTGCAGCCCCCAGCACACAGGGAGCTTGGGAAGCGCTCAGTGGATGCAGTCACGGGATACATCTGCCCCCAGCACGTCAGCACAGCTGTCTGGAGAGTCACCCCATGTTCCCTGCCTGGCCACAGGTAGTGAGAAGAGCTTTGTAAAGAGAACAAGTTCAAGAAAAGGTTTTATATCGCACTGAGAGGGCTCATGTAGCATTTCTACTCTGTTGCTTTGTGTCTTCTTTTATGTGCTTTTTTCTAACATCATATTTTTAACTAGGAAAATAATTTTTTTAAAATCACTTGCAAAATGTTCCTTTCGCTTGGAGTCCTACAGGATTACAGAACTATTGCAAAATGCTATTTCTTAGAAAAGCACAGAGGATTTCTGCAACAGAATAACATTTTCAGATACTTCATTACCTAGTGCTTAAAAATATGGCATTTAATTTGTTGAGGCATCTGTTCTTTCATTATTTAAGGCATCCCTCAGAAGACTTCTTTAAGAACACATCATTCAAGACCAAATGCTGGAAACGCTAAAGATAAATTACATAATTTATTCATGGTACATTATCCTCTCTGTCAAGGAAGAATTCATGACCTCTAGAATGAAGCTGAAAGTCCTGTTGCTTTTGGTTATCATTAACTGATCTCAGTCAAGGCGCTGCCCTGTGGAGATGGGCTCTACAGGAACATACTGTAAAAATACAAGCCTTGTTCAGAAATAAAGGTAATCTGTGGGGAGGCAGTAATGGCACAACAAAAGAAACAGCAGCAATTGCTGGGGTGGGTGAGCACAGAGTGAAGCGCTTGCCCCTGCACAAGCCACACACGCACCTTTAATGAGCTTTGACACAATGACTGCCCAGCAGATTACCAGCTTTACTGCTGCCATGAGAGAGCTTATTTTGGACACCACGAGCAAGAGCAACATCAGGAGGCTTGTCATGGAGCAGCAGGTTTACCAGTTGCTTCTAGACATGCCACTGGATGAAAAGCAGTTTCTCCATTTCAAGTGGTTTGGTATTTATTGGAGGATAGGGCTGGGAGAACACAAGTCATGCAGGACAGCATCATCTACTCTGGTTTCACTCCAGCTAAAGCTCCAGTAGTTGTAGAGTAAGTGCAAGGGTTTTGCACTAACCTTCCATAAATTTGATACTACAATTGGAAAACTGTCTACCTCTAACAATGAAACAGGTGTGTGGTAAGACTTGTACTGCTATACTTAGAGGAAACTGGTGTTTCCTGCCTGTTTCCCTTTTGTATTATTGAGATCAAAGAAAAAAAGAGCGAGTGTTTTTATTAGTGAAACTATAGAAAAAGTTTCTTTAAAAACCACTGGCAAGATCTTTCTCTTTAGGACAAACTGAAGAAACTGTGACATTTCACATTGCTTCAGAAATAACTAGAAAAGTAGTATGCTTCAGTCTGAAAATCAGAAACATCCATTCCCTGTCTCAGTTCCTTTTCAGTGAATTTTGAAGTCCAGTGATGTTTCAGAGTTAGCCTGTCTCTTCAGTCGCTTCACAGACACAAAGAATTGTAATCACAAATCACATTACGCTATGCTCAGCTTCCAACAAAAGAGGAACAATTCTAGTTGCTTTTAAACAGCGTCTCCCAAGCATACATCTCAGCTGTCCTTTGTTTTCAAAGACATCCCTCAGTTCTTTCTCAAATTGCATGTTTCTCCCAAATGTGGTGACTCGGACGTTTTAGTGTTGAACAGCAGAAATTTAAGAACTATTGACTACATTGTTTTTTCCTGTGCAGTGCCAGGTCCCAGTCCTGTACAGGCTGGTGCACTTTTCAAACTCCATATCCACTGTTAGTTCCACTCACTAGAAATGACAGTCTGGATAAAACTAAGCATATGTGTAAATCTTCATAGAAGAGGGATTTTATTTTTGCTGCAGCAGCAGGCCTGGTTTCCTTCATGAGTTTCTCCTGACCCTTAGCAAAAAGACATTGCTATTGAGTAATAGGACAAGAGGTTTGGTAGGAATGGACAATATTCACATTTTCTAAAAGAATCCTTTTCTTATGTGCCACCTCTTGGGTTGTAGACCACGTCTGGGGCTGAAAGCTAAGACACCTATATGATTCCATGATTCTATACATACACTCTTAGCTCCATGGACTTCAATTACTTTTATTTTAAAAACAATTGCAACATTATCAACTCTTGAGATTTCATTGTAAATCTCACAAAATTTGTTATCTTTCAAAAAGCCATAGTTCCCAGAACCTGGTGACATTTTCACACAGCAACAAGCATGGATTTCCTTATGGCATGTGTATCAAAACAAAAACTATCAAAGGTTAGACACTGACATTTTAAATTCACTTCCTGCAAGTTACTGATAGAGATTAGAAGGATGTCCTGTTATGCCTCTGAGTGTTTTCATCAATTTATGCAGGTTTCTGACCAGACAAACCTTAAGATCCTAGTCCTGCAAGCCCTTGTGCCTGCTCAGAATCCCACTTGGAATGCAAACAAACTTTTCCTGAAATTCCGGTGGTGCAGGTTCACAGAGTCACGAGCTGTGACGGTGGCAGTGTGCTGGCCACAATGGGGAAGACCATAACCCATGTGGGTCATTTGTCATGGAAAATCTCTGCCTGAACTTCAGCAAATTTTCACGGCCTGTATTTTTGGAAGGATCATCTCCAATTGCTGAATACTCTGGGTTTGAATTATCACTAAAGACAGGGCAGTCACCAAAGACAGGAAAGAGAGCAGGTCACCCACAGTAGGCAACGGGGAGCCAGAGAGATACTCCAAGGACATAGGACAAATTGCAATAAATGGCAGGGCATGTTAAGGATGAGGGGGCTGGCAGGACTTTTCCATGCTACAAAAGGCTGGTTTCCTTTCCCCCCTTTAGGGCTGTGGTGAGACCAGTGTTCATATGCACAATCTCTTTGACCTGAGAGAGAGAGCTACATCCTAAATGTATGCCCTCTGAGAGCAATTCAGCCTGGCATGGTAGGGCAGCTGTCTCTCTTCCCACTTGGGAAGCACAGGAATTAGCATAGTGGCTTCCAAAGTTTTCCATGGGGAACAGGTATTAGACAGCTCCAGGGCAAAACCCTCTTGCTGGCCTGTTGTACATTTGCTTCTAGGCTCTCACCCGCTAGGAGCCAGCACACAAATGTGCAAATTTCTAACTCCATGCGTGTCTTGATGTGCCAGTGGGCTTCCAGCCTCCTAGCATAAACTCTGAAGAGCTGAGGAGAGAAGGAGCTCCAGGACTTCATCATAGGTGGAAATCTATGCAGTGGGGCCCTACCACGTCATTTTACAGTTGTGGACTCCTATGGTCATCCAGGAATACCCAGCTCAGCTGCTTATGGGTTTGGCTTTGCCAGCAGCCTCCACACCACCTGTGTGAACATCGTAGCCTCAGTAAAAGATCCACACACCTGATGTGAAGTGTCAGATGTCCCACACTGTGGGGGCACAAGCTGACATCATCTGTCCCCTCTCCCACCCCAGAGCAGCAGAGTTACACAGTCCCACGGTCCCCTTCCCTGTCACTTCCCCAAAGGGCTCCTGTCGTGGCACAGGCAGGATGTGGTGACAAGCCAGGAATGGCCAGGCAGGTGTGTGGGGTAGTCAGGACACTGTGACACCCCCAGCGACAGCAACACTCCCAGGCACGGTGTGATGACCCACCCTGAAGGGATAGGAAGTACCCAAGATTTGTAAATGCTTGTGGTCGAAAGAACAAAAAAAGTCAGATGGTCCACAAACAGTGAGCCTGAATTGTAGACACACTAATTTGCACCAACAATTCAATCCGTTTGAGAGACCAAGATGGGTTAAATGACATTTGTTGTCATCCTACCTCTTGTCTTATGTATGGGGCAATTTTCCAAATTTCTGGTGTCACTGTCCAAGGGATGCTCCATATTTGCTTAGGAGCAATCCTAAACAAATTTAGTGTTGGTGGTGGCGTCAGGGAAAGGGTAGTTTGGTTATTTTTGGGAACTATTATATTAAGTTTGGATGTTAAGCCAACCGGCGTTCCATTTTGCCAGAGACATTACATTAACAGGTTCAACCAGGGTAAAGATGGACAGGGTTACAGGGCACGGTGGAGCCGGGGGACGCAAGCATGGGCCCTGAGGGGAGGCGGGCACGGCAGGACGGGTCTCTTACGTGCCTTTGACCTTCCCCCGGGTCTCCCTTGGCTCTTGTGTGGGAGGCGCGCCCTCGGGTCCCTCATTAGAGCGCGCCGGAGGTCGACCAGCGCCGGCGGCCTCCCCAGGCACAGCCCAGCACGGCCTCCCCACG
>VZTH01009693.1:81475-183815 GCA_013397815.1 Aleadryas rufinucha
GGCCCCTCCTCGGGGCAGGCCGGCTGCATGGGCAGGCGCTGCGGGGCACCGTGCGTGCCGGGATCGCCGTTCGTGGGCGCCAGGTAGGAGAGGTTCAACGCGGCGCGGCGGGGAGGGCGGAGGAGGCGCGGCCCCTCACCCGCAGTGCTGCCGCCGCAGGGAGGAGGCTGCTGGCTGTGCTGGCTTGGACGTTTGTCTCTTCCTCTCCTCTCTTTTCTCTCCCCGTCTCTCTTTTTCTTCCCCCCGCCCCCATTTTGCACAGAAGCCGGGAGGATAATTCACTGCAGGCTCTGGCTGCATCCCTCTTTCCCCCCGGCCACCACCGGCGCTTCGGGAAAGGTGAAGGTGTTGGCCGGGGGTCTGTAATCCTTGGCAGCAGCTATAGTGCCTTCTTGATACTTTGTAAATAGGAGGTGGAGGGACGTGGAAACATCATATGCCTTTATTATCTGGTATCACACACTATGTAATTGTCCGGACTTAAAACAGAGATAGATTTGTGAGAGTTAAAAACTCCCTCGTGTGTATTCTCGGGGTTCTTCTGCGACTCGGCGTTTAATAGTTAAGTACAGCATTGTGCTTTCCAGGCTGTGAAGCATAAGGTGGAATGGACGTGTATGGAGCTGAAGCAAGGGGTGGGAATTTTTGTCTTTGTCATAAGATGATACTGAAGTGCGAAATCTAAATTTTGGATTTGGGAATTGGTGTGGATATGTTAATTGATACTAAATGGATGATAATTTGTGTGGAAATCTCTGAAAATAGTAATGCTGCCTCCACCCCTGTTGGTGCCTTGCCTAAGGCATCACTGTAAGCTCTTGCATTTACATTTCTTGCAAAGAATGAGGCTAGAATTTATTGTGAATATCATATTGACTCACGATGCATCTTTCAGTTTAGATTACTGCTGATTTGATCCTCTGGAATCTGCAAAAGGAAAGTCTGCCAGCCTCTGTGAATAGCTTTGCAATGTAACAGGAGTGGAGTTCCCGAGCAGAGAGAGAGATGTGAATGTGTGGGAGCAAAGCTGAGCACGTTGGTGTTTCTGCCTCAGACCTGGGCTTGTTCCCCAGGCACAGTCTGTGTGTGGGGTGAATACCTCTGTGGCACCTGGAGATGATGTCAGTCGAAGGGTCTACGATAACAAGTCGGATCAAAAATCTACTTCGCTCCCCTTCCATTAAGCTGAGGAGAAGCAAGCCCGGGAACAAGAGAGAAGATATAGGCAGCAAGGTGAGTGCCATGTGGTGCAGCCAGCATGTTTTAACTTTGTTGTCTAAGTTTCCATCTGTACTGATAATCCTGCTTTGGGAGACCTGGTATAACTGTAGAGTGATACAGAGCAACTGATATATGACTGATCTGTCTTTTAGTTGGGATCTTTGCTGTGCTACAGATCCTTCCTAAAGCCTGTGCCCTTCTTCTGAAGCATTCTTTTTGCTTGTGTGATATGAACTCAGTCTGTATCAGGAAGCTTTTGGGATTTCCCATGCTGTGGTGTGTGGAGTTGTTACAGGTGACTGACAGGAGAAATGCAGTACTGCCTCTTCCTCCATGTTACCAGCTGCTAACCTGCATTACTAGCAGCTGAGGATACAGAAACACCTGTTCTGTGTAAGCAATTGCTCTCATCCTGCAAAGCAGAGTTCTGTGAGCATGTGGGGAAGGGAAGGATGATATGAAAGATGTGAAACATGTCTTGGAGGTGTCTGTTTAAGACAGACAGGGTCTGTGTTCCACAGGTTTGGGTGTGCTTTCATCTGTGTGCCTCAGACCACCTTTCCTTGGGGTCATCTTCTGTTGGGTATAATTGTTTCTACCAGAAAAATCCATTATTCTTCTTGGTGTTTTGGAGAATTCCTGACAGACACTTACTCACTGGGAATTGACTGGTGTCATGAGGAGAGCATGACTTAAGCCTGACTTCAGGGAGCACAAGAGCTGGGTGGCATTGCCTTGTGCTGACAGCAGGTGCCTCTGAGTCAGGGCACCTTGTTCTGCCTCTGCCACTGATTCACCTGTAACCCTGGGCAAATCACTCAGCCTTTGTGTAGCTCTCTGTCTCCACAAATAGAAAACTTAATCCCTCCCCTTTTGCGAAGACTTGATAATAAGATATATTGAAATAAGAAATATTGTAATACACATCTGAAAAGTGTATTCATTGGTCTCAAAACAGTAATGCTTCAAAATTTCTTGAAGTAAAGAGTATATATAAAACTTCAGGAGAAGTAAATGACACTGTACCTAAAAATGGTCTTTCCCCAGCATGGCATCCTATTCTCAGAACTCAGGTTCAGGTCAGAGTTTCCCTTAGATGGCTCTTTAATACCAAGGAACACAGTATTCTTCTCTTGCCAAGCAAGAGAAAAACCTGCATGGCTTCCTTAAAGTTGTCTAGGGGAAGGTCCTTGGTGCTTAACCTCAGTGTGTGCATGTGCACATATGTGCATTTAATGCAGCCTGTGGACTGCCAGTGAAACATGCTTTGTTGGTGTTGCTGAAGAGCAGTTTGTTGGTCTGTATTTTGCAGAGACTTCTGCTGGAAGAGACAAAAGCCACTTGTAACCCCATGTATGGTGGGCATTTGGTTTTGGCTCTGTGGCCTGCACACTCCTTTTTCAGGGCTGCTGCATACCCTGGGTATTCTCTGGTACATGTTTCATTTTGCTTTCCTTACACATGCCTTTCGGGAGAGCTCCATTTTATCCTTTGTGCTGTCTCCCAGTGTGCAGCCAGGGCTGTCTGAGCCCCTGGGGAGGGATATTGTGGATTCATTCTGCACCATCAATTTAGGGTTTCAGGGCTGGATTTTGTCTGTCTTATGAGTAAGAGCCGTTAATCAGTGAGATGCAAAGGAACTGATGGGGAGTTTGCTGGTAGAATCAGTTTGACATTATGAGGAGTTAGGTGCAGGTGTTGGTTTCCTAAAGTGATCTGCTCTGAATTAGCTCAAATGAGTTAGGGTCTGCCATCAGTGGGCCAGCTAGAGTGGACAAGGTGAAAGGGAGTGGGCCCTTTACCAAAGATCTGACATATGTTGAGTATCTATGGAGATGCTACCTCTGCTACATGTGTGCTCCTCTGCTTTCCAAGGTGAGAAGCAGCTCTACTTTTCTAAAGTAGCAGAAAACAGATTTCAGTCTGCTATTTGGTATGTGTGTAAAAACCCCTGGGACTAACACTGAGCACCATACACATCACTCCTGAAGGGTCTTTTTTGACCTGCAGGAAGGAGGCTTTCAGGCATCTTTGTCTCTTGGACTTTTTGAGAAATGACTGCTCCAAGAGCTGTATGAAACTCGTCAGGTGGAAGAATGGAAGGGCCTACAAAGTTGGTCATCTCAACTGAATGCTGCTTGGTTATGTAGGATGGAGCTGGACTGTTGCCCTAAATTAATGCCTGGAAGATGATATTGTGCTCTGCATATGCAGATGTAGGTGAAGAACCAGCCCTCAACAGCCCTCTGAGTTCCTCAAGTTTTTATTGCAACCAGTTGCTCAATTTAAGATGGACAAGCACTCTCAGTGGCACTGCCTAAACTTGAGCTGTGATTTTTCTTTTTTTCCCTCCAGTGGGAAGTGTCCTGGCTCTTTCTTAAAGAACCGTTTGGGTGTGGGAGGCTTGCCAGGCTGTGTCAGTGGTTAGGGACAGACCCCTTGGGCAGTTTGTCATGCTGAAGAGAAGGCCTGTGAAATTGGCTCCTTTCAGTGAAGCAGCTGCATAGTGCTGGGCTGGCCATGGGCAGGCTGTGGGAGGCTGGCTCTGCAGAGACCTGTTTGTGCATTGCTGTGGAAGGGGGAGTGTGGGTAAGTAGAGATATTTTGCATGATGGCTGTGCAGGACATGCAGTGTGTTGCTTGGGATCTGTACAAGACAGAACTTGTTTTGTGACTTCCACTAGGACTTATTTCTTGCTATAATTAATGCATGGTTTCACTGCAGCGCTCCAGGAGATCTCTACGGGAGTAAAACTAAGGAGCCAATAGATAATCATGGATATTGAAAAAAGGAAAAGGGGAGGGAAGGAATGGGAGCTCTAAGTAAAGCTTGTTGACAAATTGGATGTAGTGTTTGATTTTGTTGCTGCTTTTTGAAAACAGCTTTTGTTTTGTGGGAGTCCTGATTTTTGTTGCTGCCTGACTAGTTTTGTGTTTAGACTTCTCTTTTCTTTGTGTCTTCTGATATTCATGGCTTGAATCCACTTTTGCTGTGTTCTCTGGATCTCTGTTTTTTGTGTTGAACCAATATAGACCTAGAGTACTGTGACTTAAGTCTAAGGCTTGTTGACTGTTGGGATTTGTGATGTATTGGTGTGGCGGTTGGAAACTAAAGTTTCCTCAGATAAGTTGATTGGCCTGCATTCAATTTCTAGAGGATTACTAGCCCTGCCAGAAATCCAGCCGTGCATCTGGTCACCATGCTTGTGATTCCAGTAGAGACACGGGGTTAAAAACTGGGCCCTAAGTGCCTTTGAATCACCCTGCAGAGCAGCACTATCAGGACAGTGGGGAAGCTAAGGGCTGACCCATCTCCCATTGTTAAAATATCCTGGTTGCTGTAGTACCCTGCTCACAGAAGTAATGTACCTAAGCAAGTACAGTTCCTGCAGGGGCTGTTTATATTGTTGAGCTCTACGCTTGTAAATATAAACCCGTTTGCAACTGATGTAGCTGTGCCTGTTTTAGGGGGTTGGTGTGTGCATGTATCCTAAGTCAAATGAGATTATGAATGTCAATGTAGAAACAAATTGCTACAAAACCTACTACAGGCTTTCCCTGAAACGGGAAGACAGTGAATCAAACACATTTGGAATTTGCTGCTTGTTTCTTTGATCTCTCCGTTTTTTTCTAAGCCAGAAATATTTCAAGTTGCCTGTTTAAAAGAGTGCTTTGACTAAAACCTGAATTCCTCAGCAGGAAGTCATTCAGCAGGGAACTGTTGTGCTGTGGTCTCCCCCTCTCCAAGTGGCATGCAAACATGGGCAGCTGGAGTGCCTGTTTCTGCCCCATGATGCTGGGTTGGACTGGATGGCTCTGCAAAACCTTCTTGAGAGCTTTTGTTCTGAAAATGAGCCCTGACTAAGTTGCTCCTAGTGGGACAGGGTTTCCTGTCCTCCTTTGGTGAGGCATGGTTTGTTCTTACTGCCAGCCAGTAGAAACAAGTACGTGTACTTCTGTGTCCTGCCAGTGAGCTTGCACAGATTTAAGAGGAATATCCATATTCCTGAAGCTTCACATATCCATGGAAGCTTTAGACCTCTCATGTCTTGTCATTCCCAGCGAAGTTCTCCTGCTTCTTAATCCCCTGAGAAGCTGGAGGGCTCGGCTAGGACCACAGGCTGTCCTGGACACAGGAGAATGGAGTAATGTTTCTGGCCTGGCTGTAGCTTCCTGCTTTCAGCACACAGTCCTTTTTTGTTTGAAAATATCTTAGCTTCCAACATGAATCAGTGTTAGACCGCTACTGGTCTTAACTGGATCAGCTGACAATTGCTGAACCTGAACTGGAACAGAACCAAAAACCACACAAGTTTGGTTCACTGATATAAATGCATCAAAAATTATCACCTCTTATTAAATCACTTCAGGTGCAGCTGAGGCTTGTTGCAGAGTGGGATTCTTTGTAAGTCTTTGGGAACAACTTGGATCTGCAGCAGCAGAACCTGCTGGGTTCCCAGGGAGCTGGATGTGGGGCTGAGCAGCCTGACTGTGTGGGGGAGTTAGGGAGCAGCCTGTCTGATGCTGGCATAAGCTTTTGTTTTGGCAGGATTTGGAAGGATCTTCTACAAAATGATGGTGCTTTTGAGGAGCTATTCAGTGCAGTATTGCCCCATTCACCCTCTTCGTTCCACTACGGTCTGAGTGGTGCTCAGCCTACCATCTCTGGGACCAGTGCAGCCAGAGGCACAGCTGAGGGAATGCATCTAACCATGGTCTGGCTGTCTCCTGCTGTGCCTGTTCTGCTTCAACATCCATGAATATTGCTTGACCCCAGCTGATAGCTAGGGATCTCTCTCACAGCTCTGCACTGCTCAGTCTAAACACATTCAATTGCTTCAACAGCTTAGGGCCTGCTGCCCAGAGATAGAAGGGATTTCTTGTCTGTCTCTGGTCAGGCTTATAACAGTGTCCCTTAAAGCAGAGGACAAAGGCTGGTTGGCTTCTCCATAGAAACCTGAAATAGAAAACCATCCTTCACCTGCATTTCAGTGGCATGTAGATAGATAGACTATCTGTAGATAGTCAATGAAACAACTGAGTGTCATAGCTCAGGGGTTGAATGCTTCCCTGCTGGGTTGCTCTGGTCTCCCCTATCCCATCCTCAGATATGCGGTACTCAAGATGACTCTGTTTGTTAAGGGTTTCACACACAGCATTTTCTTGTCCCATTCTTCACTCTGTGAATGATATGCTTTGTCCTGAAAATACAGGGTGATCTAGTTAGCTCTCCTGGTCTAAACATGAGTGTTAAATGTGACTTACATATACGTAGCATATCAAAGCCAGAGTTTTTCTGCCAGTGGACTGCAGCACCAGTTGACTTTGGTTCTTGAAGTATGGTGGATATAAAAGCATATAACAATTCAACATATTTGGTCTTGTAGCCTGCAGTTGTATCCATAAAACACTGTGATACTTCTTGCCAATCTTGAGGCAAGATTGCTGGCAAGATCCATCCTTCTATCCACTCCTAAATCATGTGCTCTCTTTACTGTGAAAGATAACAGGAAGACATCTCCATGGCGGGGGTAGCATGATGATGTGCTGGGATGAAGTCAACATAAATAACACAAGCTAGATCATTTGCCTGGTGGGTTTAAATGGTTCTTGCTTCCTGTAGATGGTCATACACTGCTTACCTGGATAGCCTTTCAGAGCTGCCTTGAATGTTGTTCTTCACCTCCTTCAGATGAGCTGAGTCCTCTGAGAGGGCACTTGGGACTCAGCTAATGTGGCTGGAGAGGCCCATAAGAAGGTTTTACACTGCTGTCCCTGCTGCGCTGGGTGAGCTGCGCACACACCGCCCGCCTTTTGCCCGTGGGCTGTGAAGCATGTAGTGTTTGCCAAAGACCTGGCTGGGATCGTAAGATGGCAGAGGTCAGGGCTGGTCAGAGCTGTTGTTCTCTCTGGTGTTGAGGGGTCTGGTGGAGAAAGACATCCTCAGACTCAGTGGAAAGATACCTCCTTCAGAGTGTACCATCTGTTTGACTAGCTGCGTGCTTGGCCTTACCTGTGGTGTATCACCTCATTTGTTTCAGAAGGGCAGAACAATTGAAGTGATGGCTGGGAGTCAGACCAGGCTGGGCCACTATCTGATTTTCTATCATCAAGGATCTGCAAGCACCTGTAAAATGACTTGTATATTATTTTACTCTCCTCTGTATCTAGTGGAAAGTAACTACTTCTTCATTTCTGGCTGAGAAAGTGGTGGTCAGAATTCTGGTGGAAGTAGATGTTTTGGAAAATGGAAGTAGATATTTTGTTTCCTGTTGATCAGGTCTTAGGGAGAAATTGCTTGATTAGCCTTGGCACAATTTTCTCTGTGAATGTGAAAGCAAACAACGTGTACTAGCTACTTGTTGGCTTTTTTCAAAGGTTTTGATATTTGGTGCCAGGAGTGGTGCTTACATGGCACTCAAACAGTGCGTAGTCCTGGCATTAATGCTAAGTGATCCCAGCTAAGGACTGAATAATTAACTATCACCAAGCCCAGTTTCAGTTACTCCAGGCTTCTGTTTGTGCCTGACATACCTGCCTCCACATAGCTGGAAGTTTCTGAGGGCTCTGGTATGTGCGTAGCAGTGTTGCGGCACGCTCGCTGCTCTGGTTCCCATCTCCAGATGTGGGCTGGTCCCTGTGCCTGAAACCCTGCGGGCTTTGCTGAGGCTGTACCCACCAAAGGGTGGCTACTGCAATTCAGAAAACCCTCCTACTATTTCCTTTCACCACAGTGCTGCTTAGCCTTGCCCTGAGCATGTTCGTGTGTTGTGCAAGGAGAATGCAACTGATGCCTGCAGCTGTTGTAATCAGCTGTGCTGTGTGATCTGTATTCAAAAATATCAGTGCAAAGGTGTCTCGTATTTGTATGACCATAGACTGCAGGAGCATCCCATCTCTCTACCTTGCTTTGGTGAGCACTGGACAGATGGGATAAAGTAGACCTAGCCCAGAGGAGCTTTGGGCTCAAAACACTAAAGGTATGGAGGGAATGGAACGTGCTTTTTCTATACAGACATGGTTCCAAACTCCCACAGGAAGTCTGAGGCAGACCTAGAAATTGAATCTTGATCCTCTAAGGCCAAGTCCTAGCCTTAGTCACAAAGCCCTACCTCTTGCAGTTTACCAGGGATGTTTCTCACCTCTCCCATGTGAGGAGGACTTGTGTTCATTTAAGATTATTTGCTTAAAAGTCCCCAAACTGTGCTGTTGTAAATGCTGACTTGGTCCTATTGTCGCTAATGATTTCAGTAGCTCTGGTGATGATGACTTTCCAACAAGCTCAAGCAGATTAAGCACCATAAGAATTAGAGCTGTGGAAACCCCAGTAAGCCTTGTAAATTTGCTAGTGTCCCAGGAGACCAGTACTGTTGTTAGTTACTGTGAGGAAACTGATTGAAAATAGTACTGTAGAAGACTATGAACTGCTGGTGTATTCAGAGTTTCCAAGTCAATAGCAATAAATGTCAGACCTGCTTGTTCTCCCAAATACAGTATTAAAATTCACAGTTGGTCAAGATGGCTAATGTGATATAACAATTAATATGAGATTTCTTACCCCATGAAATTTTAACAATGATATTCCTTCCTTACAGTGATGCTTCTTTGATTTCTGCATCTCCCTGACACTTTGCACAGTTAGTCTGAAATTTGCCCCATCATCGATCCAGAGAGACTCCTTTCTCTCGAAGAAAGTAGGTTATCGGAGGTTGCACTGTAGTAGAGAGTCATAACATTAACAAATGTCTTGAGAGCAGGCAGATGGAGGAGTTTCTGAAAGGAGAAAGCAACTTTATGGCAGTGTTCATGGATTCAAGGATAGAGATTTGTAAAGCTTTCTGCTCCTGTTTTTCTCCCAAGTAGGCACTATGAAAAACAGTGTTGCCTATTCAGAAACCCTTCCCTATTGACAGACAGGCCCAGCATAGGGCAGCTGTTTGAAGTGCCAGTATTGAAGTGTTAGCTACCTCTCCTGTGCTCAACAGTGGTAGCCTTTGAGGTCTCCCAAGGGCTTTGAAATTGGCTGCTCACCTTTGAGTAGCACATAAGGGGCTGCTTGCCTTTGAAGTCTTGTTTGTGTTAGGGATGCTTTCATTTGCACAAAAAAAAAAAAGTTCCATTGCTGAGGCCAGGCTTTGCACCAAAGGAGCTTGAGTTCATTGCACAGTCCCTAATGCAGTCTAGATGCTGAAGATGCTGGAACATTGAATAAGACTGAGGGTGAAAGGAGTGTCTGCAAGACCTGCCTCCTTATTTGATGGCAGGTCTTGGTGTTCAGAACTTGCTGGGCTCTGTGCTTTGGCCATGGCCATGCTGTGACTGGAACCATGAGGGGATAAGGGATGGTGTTGGAGGTATCCTGAGAGGGCATGAGTGTCGGTGTACTTGGCTAAGCACTTGCCTGTACTAGAAGGAATTTGCAAGCTGAGATCCAAAACCAAGCTGTCTTAATGGTAACACAGTATCAAAAGAGTCTATTGACCGATCCTGTCCCTCAGAGAAGCAGGCCGTACCAGTGAAAGGACTTCTTTCTGCCAGTTATGTTTCATCAATACTAGTCTTTTCTGCAAGAGCTTTGTGTGGGCTAAGAGTGATATTTTTCATGCTCTTAACCAGTGCTTCTGTGCTGCTGAACTTTATAAAAGTAGAGTGAACCTTGAAATAGAGCTGTGTCACTTTCTTTTTAAGTGCAGTTAAAGTTTTTGGGTTCTGTGCTCTGCTCTTCAGACTGTCTCTTAGCCTCTTTTTTCCTTCAGTGTAAAACAGACAGGATACTTTTCCACTTACTGCAAAGTGTCCCAGCATCCAGGGCTTTAAAACAGCTGCATAACTCCTTGTGTTTGGCTTATCTCCCAGTTTTGAACTAGATATAGGGGTTCTGTGCACAGTTGTTTCAAACCTGCTTTGCGGGTGTCATCCTTCTTGAGCAGCTGGGTCCGAAAAACATTGCTGACTGTAAACTGGAACTGACAAATTTGGGATCTGTTTTTTTTGCTTAAGCCTATCATGTCCCAACTAATCTAGTTTTCTTGGACTGAATCATGGCCAGACAGCCTTCAGAAATGGTTCTGTGTATCTTTCCAAACTGTGAGGGCTGGCTGGAGAGTGTTTGCCCAGTGTGTGTGCCCCAAACCCTGCTTTGGGAGTGGTGGTTGAGGGGAATGGGTACAAGATGACATTAAGTGTTCTTAATAAAATGTATGAACAAGTATTTCTGATGAGTCTGGTAGGCCTCAGTGAATGGAGCTGTTTCTAGAAGTCGGAGGAGCTTTTGAGGCTGGAATTGGGATTCTACTGTCCTCTGCACCGGGAGGATAATCTTCCTCCCTGATAATCCGTGGTTTGTGCTGCCCGTCTCTGCAGGCTTCCCGAGCTAAGCTGTTGAGATGTATTAACATGCAATCAGCAGCGTGAATAACTGGTGCTGGGGGAGGATGAGGGTGAGGTGCTCTGGGTGAGAGGCAGCTTTCTTCAGCTTCCTTGCTGCTGCTTCTTTTGGCCATAACTTCTGAAAGAGCAGGTCTCCTGTGCCACTGTTTTGAGTGGCTTATGGACGTTGTTTTGTGAAGTTCTTGGCCCATTTTCTGTAGCAGGGCTGCAAATAAGCTTTTTGATGTCTGAGACCTGCAAAAAATACTTTTTTGATGAAGCCATCGGTGGAAAAATGAGTGTGGTGCTGGGGGAGAAGATGCAGCACCTGGACTATCTCTGCTGTGTGTCGAAGCTGCTCCAGGTCCTTGGAATGAATGTCTCTGCCCGAGAGTGTCAGTGTGTAAACACGGCTGTTAATAAAATGGCCAGAGGGCTGATTAATGACCTTCTACACGGCCTGCTGGAGCCGGGGCAAGAGCCAGTGGGCCGCACAGCACCTGGGCTGCAATTGCATGGCCTGGCCTGCCTGCTTGCTGGCAACTTCACGACTTCTGCCCTGGCTACTTCCAGGTGCTGCAGCCTCCCGTGGCCGTGGACATGCTGTGGTGTGCTTGGGAAGGGGCACTGTGACCCTGCCTCCGGCTCTGTGGGTACCTGGTGCCTGGGGAGGGCCCTGCACTGTCTGGGGCCTGGGGCCCTTGGTAAGCCTGCAAAGCTTAATTTAAACACGTTTTGGAAAAGGAGAAAACCAAGCTCCCAGTCTAGACAAACCCTCTATTATATGCTCAGAGTCTGCGTTGTCCCAGACAGTGCCTGGACCTTCATGGTGGAACTCTGGTGACCAAAGTTCCAGGCTGACCAGCAAGGCTGGGAAAGACCACCAGGTTGCCCTGGGTAGTAACACTGCCCTCTGTGGTAGGTGATATGATGCGCTGGGCAGCTTCTGGCTTTGCATTTCTGCCAAGGAAACTGAATTGTCTCATTAGTTTGGAAAAATCTGCCTTTTTGGTGAAAGACAAATGTTTTACAGGGCACCTGGGGATCTCTGAGGTCACCAGGGATTGAGAAATACTGCTCACTGTGGACAGTCATGTGATGTTCCCCTGGGAAAAGAAGAGTGCTTGTTGCAATAAGTCATTTAGTTTTGCTGTCAGTATTTTCCAGAGGTTTAAAACAATTGGGAACACTCATCACCTACTGCCTAAAGGTTTGCTGGCAAGCAAAAGAATCTCTTTTTCTCCTCCTAGTTTTTTCTGGCACTTAGGGCCTGTTGTACTGGGAGGAGCAACCCAGCCCTCCTTAGCCGGCAGCCCTGGCTGAGGAGAGGAGGAGGCTGTGTAAAGAGTACTGTAACTGTCCAGGCAGAGACAAGCTGGTATTCCTGCCCTGGGTTGTGAGGAACGGAGCTGTGGGCCTGAAACATATTTGTGTAGCATTTGGGATTAGTTGAGTTGAGGAGCTCTCATGCTGAGGAGATGGCAGAACTATAAATCATTAGTGATCTCTGTAGCTACAGAAGCAGTTAGAACAGAAGGAAGGGCTTAGAAACAAAATCCATCATAAAATGTCAAAGTGGGTGGTTTCCCTTGCTGGGGAGAGGGTCTTGTCTCTGGACAGCAGAGGGAATGCTGCCTATGCATTGCGGCCATCTCTCTGGAAGAGGAATTTGCTTCCAGGTCTGCTGCCTGTGTTTTGTCCCATGTCCTGCTCTCCCACTCTCTACTGCAATTTCATTTGGACGCTTTTCTCGGATCCCCAGAAAGGAAAGTACTATAAACAGCTGCCAAGCAGGGTTTTGCCTTGTAGAGCGTACTTAAATGCTGAGGGCTGGTTGGATGATGGTATGATTATGTTTCTATTTTTCTCTGTGTGTGTGTTTAATAGGAAGAACATATTCTGTTCTGGCTGAGTGTATGTTACTTTTCTTAGTGTGCCTGTTAATACAGTAACTTACAGCCTGCTCTTTTCCCCTGCTTATAAAGTGACAGTGGTATTGTGTTACAGATGTAATGTACACAGTCTTACACAACTCTTTGTAGCATTTTTAGAGTCGTGATGACCTTGAAAGGTTTAAAAGAAAACTGAATGCAAACTCTGGCACCATTCCTGTGGGTGCTTCAGCTTAATTTTGTGTGGTGAGGTAGTATGAGTGTGAGTAGTTAATTTCACCCAATGGATGTAAAGATAAGTGCCTCTGTGGCCGATTGCAGGATCAGAGTCTATGTGTGATGATTCATTTAATGCACGTAACTGTATCTGTATGCATGCCTTATATGTATATCATGCAGTTGTCTTCATCATGTTGTTTTGACCAGCTCAGCTGCACTTTGTCCAATAATCCATATTTCCTGAACGTGTTGCTAACCAGTCCTGTGAAGCCTGGAACAGAGACTGTTTATCTTTCTCTCTTTCACATCCTCCAAATAAACAGTTAACCAGAGAAATTCCGTTTTTATTTTGTACCCCTATCATCCCTGAAATTGGTTTCCCTTTTTCTCCCCATCTAGAAGCTCCCTGACAGAGTGACAGAGCCTTCTCTGATCCAAGCAAGATGCTGACCTGGCATGTTCAGGAAGGGCAGTTCCATCTCTGAATTTACAAACAGGTTTATGCAGGAATAAAGCTAGGTTATTTATATCCCAGGAGAAGAGACGCCTGTCTCTTCAGAGACCTGAGATGGTGGTCATTAACTTTTCCACTTCCCATAACCAAAAGTGCCATGCCTTTTTAGATACTTCTGAAGCGTTGATTATGCTTTCCTCCTCTTTAAAGTTCAGTCCCATTGGGTTCAGGCATAAGAAAGGCAAGCTTTTTTTAAAAACATGTTAATCACATATCTGTCCCCCCTCCATCCTCCCGGTATTCAGCTGTTGCAGAGAAAAATGTGATGAAAGGTTGTTTTTATGTGTATTGGGAAGACTGACAGGGCTGTGTTTGAAGCCTGTGAGAAGGACACTCTGGTGAAAGGCATGGTAATTATCACCTGGTGCTTGTCTACGTGTGGGCTGCTGTTTGCAGCTTGGCTCACCTGAGGTCATGTTAAAGCCTAGGCTCAGCACTGGGATCAGTAACCTGCGAGGTTTCTAGCGTCTTCCTCATCTACGTGTCACTGAGGTCCCTGCAACCAGTGCTGAGGTAAGTACCCTTTGGGTGTTGGGCCGGGGCTCCTGCTCCTTGCCATTCTTGTTTCTTTTCAGTGTGTGAGCTTATGGGTACTGGATTCAAGTCAGATTCGTTAAAATATGGTAGCACTGCTGATATTTTCAGTACAGGGTTTGCAAATAGAGCTGTGCAAATATAACTATCTTCTGTTTGTCCACTCTTAAGTTTACAAAGTGCAAGCGGATACTGGCAGATGCTCTGTGTATTGCATGTCTGCCCTTATGCTGGTCCATACCCTGGTCACCTCCATGTGGTCTCTTGGCAGTCAGACACTATATCTTGATGTGACAAGAGCTGGCTGTTAACTTACAGCTATAAATCTTTTGGGGCTACAGTGGAAGTCTGTCAGTGCTGTGCAGGTGGCAACTGGCTTACTTAGCTTCTGGGTGGATAACTTTTTTTTTTTTTTTCCTCCCTGTCATGGCTTGTGTTTCTGCAGTTGTAGAGCCTGTTCTGGTTACAGTGGAGCAGCAGTTAACAGAGTTTATGGGACATTGTTTCCAATTGCTGTGGTCTAAACATATGTACACCAGCATTGAGTTACTGCTGCCTGGAAATAAGCCACAGAGCTATATATAAAATATGTTTGAACTGTTGCAGTAATGTTGTTGGTATAAATAGAAGAAAGTGGTAGACCCAGGGCTTCCCTTCCTTACAGCTGATTCAAGAAGACTTCCCAGATACTCTGTCTTCAGTGGAAAAGGCTGTGGAAGGTGGCTGAAAGCAACAACAAAATGCTATACGGCTTGCCTTCAGGGAAGGACATAAGTACGTGGGTCTGGAGCATTGGCTTCCTGCTTGAAGATCTCAGCTCTTTTCTCTTGTGGTGGAACACCTGTCAGAAATCCCATAGCATTCAATTTGCAGCAACCTGGTGGCCCAATGCCACAGAGTTTGGTCTGTGACAATCTTAGTTTTTTGTGACTCCAGAACTGTTGCTGAGTTTGCTTGAACTGTCAGATGTTTTCCTCCTCAAACTATTAGACAAGTAGTCTGGGTACTTGTGGAGCTGCCATGATCATTATGTTGTGATGCATTGTAGGGAGCAGTATTTTGAAGTGGCATCATCTGTGATTTCACAGGTGCACTGGGATGCTGCTATCACCTTTTAAACCGTGGGGAGTGTGCATAGGACTTCTCCCAGGCAGTGCTTGTAAATATAACTCTTGCAGTTTAGAAGTAGCTCTCTAGTTCTTTACTGAGATTGTTTAGTACAAGTATTTGCTCATTCAGCTTAGCTGCTGTGGCATATTGTGCCAATTTCTGTGGTCCTTCCTGTCACTAATAGATTTGTATCTCACCTAAAGGGAATGTAGGAAGTGACCTCTGTAGAAATAGCAGAAAGGTGCTGATAAGCACTCAGCAGCCAGTTTTAGTCTTTGCTTGTGAATGATGTTAATTCCATCTTTAAACTTTAAGTTCTTCTTTTGTCTTTGCTAATTTTTAAACAGATCCTTCCACAATATTGTCTCCCAAGTGCTCTACTGCAGTTATCAATCTGCAGCAAAGTTTGCAGGTGGAAGTAGTGTCTTTTCTTAAACAGACTGATGCAATTAGAAGAAGAGAGACAAGACTGTGTACACGCAGGAACGTTTTCAGGGTTCGGTGCTCCTTTGTCTACAGTCATCTCTTTCTGCATTTTTTTTTAAGAGTCCAAATTATCAGCTGTGTTCTTTCAACTCTGACAGGCCATCAGCTCAGTTTCATCCAACACCTCTTCTCTGGTCCGTGATGGGAATTGCAGCCTGACTTCATGCAGGAGCTAGTTCTGGTGCAGGGGTGAGAGTAAAATTTGTATCCAGCAGTTGCCCACTACCTCCCTGCCAGTGCACCTCAGCACGGAGTGGACACAAGCAGCATAGAAGCTTTATAGCTCTCTTTTTGCTGGAGAAAAATACAGTTTGAGCAGGGTGAGCATAGTGGTGCAGCACAAATGTCAGTCAACAGGGATGTTCTCTCTTGTGTTGCTTTGCTCTTCAAGTGTTATTTTATTCCTTGTTTTAACTGCAGAAATGTACTTAGGACTGTAGTTCAGGTATTTCTGAAATCACTCAAAGTGATTTCTTATCCAGACAGATTCTGTTAAATGCTTCTGAGTAAGTGAATGTGTCTTAAGCTATTTACAAGGAAATTGGGAGCGTTAGCTCTCTACTGAAGACTGGAGTTCCATAATTTCTACTTTTGCATTCTGCTTTTTACAACAGCAATTTTTGCTAAGAACTAAACATTTAAAAGCAGCAGTGCTTTGTGAAGTGTCGAAGCAACAAGAGTTGGTTGCGCGCCTGGATCTAGGGCTTTCTGAATTTCTAAACAATGGTGGTTATTGCAAAGGTTTGCTTTCTTGAAATACGACAGAAACCACATGGTAATAAAAACAAGGGTTTTTACAGTCTGTGGATAAAAACTGTTTCCTCAGAGTGTGGTTTTTCTTCATCAGTTCTCACATTTGGTAATTCTACCAGTTACCCATGCTCCTGAGCCTAAATGCAAACTAGAGGAGACTTCTTTTCCAGTGCTACTCCCTCTCTTTTAGGGTTTTAAGGGACTTAGATGGCAGCCTACTCCTTTTTTCTTTTTTCTGTTAAGTCACCTCTAACAGCTACTCAAATATGTCAGCTTATGTTGGACTACTGTACCCCTCATTTACAGACTTTGTTTCCTTCAGGAAAAGAAACTGAAAACATGCTTGGGAAAAATCACAGGAAGAAGTGATTTAAGGGCAGAGTAAGTGAAGAAGGAAAGTGGGTTGAATGAACGACTTAATGAGTTTGTTTAGGATCGCATTGTAGTTACCTTTATAACCTTTTGTCTCTATGTGGTTTATTGTCTAGTGGTGGTTTCCTGTGTGTGAGCAAAAGTGAGAGGATCGATGGTGTTTCTTGCTGCTCACTTACAGGAAGAGTATTCAGGTCTTTGGGATGCTGGGTATAGCTCATACAACTTGTAAGAAATTTTAACTATTTGGAAAAGACTGAACTGAATTCTGCATCTGCTGTGACTGTGGATGATGACTGCTTCTCCTGGAGTACCATTTTGCATCTTTGTAGCAGAAAGATGGCTCAGTGGTACCTGCGTGAGCACATATGGGTTTGCTGGAGTTGTCTGTGGCAGTGGCTGAGCAGCAGGGGCAGTGATGGGGACACAGTGTTACAGGTGAAGGGCTTTCCCCTGTACTGGAACAGGAGAAAGTGGCAGCAAAGTTGTTGAGGAGACGATGGAAGTCAATGCTTGTGCTGTTCTCTTCAGCTTCCTTTCTGAATCTTTGGTCCATGTTCCTATGTATCACTTCCCCTGGGGGACGTGGTCTCCTTTCTGGCTGACAGGACAAATCTCTTGGGTGCTCAATATGCATGTTGATGGACAGATGTGAAGAGCTTCTTAATTCCAGGATGCATGAAGGGCAAGATGCTGATAAAGGCTGTTCTGTAAGAAGCTTATTCTTTGGGGCAGAGGGCAGGGAAGAGTGCAGGAAGGGATTGCCTAGAGCTAGGCAGTGAGTGTTGGCAGGGGGTGGACAGGAAGCTTGAATGTCTCCTGTGTGTACTGATTGGCTCAGGCAAAATAAAGAAATCTCTCATGCTTTCTTTTGATTAATTTCTAAGCATTCTTGAAAATATTGTCCTTGGCCTCAAGCAGGAGTGAGGTACAGCAATGATGCAGCATGGTCTACACAGTAGACAACTGCTAGAATTTGGGAGGGAGAGAGATTATTCCCAGATCTGTTGCTAACTTGTTGCACGTTCAAGACATTTACCCTCAGTGTTTGTGTGGTATTGCCACACAATGTCCTCTTATGTCCTCTTATACTTGGTTGTAGATTGCCAGCTGTGTGAGAGTACGTGTTGCTGCCTGCTGTAAGTACAGGAGGGTTTTGTGTTTGTTGGGACTTCTTGCAAGGACTATGAAACAAATAACAAGTTGTTCAGACAATGTTTAGGGAGAGATAGAATACTGATCTTTTTACCTTCTGCCTCCTTTCATAGGGATGTTGTCTGTGTGATAAATGCTTTGTGCTTACTCTGTCCTTCCTGTTGTATTTATTCCCGTCTTAGCATCTTTTAAATTGCTAATATGTAATTTTTTAACATAATTTAAATCATCTTACAACAAAACCATTTTCTCATTCCCCAAGGATGCAAGTATGTACTTTCCCCCATAACATCACTGAAATCTTAGAGAGATGTGTGCACGGGAGGACAAGGTGTCTAGTCCTGGAGCGGTTCAGATGTTACAGGCAAGATCCTTCAGGTGTCAGGAGAGGTGAGCTCTCTGACCTTCTATGGCAGGGACAGATACCTGCTCTGTGTAAGGAATCTGGGCATGAAAAGGTGGAGCTTTTACATACAGAGAGTCTCTTTAAGACACTACTTAGAGTCTCTTTAAGACTTCCTACAGCTGCACCCTTCTCTAGGAGGCATAGTTGCCTTCATGGCAATGTGGGCTGGATAGGTAGGAATGACATCTGGCAGTTGAAGGCTTTTAGGACAGAATGGCTGTGTAAATCACTGGTGAAGGATAAACATTAATTGATTTGGCATAGGGTCATGGGTGAATAAAGAAATCACAAATGAATTATGTGCGTTGCCTTAGCCAGGCTGATCTAAAGGCTTTTCTTCAGCCTGCACAGCTCTGTGTGTTTCTACTCTTGGACTCAAGATCAACCACTAAGTTCCCCCTGCCAAGCCTTGTCAAACAGTTCACAGATCCGTTTATACCAAAAATAAGCCCCAGAGAAGAAATTAAGGGGAAGGAGATTGTAACATGATGCTTTTCTTGAAGTGCTGAGATGTGGCTTTCTTCTGTGGTTCCCCTCAGCAGGGTTAACTGTGGGGAAGGCTTTCTGCTCCCTCTCTTTCAGTCTGTCTTCCCTGTGTCCACGTTTAATTTGAATGTATGTGTTTATATGAATGTTTGAATGTATGTGTTGTTTATAGAGTTCAGCAGGAGGTGATTTAGGAGGGAGCTCCTTGCCATGACGGTATCAGTGTTAGAAGTGCCGTGTTATGGCCCCTGTGTTTGACTTCTCCAGAGTCAAGAATTATGTGGTGCTGCCACGGTTTCCTTGGAGTGTATGCCCGAGAAGCTGTGGACTTTTAACTGTTGCCTATTTGCATTTAAGAGCCGGCTCAGCTCAGGGCTGGGACCAAGAGGAGGGACTTCAGCAGAGCCACAGAGGGAGCAGCCTTGCCAGCCTGTGCCCACATTGCTGTTTGGCTCTTTTCCTTATTCTTGCCTCTTGCTTCTTGTGAGTGCTAAAGCCTGGGCAAAACAGAGGGGAAGGAGCCTTTCCTATCTAGGAAGTGATGATTAATGATGATAAACAGTGATCCTTACACTAAGAGAACCGTTTGTTCCTGCTTGATTTCAAACCCTTATATGAGTAATTGAAACTCTGCCCAAAGGAGCTGTATAGGCTTTTTTTTTTTTCCTCTTCTCACTGAAGCACTTTCTTTGCCTATATTCAGGCCTCTGTGCATGGATTTGGAGGACACCAATATGTAAGACTGCCAGAAAATCAGAAGTTGCTTCCATTGATCCCCACTATTGGGACAGATTAGGGGAGTGTTGCAAGTTTGCATTTGTACCTAATCCTTGTATAGGTAGTTCTTGATGCAGGGAAAGGTGAATTGGCTCCATCTTCTACTACAAAGAAAAGAAATCACTGGACAAATTGCCTATGTAGGAGGGCAAAAGCATACCGTATGTAAAGTCTGGTGTCTTGTCTGCTCTCTTTCCTTATGGAAAAGTAATGCACATTTGCGAAGTGGAAAAATCTGGTTCTTGTGAAGGAGTGATCCTGCAGAATTCTGGGTCCCAAGAGCTCAAGGAAGGGTTTCTTTGAAGCCTGCCCATACAGTGGTGTCTCTGTTATGTTCCATGGGGCTTGACTGCCTGTGGAGCTGGTCCGATTGACTCCATGTGCAGTCTGGAACAAATCAGGATTGACTCTTTATGTACCAGCAATACCTGTAACCTGTTTGATGTCACTTTTTCTTTTTACATTCATTTCATACATTCATCACACAGCCTTCACAAAATTTGCTTACATCAACAAAAAAGAATTTCCCACACCAAAGTCAAAATAGCATCATGACGCCACTGACAACAGTGGACGATTTACACACACTTTGTCCTTTGTCCATTCACCATGCTTGTATCTCTGAAGCTCAGATTTTCTGCAACTTCTGTGAAATCTAATGAAAGTCTGAGTTGATGTTGCTTGTACAGTGAGAATGATGACTGAATGGTAAAAGGAGGAGAGACTGCTGCTTGTCATGCCTTTAGCCAGAGCTGGTAAGGTTACATGGGCCTCTCCTCATCCCTGCAGTATTTAGGAAGAAATTGAACTTGGTGTGGGGTGGGGAAGAGAAAATTGGTGGTCCAGGCTGGTGTTAAATGAAGAAACAGAAGATTATTTAATGATGGCTATGTTGTGCTGTAGAAGCTGGTAGAAAATTATCAACGTGTCCTGTTTTCAGGCTGTACGAACACTTGCAGGTATGTTCTGCTGCCAGTTCTAAGTTCCCTCACTGTGGCTCCTGGTAGAGGTGCTTTTAATAGCCTCCCACCCACTCCCTGGGGCTGTGCAATGGTATTTATGGCCTGCCTTGGGACTGCCTTTCTTCAGGTGCATGAAGAAGAAGGCAGAGTGCAGATTCAGCACGTAGCCCCTGACAGCTGGGGCTGATGGGTCAGGAATGCAGCCCTGACAGCTGGAATTGGACTGAAAGCAGCCAGCACAGTGGGGAGGCCAGGAGGGGAGAGCAGGCAAGAGAGGCTCTGTGGAGAGATGGACAAATGAACACACGCTATGGAAAGACAGCCTGTGGGGACCCTGGGTTGCTTATGTTCCGTTTCTTCCACCTTCATCCCTGATTTGTTCCATTTGTCCAACTGTCTGGATAATTTTTAATAAATGTGTGCACACCCCTGTTGCAACCCCTGTGCAACACACCTGGCAGAGCCATTAGAACTGAGGCTCAGCACTTCCATTGGAATACCCCCCATTCCACCTCTCCTTTTATGCAGGTTTACAAATGTAATGCTTCCCATAACTCAGTGATTCAAAACCTTTCAGCAAGTTGGTTTCTACCCTTGCCGCTCTTGTGCCAAGGAGTGCCATTCGTAACTTATGTTGTGGGAGACTGTTCCCTGATGTTCTTAAAGTGGTTATCTTGAAATCAAATTGCATAGAGTTGGCAACTGCTTGTGTCAGACTATATTCTGGTCAGGTGTTTTTCTGTTTTGTTTTGCTTTGTGTTTTTTTTTCCTCTCCCACTTTATTTTTTTTAATTGGTTAATTGTGAGGGCTTGTTCATATCTCTGAATGCTTTTCCCTCATGGATACTGCTTTAAACTGGGCATTGGCTGAAAACACCTTAAAATGTCGGAACATATCTATGTAGTGGATTGCATGAAACCAGTTTGATGGTCTTGGAGTAGTTCCTGGAGGGTCAGTTGGGCAGTTGGTGTGAGTGTGCAATGGTGGCTGTGAGCAAGGCTTAGGAGGCTTACAGCAAGAGAAATAGAGACTGCTCTCTCAGCCAGAGACCTTGTGAATGGGTCGTGTGTTGGAGCTTGGCTTGCTACTGTTGCCTTTTGCAGGTGGAATATTTCCAGTCTCCAGGCTTGTCAAGACATTACTCTTTCCTAGCACTGGTTGCTGAGGGAAGAAAGACTCAGGCTGGAGAAGAGAGGACAGAAAAGCCTCTTAAAAAACCATACGTACATACACATACACACACACACACACACACACATATATATATATGTATGTAAAAAAAATTTAAAAGTGCATATTCTATATGCATATACAAAAAGCAGGGGAACACATTGGGTAGGTGAGGGACAGGAACCAGCTATGGAGCTGAGTGGTTTTGTTGTTTGTGTGCTTTTGTAAGTTAAACATCTCCTGCAGTTAATTCCATCCACCCATCTTCAGCCCTCCCCCTGCCAGACCAACAATAAAACCCTAACTCCCCGAAAAAAAAATCAGGCAGAAGAACCTGGTCCAAAGCCAGACCTTTGCATGTTAAGCTGAAGTGCAAAATGAATATTTCACAGCTGTGTTATAAAGCCCTGAAATGAAGGCTTTGCAGTGGAAATGCTGACAGCCCCTTAAGTAGAACAGTATACTGTAATTAGTGCTCTGTGTTTTATGTGCCAAATGAAGCTCAGCAGAACTAAATGTAAAACTTCAAGCCTTTGTTTTTCTGCAGCAGTAACAGGAGATCAGACAGTGTGTTCAGACGATGGATTAGAGCCTACAACGTGTGCACTGGTCCCTGGAGGCTGGACGTGCTTTTTTGCGATGGGGCTCAGGGGCAGCAGCAGAGATGTACAAACAGGGCCAGCTGTGAGATTTGGTGCTCTGTATCAAATTTCACTTATGTAAGATAGACAGCTATTTCTTAAATGCTGACGCTGACCATGTACAGCTACATTTTCAGCATTTTCACGTATTGGATGCCTGAGTGCTTTGATACGACTTTGCTGTGTAGCAGCACGGAAAACATGTTGGAGTGCGTGCAGAGGTGCTGAAAACTCTGGGAGCAGAATGCAGAGACAGACACGTAAACCATGGTGCTGTTGTGAAACTCAGGCCTGATGCTGGAGCGCCCTGCGTCAGTGTATTGGACCAAAGAGCACTGGGGTCTCAAAGTCGACCAGCAAAGGTGGGGTTTTTTTAAGGCAAAAGAACAGATGAGTGTGTAGCCTCTTCTCATGCAAGATCGTTACTTAGTTGCAACTTATTGCTTGATGTGCTACGGAAGGCTTTTCAAAGTAACCCTCATGGGTCATGTATCTCAGGGATTTCTGCGTCCTCCGCTTTTTCAGGAACACACACCTTTGCAAAAATATTATTAATATGCCTGCTTTCAGGCAGGAGAGAGGGATGAGGGCAGGCACATTGTACAGTGGATGGTAGATGAGCTCTGATGGATGTTGTCTTGTCATGCTGATTCGATGCTGCTCCTTAATTAAATGGATTCAAATGTTAACTGTGTTATACATAGGCCCATGGGAAGGCTTTTAAAATAGAACTTGTCTGGTTGTGGACATTTATTGAAGTAGCCATTCTGGAGTGGATTGGAGTAGTTGTGCTGCAGGAGCTCTCTCTGAGGATGCTCTTGATCATAAATGCTCACAATGGCATGGAGAGAGAGGGGCACATTGAAATCAAACTATTAATTCAAGAATAGGATTTCCCATTCCATAGGGGAGCAGACAGGACAGAATGGGGGGATAAGTTTCCAAATGCAAAGCTGCAGCAGTTCTTATCTGTGACTTTGTTGAGCAGGGATGACCTCTTTGTTGTGCTCTGTAAATGATCTTAGGCATCAGAAAGGCAGATTGAGAGTAAGGTATTAATGGGGAAAAAAAAGGAAAACAAAACAGACTGTATTATCCTGCTCTGTAAACACTTGCTGTGGCCATGCCTGGAAAGCTGCATGTGGTCTTGGTGTTTCCCCTTCATATCTCAGGAAGAATATAGTGGACCTGGAAGGGGCTTCACAGAAGAACTGATAAAGGATATGAAATGGCTTTCAGGAAACCCACAAAGTGACTTAGTGAAGACTCCTGTTCTTGGAACACCGATGACTTGGGGTGATAGTATAGCTCCTTACAAAATCATTAACTACCTAAAAGTGGTGGATGGGGACTGACTGTTCACTGTCTCTTCCCATACAGGGATTGGGGCACGTCAAATAAAACAATTAGAAGTGAGGTTTAAAACAAATAATGAAAGATGGTTCATCTTGCAATATACCAGACTGGTGGAGTTCCTTGCCAAAAGATGTGGTGAATGCTAAACTTTTATAGACAGAGTGGATAAGCTCATGGTAGAGAATTCTACTGAAATAAGTTAAAAGTGGAGAATATCTATTTTGAGACTGGAAGACTGACAGGAGGTGAGAAAGAATGAAATTTGTTTTCCCTGCTCTTAAACTTTATCCATACATTTCTTTATACCATTCTTCCTGACTTTCCTTGTTAGCTTTTGGCTGCAAATGGAAAAAGAAACCAGGGCTAGATATTGGTCTCTGATCATAGGTGGCCAATCTCGTGAAGTCTGGAACAGCCATATCTGCTTACTGGACATGGTTTTCTCAGGCTGTAGCCTCCTGCCTAATGTTGTAGATGCTAGGGCATATGGGCAGCCCTGTACAGTAACATCAGTTTTCTCCCCTTGGTTGTTATTTTGAGTGCAGAGAGTAGCGCAAATCCTCTCAAATGCTTTGCTTTTTTATTTCCATGCTTAAATAAATTGTGCTTGTAGTGAACAATGAGATTTTGGGCCCAAAAGAGAATGAAGATACCATAAGAAGGCAGGAGGTGAGATAACCAAGTCAGAAAACTTTCTTTAGCAAAGGAGTGTGGGGATGAGGGGCTGAAATACTGTTCAACTCCTGCTTAGTCTTTTGTTGGCCTGGGGAGAATGATGGGGTGAGTAGCAGCATTATTCAGCCTACAGTCAAAAGTCTTTGAGGGATGTCTGGCGTTTAAGACGGCTTTCCCTTGAAAATTTCTTTTACTCTCTTTCTTTAAGATGAAGGTAGATCACAGAAATCTGCTGGTATGCAAACAGGCACAGATACAGGAGCTCCTACCCAGCAACATTGGTTCAGTAGTAGAACAGTGCAGCTGTAGGCAGAACGCCTGTGACAGGTCAGGCACGACTGTCGATGTGGCTGGGTTGTCCCTTTTGGCACCCGTTCTGATGGAAGTTATTGCTGTGCTGGGTGTGTTTACTACTGCTTTCTAACAGTGTCCTGGCTGGATGTTCAGGCCACAGTTTGTCTCCTGTATTCCTGTGTGGCTTTGCAAGTGTAGATGGTCCCAAAGGAACGCAAATGATGGGAAAGAGGAAAGTGTTTGTAGGGGGATGAAGTTGGGCTGATCCTTCAAGGATTTCTGTGTTGTCCTTATAGCATATGGAAGCAATTGTTTGTGGTAACTTCCTCAAAACAACAGAAAGAGCTCACGCAAGTACGAAACTCACTCTCAGACCTGGAAGTAGCTGGTCAGGCACTGAGTTTTCTGAAAAGCCAAACGAGGCTGGCAAGGGCTGTTTAGATCAGTCCTTCCGAAATGATTATCTGCGCCTCAGTAGGAAGGCAAAGATGGCATGGCTTTTTCCCCTAGGCATGGGCTTTCCCCATGTGCTGTGTGGGACTGTGCCTGATGGAAGCAAGGGCTGCTCTCAGATATGCCCTTTGACTTCCAAGTGGGATTGGGCTGCAGTGAGACCCCTCTTTTTCAGAAGGCCCAGCTGCCGTGAATACTTGTTGGTACCTTGAGTCCTGCAATTCAGGACTCTGCTGGTTTGGTCCTACCTATCTGATGGTGTTGGGATTTGATGTGGAAGGAACAGGGTAAGGGATCTGCTTAGGTGCTAAAATTTCTTTGCACGTTTGTGCAATTCCAAGTAACCAAATTTAGATTTAAGCCTGTAAAGTAGCTGAATATCAGATTTTGGAAGACAAGTGTTAGCTGCACAGATTTTGGTGCCTAAGAGTGTGTATTGAGCCTTGAAATTTGAATAAAAGTTGATCTTAAAGGAATGGAGATGGGATGGTTCCAGACAGCATAGTGGCAGTGCAAAATGAGCTGCAAAAGTGTTCTGTGTGTGGATCAATTCAGTAACTCTTGCAAGTCGCATAGAGAATCTTGACTGAAAGTGCCAAATGCTATTAATAGAACCCTCAAGATGAAGTAACAAATGCAGCTAGTCAGCCTCTTCTCCTGCCTTTAATTTAGGTACAAATGACAGGTTTAATCTTGCAGTTGTTTCCAGGTTTGGATGAGGATGTTGAGGTGGCCCATTAGTTGCCTGTGAAGGCCTGAGCAAGCAGTGACATGTCTGACAACTGTAGGATGCAAATTGGGCAAACACAGGAAGTATTGGTAATGAATAGTGTCTCAGATCTGTGGGGGAACTCTCCAGGTCCTGTGATCAGCTCATGTCAGACTTGGGAAGGTGTGCAAGATAATGTATTTCTGACTGGGATGTGCTGAAGTACCACTTGGGAGACTTATATAAATGGCAATGTTTATGGCTGTGTATGACTGGGAGACTGCCCTTACCACAGGAGGAAGTGGGTTCCTGCCTTGTTGTTCCTGCCTTCCTTCTGGTAACTGCAGAAGTGGGATAATGGTAGACCTGTATCAACAGATCTGCCCTTTGCTGACAAATCTTAATTCCAGATTAGGAAGTTAAAGTTGATGTGTTTTTGCCCTAATTAACCATATTAAGAATTCATTTGTTTCAGCTGGCAAATTGAGAAGAATCCAGTTCATACTGTGTTGTTACCTTTTGTTTTTTCCTCTCTGAAATGTTTTTCATTCTCAAGTTTTGTGGCAAAGTGACTGTCTCTTGCTCTTCTGTCACCCAGTCTGGAAGCTGGTTGTAGGGAAAAAGCAGTGGTGTATTGTGGGCAGGTTGGTGGGAGTAGAACTCACGAGTCTCATAAGATCACATTTTAAATGTATATGGACTCCTTTTCAATGCAATTTGGTTTTAATACTTGAGTATTATCATGTGGAGGTGCTGCCTTTGGATAGGCTTTGTGGGGTTGCCTTTCAGGTTCTTTACACTAGAAAGTTTTTGAAGTTAAGACTAGGAGCAAAAGAGGGGAAGCCTTTTTCAGAAAGTTAGTTATGAGCCTTTAGTCTGGAGACAGATATCTGTTTCTGTGGCACTAGGTCTGTCAATACCAGAGGTATGGCCTTGGCAGTTGCCTTCTTCTAAAGGAACAAATGATCTGTTGGAGGCCAGAAGATACTCACTGACCATAAAATAATTAGACTGGAAGAATGAACTACTCCTTTTATGTCAAGCTGTGTGCTGACCATAGGAGAAAGGTAGGCTTTCCACATCCTAGCATTGCCACAAAAAGTCTATTGGCAGAGCAGCAGGGGACCTCCACTGACTCTAGAGTGAGAGAGGAGGCTGGACTAAGTGTGATATTTTGGTGTTGGTGAGGTGAGAGTGTCAAGACAAATCAGGTACTTCTCCTGTTTGGCTTCTCTTCCTCTTAAAGACTTGGAGGAGTCAGATTGGGCTTTGGATGTGGAGCTGGATTGATTTAGTTGCCAGGGAAAGGGTATAGTTTTTTTTTTTTCCCCCCTGAATTTGGGCTTCCTGTGGTTTTCCCCAGGCTGGCAAACAGAAAACAAACAGAAAATGGAAGTAGAACATGGTTTTCTGCTGGTTTGGCCTTCTGGACAGGTAGTTGCCACACCAGAGCTGTCTGGTGTGAGGGAAATGGCGGGGAGTGTCACTGTGCTGAGTAGGATGAGAGAGGAAGGAACTGTCCCCTCCAAGACAGGCTACCGTAAGATCAGCTCAGCTGTGGTGTAAGACTGCACACTGAGAAGCTCGATAAATGTCTTTGCAGAGCAAAAACATACCTGTTGGTGAAAGTAGGTTGCTGAATGGCTGCTGAATATCTGCATAGCCAAGGTCAAGCAGTGCCTTTTAGGACAGTGGCAATTACAGCCAGACTGAGCTAAAGCCTGTGCTGAGCAGTGTAATCACAGCATTGCTAAATTGATGTTTTCTGACAGCATCAAGTAATTGGTGCCTTATCTAGATGGAGCTACTTGAATGGCACATGTCTCTTCCACTTCCTCCTTCACTGTCAAGAATGCATTTTCTGTAGGAATTTAAACCTCTCCTAGTTTGGGAACTGCTGATATGAGCCAGAATCTCAGCAGCAGAAGCACTGAGTTCTTCCTGCACATTTTTGAGGCTGCTTTAAAAAGATATGTGTTTTGAAGTATTGTTAACAAGTCTGGAAGAGTAGATATCCTCCTGGCCTTCCCCACTCCTCAGCCCCCGCATTTTCATTCCAATATTAAATTGAATCAAAACTAGTTTATTTCTTTATCGGTGGATTTTTAACTGCATTTTTAATTGCATGTTCTTACTTAACAAAAATCCAGTGGAGTTTTGTAAAAGCCATGTTTTCAAAGATTCTCAATTTGCAAGGGAAGGGGACAATTTGATGGTTTCTCATAATGTCTTAAAGTACCTGGGGTATATTATTAATAAGAGGGAAAAAAAGACCAAGTTGTTCCAGAGATTGAAATATGAAATCTTCCACTTTCCATGTCACTGGTTTGAAGGCAGGCCAAATTTGAGCTAGCTGAAAGCATGGGTGGCTCATGTTAAGTGGCAGCACCTCAGACCTGCTTTACCTGCTGAATCAAGGTGGTTCTCTGTGTGGGGTTACTTCTGTCCCTATACCTAGTAACCTGAGCCATGAGCTGGGTGAGACCTTGTGTCTCACCCTGCAGCCGAACTCCTCAGGTCTGGTAAGGTGTGTGGTCAGGGTGGCGTGGGAAACCTGCCCCGCCCCTGCCTTTTGTGTACCACGTTGGTATAAATGCAAGATGTTCGTCTTCAGGGCAGCTATTAAAGACAGTTGTAATTATTGCAATAGTAACTTCTTATGCTGTGTCCATGCCCCTAAGGCCTTAACCAAATATAACTTAGACGATGACGATAATTAAAACCAGAAGACTGTGACCCAGTGAAATCCTTGAGTTTGGCACAGACAGAAATACTGAGGAGGAATGTATGCATCAAATATATAATAAATAAAATCAAGCTGTGCAAATGTAAAGGAAAGAGAATAATCTTGTGTCGGTCAAAATAGCCCCAGGGCTGAGAACTGGTTTGTGCTCAGAGGCTAAGTCCTTTCATGCCACGAACCAGATTTTGTGCAGCGTAATCCCACTGCAACCTTTTGCTTTCGGGTAATCGCTGAATTCTGATGCTGTCTGTGCCAGGGAGTGTTCCCTGAAACATTGTGTCATGTCCATTTGTCACCCATCCTTCCCGTTTTGTTTTTTTTTGCTTTTATCAGCTTCTTACCACAGAGGCCTTTTTATCTTCCAAGTAGATCTTCCTAGTTGCATTTCTTTTCTTTCCCTAAAAATAGTTGAGATCTTTGCCTGAGGGGAGTGTGGGGACATTTTAGATAACAGTCTCTTGCAAGGGTCATTGGTATGCAGCAGGCTTGTGAATGTTTATGGTGTTCTGTCTCATGATTCCTGGCAAGGGATGCCCTCGACCAGTAGTTGTGATTTTCCAATTCAAGCACGGTAGGAAAAACTGACTATTCAGTTCCTAGGAAAACAAGGCTGGGACCAGGCTGAACGACCTACTCCTGGATAGAGGCAACAAAGAGAATGGGTCAACCTGGAAACAGTTTTCAGGAAAGAGCCAAGCTCTAGAGACTGTGGTATCTCTAGAGATATCCAGAGATAGTGGTATGTTGCTCTTACTGGGAGGATGGGAATCCATGGTCAATGAATGTACATTCCATTTTTTCACCAGTACTGTCTGCTGCTTGCAATCCTGTTTGCAATGCTCTGACATAGAGAAAGTAATAAGTGAGTCAATAACTCCTTCTCTGTACCCCAGCAATGTTTGCCTATGCCTATATTGAAAGTTGAATGGGAAGAACCTTATGTACCTGGGTGCTTCTTGGTGGATTTCTAGGAACCACAGAACCAGTGTGAACCAGACCATGAGCATCTGTGTTACGGGTCTATTTGAACTGCACTCATATTTCATGGTACTTCTTGTTTTCTTTCTCGTATGCTCTAGGTGACTTTGGAGAAGGTATTGGGCATAACCGTGTCAGGAGGCAGAGGATTAGCCTGCGACCCCAGAACTGGCCTTGTTGCTTATCCAGCAGGGTGAGTCACTAAGCACATTCCTCAAAGCTAAAATAAACCACGACTGATGCATTAACATAAAGATTCAGGATGTTTCCACTATCATCTTCTATAGGAATCCTATTTACTGCTCTTTAAACACCAGAGAATGATGAGACTCAGCACTGTTAGTGTAATTGGCAAGGGAAAGAGTTTGCATTATCAAGTTTTAATGGGGTCCCTTTTAATAGAACTACTCTCATTCCTGTTGCTCTAAGCTGGGAGCTAAATACATTTTGTGGACTTTTCACTATGTTCTGTAGTGTGATGAACGTAAGCAAAACTCAGTGTGATTCTCAATCCAATAAATACCTAATGGAGCAAGTGATACTTTCAATGAATTGACAAAAGCCTTTTTGTAGATGCCCTGTGATTTATGACTTACCATGTTCCTCAGCCAACTGGGAGGAAAGATTTCAGGCTTATAGCCTGAACCTACTGCTTATATGTGGGTTCTTTGGAGTGAAACACATCTGTCAACTATAGTGTAAGTTCAAGTAGAGATATCCAGAAGGAGACTTTGATGGAAAGCAAAAGAGCTACCTGTAGGGATATAGGTGAGGGCTGGAGAGGTCTGCTGGGATGCAGGAATCAGTATGAGTTTGGCGCTCCTTTGAGCTTGTTTATTCTGCTGGTCAGCAAGCTAAAAGAGAAGACAAAGGGCGCTATCTCCAACTCATATTACATGGACATACTCTTAAGACATGAAAGCTGGTATTAGAAGAAAAGAACTTCCACATCAATTGTAGATGATGTTTTCAAGGGTACAAGAAGTGTGCTAGCAATATTTAAAGATGCTGTGTTTGTGGCTAAAATGAGAGATGGAGTCATTGAAACTGGCTAGAAATTTTTGTCTGTCCTGGTGATATCCTAATTCACTGAATCACAGCATTGTTGTGGTTGGGGGAGCCTCTTGAGATCATCTAGTCCAATCCTCACGCTCAAGCAGGGTCACCTCTAGCAGGTTGCCCAGGACTGTGTCCAGACAGCTTTTGAGCATCTCCAGAGATGGAGATGCCACAGTCTCTCTGGGCACCATGTTCCAGTGTTTAATTACTCTGATAGTAATACAAACAAAATAAAAACATGAAAAGAAAGGTTTTTTAAAAATTTATTTTTCCTATGTGTTCAAATGGAATTTCATATGTTTTAATTTCTGCCTATTGTCTCTTTTTCTGTCAGTGGACAGTCTGTTAATCTGCAGACAATTTGAGGTCCACATCAGTGTTCAACAGCATCTGTTATGCTTGAACTCTTTGCAGCCAGGCAAATATATTCCAGTGTGTTTTGCCTCTTCCTCTGCATCTTTTCTGACACTGAATATGTTTACACTTGAAGTCGGCAAGGAGAGAGAGAAGAAAACGAGTGCAGTAAGCAGATATTTTGGGCTCTTGCCTAGCTGAAGATAGGTTAGTTTTGTTAATAGCAATGTCCTTTGATGAGCATGCCTGACATTGATTTAATCAAGTGTGAGTACACCTGGGGTTTCTTCTGGCTATTTAAAAGGTTATGTGGTTCCTTAGGGCTTTACAGGGGAATTTCTGTCCTTACTTGTTGGTGGTAACATCTCATGGCCTGGGCAGGAATATACTAGATGGGTGTTGTAAAAGTTTAATGGCTTACATGACTTGCTGCTTTTGTGCCTTGGCTGGCCTATTTTGTGACACTGTTGTGATTTGCTGCAGTCAAGACAATCTCAAGCTAACAATCTAAAATGAGCTTTAGTTAAGGAGTCATGAAAGAGGTACTGATGCAGACCTTACTAAGTTGATGCAAGTTTCATCTTGTTCAGTTTGGGATTTTTTTTTTCCCCATTCTGATTTCCAGTGAATGTCTCTTGATTTGGAAGAGTCCTGGCCTTTCTGGTACACTGGCTTAATTTTGTTTATTTTTGTTTCTCTTTGAATTACACAGACTCACAGAATGGGTAGGGCTGGAAGGGACCACAGTGGGTCATTTAGTGCAACCTCCCTGCTCAATCAGGGTCATCCCAGAGCACATGGCATGGGATTATATCCAGATGGTTCTTTAATATCTCCAGTGAAGGAGATTCCACAACCTTTCTGGGCAACCTATTCCACTGCATGGTCACCCGCACAGTAAAGCTTTTCCTCATGTTCAGGTGGAGCTTCCTGTGCATCAGTTTCTGCCCACTGCCTCTTGTCCTATTGCTTGGCACAACTGAGCAGAGCCTGGCTCCATCCTCTGACACCCTCCCTTCAGACACTGATAGACATTGATGAGGTCTCCTCTCAGCTGTCTCTTCTTGAGGCTTCCCCAGGCCCAGCTTCCTCAGCCTTTCCTCATAAGAGATGCTGCAGTTGACCATTCATCCTCATTTCACTCCACTGGACCAGCTCCATGTCTCTCTTGTACTGAGGAGCCCAGAACTGGACACAGCGCTCCAGATGTGGCCTCCTCACCAGGGCTGAGTAGAGGGGCAGGATCACCTCTCTGGACCTGCTGGCAATGCTCCTCCTAATGCACCCCAGGACACCATTGGCCTTCTTGGCCACACGGGCACAGGCATTGCTGGCTCAGGGGCAGCTCGTTGTCCACCAGCATCCCCAGGTCCCTCCCGGCAGAGCTGCTCTCCAGCAGGTCGGCCCCCAGCCTGTGCTGGTGCCTGGGGTTGTTCCTCCCCAGGTGCAGGACCCTGCATTTGCCTTTGTTGGATTTCAGACAGTTCTTCTCCACCCATCTCTCCAACCTGTCAAGGTGCTTCTGAAGGGCTGCACAGCCCTCTGGGGTATCAGCCACTCTTTCCAGCTTTGTGTCATCAGTGAACTTGCTGAGGAGGCCTCTGCCCCTTCATCCAAGTCACTGATGAACAGGTTAAACAACACTGGGCCCAGTACTGAACCTTTGGGGACACCACTGGTGAGAAGGCTCCAACCAGACCCTGTGAGAGTGATTATGACCATCTGGGTTCTGTTGTTCAGACAGAACTGTGCATTTAGTGGACACCAAACTACTTACGTGAGTCTGTTGTAGTGGATTGGGCATAGCTCATGCACAGTTGTTTCATGACCTGTCCATGCAACTTGGTCATCCTCAACTATGCTCCAGTGATTTCCCCATCCCACTGCTCATGGTACTGAGGTTTTACAATGCTGACATGCAGACGCTTTGCTCCTCCAGTCTGTCCTACCCCTAAAAGCTGAATTTATGTAATAACTCTGTATTTTCCTGAGAACACTTTCAACATACCTGGATTGATTTGGTTGAGATCAAAACATTTGCCCCAGGCATCCTGACTTTATCCACATCAGGTATAAAGCAACTATGTGAATGAGGACTTGTGCATAAGAAGCTTTGGCATTCTTTGAGCATAATCTTAGTTTGGGTCTCTGGTTTGCCTAAAATAATAATAAAAAAAAGTGATTGTTTTTCTGAGTTTTCTCTTTCCTGGAGTTTCTGGATCTCCTGGGACGTTTCTTAAACTGATGAAAGAAGCAATTCCCAATGCAACCAAACTCATTCCAATTCCACTGTGGTGCCAAAGAGCTGAGTGTTACATTATTTTTTCCTTTTCTTCCCACTGGCTTTTGCACATATTATCCTTTCTCTGCTTTGACCCTCATGAGATTCCCTCTCTGGCAGTGTGTGACAGCAGCTGTGCTGATCCTGGTATGTTTTTTATGGGATGCTTGTGTTATAGGAGACCTTTTCTTCATGTCAGTGGTAAGGGTCTAAAGGCACTGAGTGCTGCAGATATTCCAGGCTACCACCTTGATGTAAAGCTGTTGTCTTGGGAAATAAGACAACATAAGAGAGAAAATTGTATCCTCTGCAAAGGTCTTGCATCTGCTGCCTGCACTCACCTGTTTTTATATTGTCAAGTGAAACAAACCTGAAGTTGCTTAATTGGATCTCTGTCTGGGTTTTGCACTGAGTAACAAAGCTGTTCTTGTGAGGGGAGTGAGGGGGGGACAGAAATGTACCAAATTTTTTACCTCATGTGGCAGGACCAATGCTTTGTCCTTTTTTTTGTTTCAATTCCCCTGCTTTGCATTTTTCCTGCTCTTCTCTCAGTTTATTCTTTTTTGAGGTTTTTTGCAGTAGCTAGTTGAGGCTCTGTTTCCTAGAAACAAGAAGAGAAACAAAACTAAGAAAATCCGCTGAGGATGAGTAACATTAAAAAAGGAAAAAAAGGGTGTGTGAAATGTCTATTATTTAAATTCTAGACCAGCTGCTGAGATAGCTTTAGTCAGCTTATCTGGTTTTGGTTTTGGTGTTCTGTTTACTGTTGATTTTTAAGCCTTGTAGGTTTGTGTGACAGATTGATTTATTTTACTTCTCATTGTTTGTCTTTTCTTGGCTGTCAGTTGATGCTGATAGCTGGTTGGGAACCTGATCTTCAGATGAGGCACTTGCCTGCTTGAGGAAGCAGCCTGTGCTTTTTCTTCTGAGGAGCAAGAACATAGCGCTTTGTGCCTTTAGTGTGCAATGTCTTTTAAACACTATGCTGTTACGCTCTGGTTAGCTTAAGCCTCCCTCTAGCTCTGCTCATCAATTTGGAAGCCACTCTGATACATTTCAGAATGTTTCACATTTAGTGTTCCTTGCTGGGAAGACTAGTATTTGATACATAGCACATGTGCTGAGTTGATCAATCTCAACCTGCATATTCTTTTATTTTTCCTCCCTTTCCATTCTTGCATAGTTCTTTATGTACAGCAGCTCCTGCTAAAAGCAGATATGGGTTTAATATAGAGAATTCTCTCTGAGACACAGTAAAATGAGTTTCTCTGGCTTTCTCTCATAAGTTACTGTAGCCAGTATGGACACAGGCCCCTGGCTAGCTTTGTGCGTGTGCGCAGTACGTTTGCTGAACACATGATTTGGATGCCCCTGTATTCTGTCCCATTTCAGAATTAATCATCCTTATTTGTAGATAGGAAGGGACAGACAATAGAAGATGGAGCTATATGATCGAAGTTAAAATGAAGATACTGAGTCTTTTTCTTGCTACTTTTTTGCTGCATGATCTGGTTGAAGAGTTAGACTTCTTCCTTCTTCAGCTTTATCACTTTTTTTTTTTTTTTTTGCACAAGAGGACAAGTAATATTCAGAAGTAAATAGTTGTATGAGTGTTCAAATCAGAAAACTGCACAGTTGTCTGGGTCAAATTTTGTTTTATGCAATTGTGCTGGATGTCAGTGCAGCAGCCTCTCATGTGCCGACCTACACTGCAGCAACATCCAGCCACAGTCTCATCTCTTTTTCGCTGTGTCTTCCCTTGTTCCACCCCTCATCCTCAGCCAATTTGCAGTACGGAGTGGAAGCCACTTAAGTCTGTCAGCCCTTCTGAGTCATACCCCTCCTGGCTGTCAGGTCTTGCACTGGCAGGCAGTGATGATGGTCCCTATCACAGCAAAGGGAGGAAGGGGATGAACAGGAAATGAGTGAATTGGTTTTAATCTGTCCAGGAGCCAGCTCAACACATGTGTAGCTCTCGCACATAGCTGAGTGGTAAATCCCTCTGGAAGCCAAAAGAATGAGGATTTTCTTTTCCAGAAGTAATTGTTGGTTTGCTCTCAAATACCTCTTTTCAGTTCCGGTAGATAGGCTGGAAGACTGTGTGGTTTCCAGCCCATCCACATGTGGAGTCTCTTGGAAAGTTTTAGTCATAATTTTCCATCATTATATAGATAGATTACTGCATAAGGTAATAAATTATCAGCTTAGAACAATTTCCCTTTACCTTAAGCTGTATATAACCCACAATGGAAGAATAATATTTAGGATAAACATTGTGTAACTTTATCAGGTATGATGTTGCCTTGCTCCTTCTTTCTTCCTTTAAATGGAAGTTTTTGATCAGTGAGGTACAGTAACAGATTGTGAGAGGCAAATCTAACAGCTGACTGATGGTGAATGAGGCAAAATGCTGTTCTGAACTGAGATTTTTCCAAGACTTATGACCATTGTGGCCAGGTTAGAATTGGTGGTGACATGGACAGTGAAATCCTAATTTGTAAGATAACAAGTATTCCTGCCATGTTTCACTGCCTGTTTTTATTAACTAATAGATCACATTGCTTGGGTGCCATAATGGTAGTTGCCTTTAGAAAACTGTAGGTGCACAGAAGGAATCCACTTCCTTATAGAACCAGTACGTGGTACATGTGCAGTTTGAGCAAAGCACCACTGCTCTGTGCAGGTATAGTTCTTCAGTGATTTTTGCTTTGCATAAACGCTTATGTATTGGGCTGTATCCTAAATGCAGCCTGCATTGGTACAGGGATATTGAAATAGTTGAGCTGCTGGGTTGCCAGTAGATAAATCCACTTCTGCTGGTGCTGCCTCCTTCAAGTTTACTTGCCCAAAACTCTGAAAGAGAATTTCTGTGCTTTCTTTTTATGTTCTTTTCTAAAGGAGAATCCTTTGGTGTTTTAAAAATGTAGAAACCTACCATAAAATGAAGAAAAGTTCTCGTGTATGGTTCAATGCAAATTTCAGCATCTTTGGTTATATCAGAGGCAGCTTGCTTTGTTCTCTTTGAAACAGGACAGTTGCCTTTCAAGAGTTAGACCTCTTTCCCCTCCTCATCTCCCAGGAACCTGGAATGTTGTTAATACATTTCTTCTGTGAGGCTACTGTGCTTAACGTGCCATCTGGTGAGATTTTCCAGCTGGCATAATTGTGGTGATGGGCTCAGAGATGAAGATAAGAAAATCCCCTTAACTGAGATCATTAAACATAATTCTAATCTGTACTGCAGATTGGTTTGAGTTGAGCCGTTACAACCAAACCAAACAAAACCTTCTGTGACAAAAGTGAACAACACTGGCTTTCAAAAAGATGTGTCCAAAAAGATGATAAAAAGTAGCCAAGCCCTTCCTTCCATTTCCTTCCCCAGCAATAGCAGATTTCTCAGAAAGAAGCAAGGATACTTCATCTCTCACATCTCCCTGTCTTAAATACCCAGTGGACAGAAAGCAATGTATCTGCACTGAGGCCTGAAGACCTGAGACATGACATACTTCCTTTCACTACTTGCCTTTATTAATGTATATTAGGAGGAGGGGAGGGTGTAGCTAAGGAAGTAGCTGTAGAGAAGAAGGGTGGGCTGAAGAAGTCTGATGCAGTCTTAGTTTCTGGCAAGAGTAAAGTCTGCACCTAGGACAAAAGGAGATATTCTTTGCAACAGTACTTTATTCTCAGGCCAAATAATTGTAACTGATTTTAATTTGCAGAGGTGGATTTAAGGGGGCTATGGCCTCTCCCCTGCTCTCTTGCAGTTGACCCATGGCATTCACAAGTAACAGTCATGCAGTCTGGAGCAATTGCCCTCTTCAAATCTAGGTAGCAGCTGGATCCAGTTCTGAATCCCCATCATTGCACTTCAGACAGAAAAGGTCCTGATGGCTGGAGTTAGGGCAGTCTTTCTTGTGTGAGCTGTTTCCACATGTCCATAACAGCTAGACAGTATTTCTACATTGTTTTTTTCTTGGTCTCCCTTTTTGTGAGTACTGGAGACTCTTCCACATTGAATCCAGGTCTCTCTAATAAAACTGCACCTTAAAAGTAGAATTGTTTGCTGAACAGTTGTGTATTGATCAGTTCAGCTGTAATCTTGCTTGGTTTGGCAGAAGAGAAGAGGAATAAGCAAACAAAAGTACTAGCAATCACCTGGAGCTGTGGGCAAACTCTCCTGGTTTAAGTCTTTATCAGAATTGGAGTCGAGCCTGTCAAACTGACTTCCAGGCAGTTTTCATCAGCCAGTCCCCAGGTGTGTGTGTGTGTGTGGCTGCTTTTGATCTCTTGTCTAATTAATGAAAATTCTTTACCTTCGACAACCAGTGGAGGACATAGCATTTGGTAGAATCTTAAATAATGAGGTAGCTGTGAAGCTTCAGACCTGCAGCAAACCTGTTGCGTAGGAGAAAAGGGAGAAAAATAGGACAAAACCTCAAAATAGCTGGGCAGAAAAGCTGCTTACTAAACCTGAGGGAGACTGTGTCAAGTCTGCCAAAAGTGCTGCTGCATGCATTGAAGACTGCAACATTGGGATGCTGTCAGATAGCTGGAGGGAACGTGTTGGGAGCTGAGCCCCTGAGTCTGAGAGCTCGGCTGCTGGATGGGGAATTGGTTAATGACATCTTTGCCAGCTGTTGAGTAGCTCTTGTGGTGGACAGTGGGGAATCTTGTGGAATGCTTGGCTTTAGACCTTGTGTGACTTTTACATTATGTCACTCTTGGTATTGAAAGACTAGTCAAGGCAGTGCTGATGTTTGGTGTTGCCAGGTCCCTTTGAGACAAGCTGCTGTTGTGCTGTACAGAGTGCTGTTCTCCTGTACACAGAACTTCTGGGGACTTGTCCAGAGTGCCATACGCTAATCCAGCCTTCAGGTTACAAGGGGGTGGGTCGCTCTTCTGTAGCCAGCCGCTACAGCTTGGGACAAATAGAGGTGTAACGTGATGCTTTATCCTACAGTTACTATTTGAGGATCTGGCATCAGCAGTAGGTCTCATATGGCATCCTCCTTCAAGCCTCCAGGTACAAATGTATCTGTTTATTCCCTGTCTTTCAAGAGAAGCCATGTGATATGAGCCCTTTCTCCCAAAAATTTCTCTGTGTATCCCACTCTATCTGGGATCAGCCTGTGCTCATCCATGCTTTTGTAATTCCTCCTTTCTGTCAGGCACCTGGAAGGGGCTGGACTTTGCCGCTGAGCTCAGTGTAGGAGCGTGTTGCTGCATCCCCGTCTGGCTACAGAACCCCCTGTCTCAGAAGGAACACAGTCTGTGCCTCCTCTTGCAGCCCTTGCAGTGCCAGGACCTGTGACAGACAGTACCCCCTCTATACACTCAAGGGTGAATCAAAGTTGAAGTCTAGTAGCCCTTGGTAAAAGTTTGCTGCTGTTTATGAAAACAAAACAACACAAGCCAGAAATCCCCAACCAACCCCAACCAAACCCCTAAAAGCCCCAACAGGAAGCCTTTACTTGTTTAGATTACCAGATGGTTTTTGATATTTAGATTGAATTGAGAATTTTTCAAGGGAATGGTCCCACTGAAATGAAACATTTTGGGAAGTGTTTCACAAATTTGTTCACAGGAAATCTGTAGAGAAAGGGAATATATGAGAGGAGGCAGATGCCTTCCCCCAGAAAAAGCAGCCTGAGGATCTCCTAGGGTTTGAGAATCCTGCTTTAAGTTGAGCAGAAAACTGAGTTCAGTTCAGAGGTGAGCTGGTAACTCTATTCTTCCTTCCCATTCCCACTTTCAAACTTGCAGAGTTTGGGACAGGAAAATCATAGAATTTGGGTTGGAAAGGGACCTTTAGAGGCCATCTAGTCCAACCCACTCTGCAGCGAACAGGGACATCTTCAACTAAACCAGTTTGCTCATCTATCGCCCCTCTGGGCAACCTATTCCAATGCTTCACCACATTACTTTTTTTGTAAAAAAATTCTAATTTAAATCTATTAGCTTTTAGCTTAAAGCCATTTCCCCCATTTCCTACAACAGGCCCTACTAAAAAGTTTGTCCCCATCTTTCTTTCAAGTCGCTGTTAAGTATTGAAAAGCCTCAGTAAGGTCTCCTGGAGCCTTTTCTTCTCCAGGCTCAGCTCTCAGCCTGTCCTCACATGAGAGGTGTTCAGGTCCTCTGGTCATTTTTATGGTCCTTCTCTGGACCTACTCTAACAGGTCCACGTCTTTCCTGTCCTGAGGATTCCAGACCTGGATGCAGTACATCAGGTGAGGTCTCACCAGAAGTGTGTTGTTCGGTATTCTTTATATTGCTCTATATTTGGAATGATACTGAGAGTTTGTCCTACGGACAGGAAGACTTTTCTGAAAAAAGCCAGCAATGGGGAAGAGCCAGTGTATTGTAGGGCATGGGGAACAGACTTTCTTTCTTTATATTTTTAGTCTGTCACGGGACTGGATGGTAGAGAAAATCACTTTATTTCTCTCAGCTTGCACCTTTTTCTAAAAATAAAAGTAACAGTTTTCTATTTTCTCCCCTAGAGAGCTATAGATAATAGGAGTTGGGTATTAAATAAATGGCTATATTAAAAAAAAAGAAAAAAGGAATAATGTGAAAGATGCTGTGTTGTACACCAATCCTTACCTGTGCTAGTTTGGACACTTCGCCCAAGACCACAGCCTACCCATCCCTCAAGATGTTAAAGCCCACAAAGACACATTGTGCTGCCTTTCAGAGCCTCTGCAGTGTGGTGCTCCTGCTCAGAGTCCCACAGCTTGTTCCACGGAAGGGACATGAGCTCAGCTGACCTTGTGGTATGTGTACACACAGAAAGTTAAGGATGTGATTATGGCAAAAAACACCAGATGCTACTGGCTCCACTCCTTCTGTGTCCTTGTTTTCACCTGTTCCAAGTGCTGAGCAAACCTGGTTCTTAGAGAGAGAGGAGAGCAAAATGGGACAATGGTAGAAAGAAATGCTCTCAGAATGGTTTGTAGAAGAAAATGGGATGGAGTTTGCATAAGCATCTCTTCAGTGGTATATTTTACATTTTTCCTTTTTTTTTTTTTTTGAGTATCAGAATGCTTTTACATGCAAATTCTTTGATTACTAATTACCTTTGGACTCTGACCCTTCAGTACCACTGTATGACACACAATTGTGTGAACTATAAGCAACTTTTGAGCTTAACTTATGGTGAAGTTAGTGATGGATTTTAGTGTAGGAATGAATTGCAGGACCCTTATTATGGGCCAAAGAAGGCTCCTTGCTTGCACTGTGTAGGCAGTGTGCATGTGCTCTTTCCACCAGTGGAAATCTTGGAGAGGGGTTTTGTTCTGTGTGTGATGGTGCAGTGGTGTGAGTGAGCTGTAGATGAAGTTTGGTACTGTGGGTAGGACAAGTAGTCAGGTAGCTTCTGTCCCACACTGTCTCACACAACTGGTATGGCAAGTCCGGGCACTGCCTGTGCAATGTACCTGGGGGGCCAAAAGTATTAGCTGAGTCCTCAAGAACATTGTTAGTGTGGATTCTTGCTGTTGCCAAAAATGTTAGTGATGAAGAAAGTGAGAGAAGAGAAATGGGAATACTTTTATCTTTGCAAGGCTGCAATAAAAATTCTTGTCACAGCAGAAGCACTTAACTGCCCTTGAAATTTCCCTGTGCTGGGTTCCCGAGGCTGTGAGCAGGGAAAGGTAGGGGTTTTTGGAGGAGTCCTGCAAGTTTGTTGCTGTTTGGGTTGCCTGACGAACCATATTAAGGAAAACAACATAGTACATTCTTCTTATGCTGCCATCCTAGTTCCAGGGCAAATATTCCAGTTCCCTCAAAAGGAAAATGCCATCATGCTTGTCACAATAGCTACAGCAGTTGCTGTTTTAATGATTGTATTGGTCATATCTGACTTTAACCTGCCTTAAGAGAAACCCTGACTGTCCTCAATCCTTGAGTGTGTCAATTGGATTTTTAAATTGGGAGGCAAGCTAGTAATAATCCCATGTAGATGGCTGGTTTGTTACTTTGTGCTTTGATCTCATTAACCAGCATGTGAACTAAAGGGAAGTTGCTATTTAAAAGAAAAGAAAGAGAGGGGAAGGAGGAGGCCAGGGAAGCAGTCCCATGGTGAGGGTCATAAACTTGAAGTTTATGTGCAAAGAAATGGAAGCAAGAGAATAAGTATGACTGCTTTATTTAATAACAGAGCTAAACACTCAGGTAGAGCTCCGCATGTGGGAAGCTTTGACAGGTTTGGAAAGCTATTGCATGCTAGTGAAATAGGGAAGAGGAGTATTGCAAAGCTCTCAGTGCCTCAGCTATTTTGGAACATGTAGGCCTTTTCTCAGCTTGAAGCTCTGCAGCCTGCTGGGGTTTGCCCATTAGCTGAAAAAGGAGGGGGACGGCAGAGAGCACAAGTGCCCAAACGCCTGTGTACCTGCAGGTAGCAGCCTGCTCTCTGCTCTACCTGCTCTGCATCTCTCCAGTTACACCTCCTAGCAACCAGCATCTTGGTGCAGCAACACCACTGGCCTGTGAGCCAAGTCCTCAGCTTGCATAAGAGCGAGGGAGGGGGGAGTGGGGCTGAATAGCAAAGTCTGGGATGAAAATGAGATACCAGCCGCCTCAGCTGAGCTCCACCCTTTCTAAGAATCTCAAAACAGGCACTGTGTCTCCTGGCAACCTTGACACAAATCATAGAGTTTAACTTAAAAGAAGTATATGCAGTCCAAAGGACATGTCCCATCACCAGGTATGAACAACAGGGAGTGACTCCTTTTCCTCTTTCTGGAAGATCTGGCACTGTAGATGGTCTTGGGTTTCACTCAGTTTCAGAAGGTAACGAGTTAAAGGTGAAAGAACATCGTGTTAGGATAGCTAAGAAGTGCCAAGAAATGGTGTATTTTGTTTATTGTAAGCGTGCCCTGACTATTGCTTAGGAACCAGATGTAGGACTTGGCCCCCTCCCTGCTGCACTGGAAGATGTGCCCTGCAATGCATGCACACATTGGCCTGTTGTGCACCTGAACCTGGTTCTTTCTGGCAGCCAAGGTCTGATAGAAGTGATACCAGCCAATTTCTTACCTTTGGAGTCAGTTGTTATGCTTTTGCAATGCTGACCTAATACTTTTTAGGAAGTACTCTTAAGTCTTGGACTCTAACCTGACAACATTTCTCTGTGGCAGGAGATGTAGATAGACAAGAAAGCAAAACTGAGTTTTATCATGATTGCTCATCCTTTCAGGAAAGCTGTGTTTTCAGATCTCCTGACAACTGATGCTCATTAACTACTCTGAAGAAAAATTTCAGTGCATTTAAAATGCCGTGTATTATGCTGAGATAGAGCTGAAGCAGAAGTAAATGTTCATCTTTTGTTAAAGGCAGAGCTGTCACAAGGCTTCTAAAAAGATAACATGGGCAGAATTAGACTTTGCCAATCTGGCAGTGTCTGAGCTGTTCCTTCTGTGAGAAGTGGCAAGGCTGGGACAGAGAGCTGGCATGAGCTCTGGATGTTTGGGCCTGGGAGCTGCAGCAGGCTTCCTGTGCATTGTGGTGTGGACAGTTGTGGGGAGAAGCAGGCCCCTCCTGCCCCTTCTTTCAGCATCTGCCAGCCTGACCTTGTAGGGTGCTGAGTAGGCAAGGCTGGAAGGAAGCTTTAGTGCCTTTTTGTGGACCTGGCAGTGTGCTGCCCAAAGCAACTGTGAGCTTTGCCCATGCCTAGAGGAGTGGAAAACAACTGGCTATTTGAGCAAGTGGTTTTTTAACTTCATGCTTTCCAAGAAGCATTTTTTTCCTCTGTGTGTGTGTTTGGTGTGGGGTTTTTTTTGTTTGTTGTGGTGGGTTTTTGTTTGTTTCGTTGGTTTTTTTTCTTTTTTTGTTTTGTTTCTGACACTGTTGCAGAGATATGGCCTGGATTATGCTTACTGAAGCATTCAAGGGGAAAAGCTGCTCCAGTTTCTTTGCCGCAGTGGGGGCTTTTGCTGCGTGCTCTGGAATGCAGGAGAGATCAACAGTGGGTCAATGGGTCCTGGAGGGGTCTGCCCAGTACCTTACCTCACGTGTGACCATCCAAGGAGATGGTGGTGGGGAGGGGGCTGGCAGACAGAGTTAAATTGCATTACTTTTTTGTTTTGCTCCTTTGAATGATGCCATTTTAATACTGATCCACTTTTGCTCATGGTAAAACAGTTAAAGCCCTGAGGCACCAGCCATGAGCTGTCATGTTGGTCTGCCCCAGATGATACGTTTGATGTACGGATCTTTCTCTCTGCTTTTGAGTTGCTCAGGCACAATGAGGAAATACTCTGGCTGTGCATGCTGCTGGAAACAGAGGTGTTGGCCAATTGCTTGAAAGCAGGATATATTTTTCCTTTGGGACTTGATTTTAAAGGAAGACACATATTCAGCTTTTGAGGCTTCATGGCATGGTGTCAATGCTCTTGCAGAGAAGTTGGTGCAAACCTGAAGTGTAGAGACAGATTTCCCCGTGTAATCCCAGCTGGGTCTGCAAATCTCCACAAGGAGCTGCTTGCTCCCAGGAGGGTACCTGCAGAGAGAGCTCCCATCTTCTGTTGTTATACCATTGGGCTGGAGAGCTGAATTTGCTCAGCACTTGATGGCAGATTTGATTATTCTGCAGGAATTTTATTGTGAACTTTGCTTCTCTTTATCTTTTTCTTGCCTTTCCCTCTAAACTGCTCTTTGCCTGTTTTTTTTGATTAAAAAAAATTTTTTTTCAACTTGTCTTTCATTGCTTTCTCTTCCCCTGTATCTGTGTCTTTTCTTTTCTCTGAGGAGCTTCCCTTGGGCTTTGTTATACTCACTGTCGTTCATGGGCAAAGAGAAAGCACCCCTTATTTACGGGCTGTGTATATGCATAAATAAAGAAAGGCAGGAACTGATTGTTGGTATAACTGAATTCATAACACTCTAATTCAAGAATAATTTTACTTTACCATTAATTATGTCAGAAAAAGAAGGAATAATAATGCATCAGGGTAATTCTATATAGAAATGTCTCAATAATTGTGATAATGCAACTAAAACTGTAATACATTTCTTTGCTTCTGTTTGGTTTTCCTGTTTTCCTGGTGTTATGCTCATCTTTATGATGCTCCTCTGGATCTTAAAGTCAATTGTTGAGGGTAAATCTTCAGCTTTGTAGCCCTTCTCTGGGAAGAGTATGATGTGGGTTTTGTTGGATTCTTCCTTAGTCCAGGGTCCATCTGGGTAATTTTTTATATGTTTGCTAATACACTTGCATGTCTTGCACTTGTACAGCTCCACAATACTTCTGGAATTCACTATATATGGTGTCTTTAGTGCATGTTGGATATTTTTCTTTGTTTTATTTGCTACCCCTAAAATTTGTTTTTTTTCAGCTCCAGGTCTGTATTTTTTTAACAGATAGTGGGTGAGTTGCTCACAGCTGTTTGGTCTCCAACGCCAAGCATGTACCTCCTCTCTTATCATCCCATTCCTGTACTCCTCTGCACTGTGTCCTGCTTCTCCACTTCTGAAGGCCTCTGCTCTCATACCATGCCTGCATTTTTCTCCACTGTGCAGTCATTAGTTGTAAATATCTCAGTCTCCATAAAATAGCTGTTGGTCAACGTTGTTTATATAAAACTATGGTTGTATTCCACAAAAGATAAACAGAAGTAAAACAAATCATCTATAGACACCTGGTCAGTTAGGGAAATTGCTGTCACAACTCAACCAAGTAAAACAGAGCTACAAGCAGGTCAAGAAAAGTTCAGAGCACGCAAACCCAGGAAGTCCAAGGCCTTTGAGACTCAGTAAAAAGCTTGTGGCCTGTTGCTGAAAATGGCAAATCTGGGGCTGTCAGCCAGATACTGATTGAAGAGGGACTGAATCTTGAGAGCAAGTGGAGGGGTGGAGCACAACTGGGGAGCAAGAGATCCCCAAAGCAGGTGTCTTGGCTGGTTTGTCAGGACAGATAGTTGTTCTTTTCTCCTTCTTGATGTGCCTAGGACAGCTGTAACTTTGGGAGACCTCAGCATATGGAAACAGGTCCTTTCCCAAGAATTAACATAGTATGCTGTGATTCTGTAGTGTTCATCCTGGAAAAAGTTGCATTCTCTGCCTTGCATGCAAAGCTCTTCAGGTTTTCAGCAGTGTTCTGGCTGTTTGTTTCATCTCTCTTGGTCACACTTGGAAACAGCCGGGATCTGCTCAGGGCTCCATTTCCTAGTGCTTCTCAGTATTTCTTGTCTGTCTGATCAGCACATTTTCTGGTCATGAACTATCTCAGTGATGCTTCTATTCCTCCAGTCTTCCTATCATCAGTTGCCCATTGCTCTAACCCCTGGGGCTGCTGCTCATCTGCAGTATTCTGTAGGTGTTTGCCAAGAGTGCTGAAATAAAATGCAGCTCTGCAACTGCTAGCCTGGCTGATTTGACACTTCCTGTAGGTGTATTGCTGGCCTTGCTTCCCTGCCCCTAGGGAAGTGAGTGGTTTTGGAGAGAAGGAGGGAGAAATGTGCACCCTTTATGTGCATGTGTACGTTATAGTCAGCCGTGAGCCATGTGTATGCATGTGTCTGAGTATATACCTGCACATATATGTGTGTGTGCACAGGCATTTGTCATTGGTGCCCCATGTCTTTTGAAGCTTGTCAGATGTGCAGACTGACAGACATTTCAGTCTGTATAAGTACAGCTGCTGCTTTGTGTGGCTTCATTTTTCTACCTACCTTTGCTGCGGGCTGGAGGACAGGTGGAATATTCTGCAATGCAGCAGAGATGGTCTGTCCCTGGTTCTGCTAGGACAGGTTTTTTTTCCTGGTTTCTCATTCATGAGGGTTTTTTTTTCCCTCTCCTGGCTTTGACGTGTTGAAGGGAATGGAGTTGTTTTGAAGGTGAAGTTCCTGCTGAATCACTGGTGACTAGGTAGCCGTGAGCCATAACAATTAACTGGAAACATTTTCATCTTCCTTGCAACTGTAATGATTCCCAGTTAGTAAGCTGGTTTAAATTTCATGGTTTTCCTCTGAGCCCTTCTTTCCCCTCTGCTTTCCCTACATGCACTTCTTACCCAAGTCTTTCACAATCTCTGTCTGGCTTAGCTCTCTGCCTCCCAGAAAAGGTGCCTCCTTATTGTGCAGCTCTGTAAAAAGCCATCATTCTCCTGAGGGCACTACTGCCACGTCTCTGGCTCCAGTGTGGCTGCTCTGGAGTTGTGTACAACTTATCTGGTGGGAGACAGGACCCAGGCTGTCTTTCCTCTCTGCATCCATTTTGTGTGAAGAGTTTTCCTGAGTCATCATCCTGCCTTATATTTGCCCAGTGTCAGAAGGGTTGCCAGTTTTAAAAATCCTCCTGCTCTTCTTCTGCTCTGCCTCCTTAAAAATAGACCTTGAAATAGCATGAAAACTTCCAATGGTAGGTTAAGAATTTTCCACATGCAGTAGTTCCAGGGGGGTGAGAGTATGTTGCAGTGAGATCAGCTGGACCTGCTAGAAATCACTGTAGCCAGTCCATGTGGACAGGCAGGCAGCACCTTCACTCCAGGAGGAGGCAGGAAGGAAAACTTCTGCAGTTTCTCATCTGTGGTCCTGGTAAAGCTGAAGCTTGTGGTGCTTTGTGTATGCAAGAAGAGAGGCCTGGGTTGGTCAATGTTACAGTCACAGTCTCTGCTCCTTATTGGATCTTTTTATCCATTCATGTTTTTTTAAAGTATTTTTAAAGTGTTTTGGGTGCCGTTTCAGATCCGTGCATCTGTTCTCTGCCATCTGCAGCTTGAGGCCAGAGACACAGGTGGTTGTTTTAAAGATATAGTCTGGCAGGTGTAAAGGGGCTGCTGAGAGCTGTTGGCTGTGCATGGCAGGAGTTTGTGTTGGCCCTTCCTGTGCAGGGCAGGAGCTGAGGAGAAACTTTCTGGGCACTCAGCCCTGTCCCCTCATCTGCAGCAGGATCTGTTCAGGTAGACAAGCACAAACCGCGTTGGCAGCAGAAGATCATGAGGATGGCAGCATACTTGCCAGATGACAGGGGAGAGCAAGCTGCCTGTTTTTCTGGATGTCATCAGATCACACAGGTATTGGTGGAGATTTTGCAGGGCTCTCAGCTTTGAGGCTCAGTTAGTGTGATGGACAAGGTGAATTCAGTAGCTGAAATGGTGGTGAGAACAGAGGCTGCCCTTGTCTGAATGGGGATTATCCCTACAAATCCTTGTCAGTTCAGCTCTGCCGCAATTTCTTCTTGCTGCTCTCTCTCCTCTGGGTGTCAGTGCCCACTGTTTTAAGATATCTCTGAGAGTCAGATTTCTGGAGGCTGAGAGAAGAGTCTGGACAAGTATCTTAAAATATGCCTTGTTCTTCCCTATGGCTGGGCTATTGGAGGCAAGAAATTGGACTTTAGTTTGTCACAGCTCTGCCTGTGGTTTTTGGAGCAGAGCCTATTGTGTGATGTGTTTGAGTTCCCACTCCTGCAGATTTGGGGTGCCATGCAGCCTTTAAATAGAGCAAGTGTATACCTGGTTGGCAGTCAGAAATTTCTACACTATTAGTTTAGTGACACTAAATATATCACTGACTTTCTTTTTCACAGTGGGTTTCTTGTTCAGTATTCGTGGCTTTTCATTAGCCTGCACTGGTTTCTGAAGTGTGAATTTAGCTGCACCTCTCAGGCTCCCATCTTTTTAGTTCTCTCTATCATGGATTGGTAAAGGGAGCTCTGGAGGCTTTTCTGCTCAGGCAGTGACACCCAGCTCTTAACCTCTCAATAGACAGATCTTTCTTCTCAGCATGCATGTAATTAATACAGTTTGCATGAAAATACCTATTCAGTTACACAGTCAGTGCATACATCCTCTCATCACTGTTAACCCTCTCCCAGTACTGGCTGTGAATTAAAGAAGCTTTTTGGCAGGAAGAATTGCCTCATAGAAAATTAACACTGGCTTCTGTAGACACTATGCTCTGATCAAGCTTCCCATGGCAACCAATGCAGTGTAAAAAAGATTTTGTTCTTATCAAAGTATTTTTTTTCCCCATGCATTTAGTGCATAGGAAGAAGCTATTGCATTCTCATTTGAATAGCTTTGCGTGGGGGGAAGAGAGCAAAGTATGAGCCAGAAATTGAGAAATGGACCAGTTTTGAAGGGATGGGACTGTTTACTCTTTTCATTTATTCTTGCAATTGCATGAAAGGAGTATATTGTGGGGGAAAAAATAAGAAAGCTAATGTTTGTTTTGATGTCTTAATGGAGTTTTCTTTCCTCTGTACAGCATCCTCTCTATAGCAGAGGCCCCATGCATTTGGGAGAGGACGACTTGACACACGAACTTTGCCTACAGTCATGTGTCCCATGAGATAGCGCAATGCTGAGTTGGTTGGTAGCTTGGAAAGGAATGCTACTGCAGCCTTTTAATTTTCCCAAATCCCTTGGAAGGGGAACTTGCAGAGGAAGGAAAGGGGAAAGCACTTCTGCAGAAATTTGGTTTTTGTCAGCTTTCTGAAGAAGGAGAAGGCTGGGGTAAGGCAGCTGATAATAGAGGGATGTTCTGGGAAACAGTAGGACAATGAGAAGAGTAAAATGCCCAGAAACTATGATTTTGGTAAGTGCAGAAGTGATGCCAGCAGGAGAAAAGTCAGAAGTAAAGGTGGGGGCAGCTGCATGGAGTGACCCACTGCTGCTGACTTAGTGAGTCAGATACTTTGTGTAAATGTGATACTGACGTCTGATTCCTCTCCATTCCTGCTACTATGTTTAGCCTAGGAAAACTGCTTATTTTTTATATTTTGTGGGTCTTTTTGCTTTTGGCAAATGGCCAATGGAAACTACTGTGACATTCCCTGCCTACCCCTTCCTTTCCTCTCCCTCTCCTCCCTCCTTCCCCGTTTTTCATCTGCATGTATGATGCACAGTTGTGAACATACAAGATAGTGCCTTCATGGAGGTTTGGAAAGCTCTGCAAAGAGCCTTTCTTGTTGGCTGATACAAATGGGCTCCCTGATGGACAAGGCTCATATTGTCTGTAAAAACCTTTGATACTGCTGTGAGAGCTAATCCTATCCTTCCCTTGTGTTACCTGAATGTCCCACAAGAAAGAGGCATACTGGTAAAGATTCTCCAGCCAAGCTGTTTATAAGAGCTGCTTGCATCAGGAAAGTGTACTTAAAGGCTGTGAGGTGGCACCATAGACCTAGAAATAATACCTTTGAATATGTGTGCCATTGCCAACAGCCTCTGCAGGAACCAGCATACAAACAAACAGGACACTTGATCTCAGCTGGCTGATAAATGGTTTATACAGCAGTAATCCATACAGCAGCAAATAGTTTCTATAAATGTCTTGGAAATCAGAATATACTTGTGGATTAAAAAGGTGCTGTGATCATCAAGCCCTGCCTGCAACTGCAGAGGAGGTAGGGTTTGTGCTGAAACAAGAGTGCTAACAATGTTGATGTTCTTGACAGCTAATGTGTGCCAGGCTCTGTAGAACTCGTGTGAGGTGTTTCTGGAGCTAGCCTTAGTTTGCATGTTGGTACTAGCATTCAAAAATATCTCTTCAGACAAAGGTGTCTTGAGAACTTGAATTTGCTGTGAAAGCTTCAGTTTGGGAAAGGAGTGGAGTGTGTGGAACAAGTGATGTGACCATTATGGAACCTTGGATTTGAAGTACTTTGCTTTGCCTACATGCACAGTTGGAAGCTGTGGACAAAAAGATCAATGCTCTCTTACCATGTGTCCTTTCTTATCCCTCTGGCTGTAAAATACTGAATGCAGTCTTAGAAAGGAGCAGACAAAGGTGGAGGTTAGTTAGATGGGTGTATGCTCTTTGATACAATTAATTTTCCATGGTAGTTATTTTTATTATTTAAACTACTGTAAGATTAAAGCAAGCATAAATTGAAAGGAGTAGGTATTTGACTCTCCTGAGGGCTTGATAGCCTTACTGGACTAGGAGGCAGTGTGGAGTAGGTGGGTCAGCAACCTGATCATCCAGTGTCTCCATTCCATTTATTTTGCTGGACTGATTTCCTTTGCTAAAATTGAGCATGCCCAGAGAATTAATGGGCTCTGAACTACCTTGTTTAGGAAGCTGCTGCAGGTTCTACTGGACCGAGCTGAGCTCTGAGTGTCTGAGCAGGCAATGGAGGCCACCCTGTGTCACTGAATTGCTTAGGTTGTAAAAGAACCTGAGATCGTGGACAATTAACCTAACACTGCCAACTCACCACTAAACCATGCCCCTGTGTGCCACATCTACATGTCTTTTAAATACCTCTGGAGATGGCAATTCAACTACATCCTTGGGCAGCCTGTTCCAGTGCTTGACAAGCTTTTCTGTGAAAAAATATTTCCTAATATCCAATCTAAACCTCCCTGATGCAACTTCAGGCTGTTTTCTGAACACTCTGAAGAGATTAAAAAACTAGAAACAGTTTCTGCCTATTGTGGAAGTGTGCTCTCTGGGATGGAATGGACTAGAAACCTTCCCAAGCATTTTGAGAGGGAGCCAGTTTTCAAACTTGGATGCTCCTGACTCCCAGAACAGTATCTCTGCCCTGCTGTATGACTGATGGTTTGTGGTTTGCCATCTTGCTGAATAGGGTGTCCTTGGAGTTGGCTGAAGTCTTCATTGCCCTTGTGTGTGGCAGACAGGAGAGGAATGGTGGAAAATCAATATGGGACAGCATTGCAGTAGGGTAGCTTTTGTTGGGTAGCAGTTAATTTAAGAAAGCAAGTTCAGAAGACTAGTCAATCCTGGCTAAATGGCTTTGTTGGCAAGAAGGTCATAACTAATTAGTAAGTTATGGTAATTATTAACTGACAAATTAAAATATCTTCTTCTGCTGAGCTTATGAGTTAAAATTACTATTTCATGGTATGAATCAATGGTTGCTCACCAGTAAGGACATACTGTGATTTATCCCCCTGCCCCTCCAGATAGTGTTTGTTAATTATGGTCAAACTCAGTGAATCAAGCATAGGGTTGTCTTAAATAAAGTTAAAATATCCACACTTGTGATGGCTGCTCTGGCACTAGGAGCTATGTGGCTCTTAGAGTGGTTTGTTGATTTGCCTCGGTGTGTGAGCTGGGTGGTGGCTCTTACCTTCCCTGTAGGCTCTGGACTTGGCCTAGGTCTGGGGAAGGGGGAGGAAGCCTGCTGGCAGACAGCCTGTTCTGGGGTGCCACTGAGCTAAAATTCAGGATTGTAAGTGGCCAAAAGTTCTGTCCTGTAAGTTGATAATGGCAAAGCCCTGGACCTTTGTGGCTCGCTACACTATTCTAGGAAGTGGTTTGTTTGCTTGCCTGGTTTGAAGACCATGGTTTATATTTTATATCTTTCCTCTGTTTTTTAAAACTATGTTCACTTCTCTGAAGTCCTGGTTCTCTGCTGAGTTCCTCACAATAAAATAGAAACTTAAATTTAAGAGCTGCATAGGAAAGTCTTTGCCAAGATTTCGTGTCTTCCCTTTATTCTTTCTGGTTTTTTGAAGCTTATTTTAAGCACAGTTCATCCTTGTAACTCTGCAGGATTTTGGTCCAGTAACCCTATCCAACTCCACATAATGGGGTTTTGCTTTGCTTTTCTGATTAGCTGGAAGCTTGGGATTAGATAGATTTTCACATCTGCTAACTTCCTATTTCATATCTTGTGATTTGCAAGGCTTAACCTTCCCTGACTTGTTAATGGATCACAAACCACCTGCTTCTTTGCACTAATCCCTCAGAAATATGTAGCACAGCTTTGACTTGAAACTCTCCAGTTTGGTTTGCCAGGGTAAAAAGTGCAGAAGGCTCAATCCTGGTCTGAACGAACTGCTTACACTTTCTCTTCTCTTCCACAAGGTTACATCTCCAGCCATGGCTATCTGCCTTTTAACTGTCGAGAAAGTTCGGTGCCTTTATTGCCTTGGCCTTCAGGGTAAGGCATGAATGGATAGGGGTAGGTGAAATGGCTTGGCTGGAGAGGAGTAGAGTAGTCTAAAGGAGGGGAGGGCATATCCTGTGCATCCTTGGTGCTTTGATGCTGGCTTGGAGCTGGTAATGTTAATGGAGTGTGGCAGCTTCAGTCAAGGACTCTCAGCTCAAGGTATTGGTGTGTCACTCCTCTTCCCTGCTCTCTTTTCCATTTCAGAATTTACACTCCTTCTGGCAGTGTAGCCTGGTCAGACCAAGGGAAAGGTCAGCTGCCAGGGCTAGGTGAGGAGATGCCAGAGGTGTTGCAGGGCCCTGTCAACCCTTAGCCTGTAACACTCCCAGCCCTGCCTGCTGCTGGAGTTGTGGAGTGGGGCCTGGAACGATGCAGCTCTTATTCTAGGCAGCGTGGTGCCAAGGTGTGCTTTGTCCTGTGCATGAGTGTGTGCTGCCTATCTTGAAATGTTGGTGAGGTCTGTAGGTGAGGTTCTGCAGTGGATTTCTGTGATGCCTCAGCTTTTTGCCCTTCTGCTTTGCTATTTCAGGCCAACTCCTCTACTCCAGGCCAACTCCTCCACTTCTGCATGTCCTGCATGTTTCTCCTCCCTGTGATTGATGTCTGTAGCCTGGCATGTGTTGTAAGCAAGCCCCAGCACGATGGTGTGAGTGAAATCCCCAGTGCAGCAAAGGCTGCTGGCAGTGGAGCAGGGACATCCTGCAGTGCTCCCCCAACACTGCAGCAAAGGAGGAGCTGGGACCCTCCAAACTCCAGCAGTGTGTTCTTGTAGAGGGACAGGCAAAACCCACAGTTTCTATTTTAGAGGTGAAGTGAAAAATAGGGAACAAGGTCATCAGAGCAATTGTTACTCTATCTTTTCTTTCCATAACAGCGTTTTCTGTTACTGGTTGTTACTGTGCTCTGCTACAAGACAAATGCTGTTACATGAAGATTTAAAATGGTGTATAGGGTGTTTGTGGAGAGCGGGGAAGGCTGCAGTACCTGTGACTGCTGTAGGTCTTGTTGTGGTGGGCTGAGGCACAGAGGCAATGTGCTGTGGGCAAGAGTAGTGGGAGATGCGATCTCTTCTCCTTCCTTCCCCCCCGCAAGTCAGCAATAGAGGTGTTTTGCTCCCAGTGGAGGTAATTATATTGCTTACCAGGAGCTTAGTATTGCTTGCTTTTGCAGTTCATCTTACTGAGAGATATCTGCAAGGCGCCTGAGCAAGTTGTTTATGCAGATAGACTTCTTGGGTCAATAGATTTTTGGCATCATATGTCTCACTTCTCAACTGGCCAGTTACTTCTTGTGCTATACTCAGTAGTTTCTGTCCTGTCTATTGTTAAGGTCAGGCGCAGAAATTTAGTGCCTCTACTTCCCCTTCTTCATTCCCCCACCAAAATCTTTCCCAAAAGATCCCTTCTTTCCTTCTTTCTTAACGTCTTTCTCTTACACCAGACGGTCTGGTTCGGTGCCCAGGACACAGGGTCACTTTTATGGCAGGGGACATAATCCATTAGGACTGTTGCACAAGCTTTCATGGTCAACCTTTCTGTCCAGCTTGAACAATCAGACTCAGGGCTCCTGGAGACTGGAAAGGTAATTTATGGTACTAGCAAATGGTACTCCTCAACATGGGAGAAACTTATGATTTCTCTCTGGACTGTTCTTTTGCTTTGTGTTTTCTAGTTAACCTCAGCTCAGTCTGAGATTAGGGGATAAAACAGCTTTTTGGGGCTACTTTTGCTGCCTTTTTTTTGCTTTTCCAGCAAGGATAGCTCTTTGGTTATCTTTATGCATGTGGTGATGTAATCTCTTTTTGTTTTCTGTTTCCTCCATCTAGGTGTGTTGTTGTGCTGTTCAACCCTAGAAAAAATAAGCAACACCATATTCTAAACAGCTCCAGGTGAGTAAAGCTTTCAGCTGTTGCTTTCTGTGAGAGGTGAATTCGAGACTTTTATGGCTTGACTGAAGTGCAGGAGCTGCTGTTGCTCCAGGCTAAACCCCCTTGGTAAAGAGTTGCCTTGGGGACAGGCTGCCTGCTGCTTTGACTCCAACTCCTTCTCATATGAAGTGCTATTGCTGACAAAGTACCACCTCATAAACATTGTGATCCCAAGAGAAACTGCGAATGGTCATTACGTGGAGATAAACTTACTACAGCTCCGTGGTATCTGACTTTTTTTTCTCCACCTAAAATGATGACCTCATTATTGAAGCCAGCAGTGTGACATGGTCCGGCACCTGGAATAAAGGTGCAGCCATGAGCCTCAAATTTTGGAGCTTTTCTGCTGCTGTAAGCTGCTGCTTGAGACTCAGGCAGCAGGGAATCCCCATGGCAAAGAAAAACCATTATGTCAGGCTATTATGGGTGACTTTAGTGTCTTTGCAGTTTGTCCCAACCCACTCCCCAGTCATGATGTATTGAAATGAAGTCACATGTTGGAAATGTTTCTCAGTGTTATTTTCTCTGTTTTAGGAAAACAATTACAGCACTTGCTTTCTCTCCAGATGGAAAATATTTGGTTACAGGAGAGGTAAGTATGAGAGGAGAGAGGGCGTACCTTGTCCATTGCATTTTGAAGCAGGGCAGACGGGCTTAGAAGAAATGAGCTGCTTTCACACAGAGAAATGAGTTTGTGTTGCCTCACTGTTCAGTGGATCTGCTGGCTTATGGGTGGCTCTGGGTGCTCCTGCTGGGAGTTTTTCAACACATCAGCTTGGGGCATGGGTCTTCTGGGGTGGCACCTGTGGGCTGAAGGTAGAGTGAAAATAAGTGAAAGGACACACAGCATAGTTCTACTCTAGCATCAATGAAGAGTATTCAGATCGTCCTGAATCTCAGCCGGAGCTTAGTATTGTCCTTTTAGGATTTCAGGAAGTAACTGAAGCCAGTAACAGTGTTGTGGAAAAAATGAGAAGTGCATGTGGAGTGGAGTTTTAGGAATAGTCACAGAAGATGCTGGTGCCTGTGGTTTGGCATTGTTTGCTTGGCTAGGGGCAACAATTGCTTCCTCTTTCCCAACGTGCCCAAGGGGGAGAATAAGGATGAGTGCAGTGTGTGTCTGTTCTGCATTAGAAGTTCAAGACATGGGCTGTGTCATGAGGCTGGAATTGCTGGATGTTAAAAATTCACAGAAATGCTGACCTCCATATGGTTGCACTCAGTTTGCTCTTGTGTGTGATTAATGGCAGTTTACCACTAGTCCCTGTGCCTCTGTTAGAGACGGGGAGGGAGCGTGTGTGAGACGGGTCTCCTCCTGGGCTTCAGCCACAGGGAGAAGTGTGTCACAGTGCTGTGTTGGAGCTGTCACGGTGGAGACTGTTTGCTCCAGAGGTCCCCAGTGTGGTCACCGTGATGGCAGCTGTCATGTCACTGGGTGGCTCCAAAGCTGGGCCTGGATCCTGTATGGATCAGACCAAGGGTAGAAACAAGAGTGAGTTTTTTTAGATGGAGGCTACCACGACACAGAAGAAGCTTAAATTTTTCATCATTAGGTGTTGTCATTAGTTTTTTAGTCATGAGGTTTTATAGCTGTAATAGTTCTTAATGCCTCCTTACTCTCCAGAAATCTTAATATAATAAAACTCCTTTATATTAAAATTCTAATAGATATAATATATATTTTTTTCTCCATAGTATTCAGTTCTGATGATTCTGGTGTCTTCTTTTCTTTTTTTTTTTTTTNATTTCTGGTGCTCGATTCTTTTCATGTGGGGTAAGAAAAATGGTAAAAAGTGAAGTGGGTACTTTTCTTACTAACAAACTTTCCTGTCTGACTGTTCATTGGGGTAAATGACAAATTCAAATTATTATTTTAAAAAAAAGTCGTTCTAGTTATACTCTAACTTTCAGGGGGTTTTGTTGTTATTCTTGTTGTTGTGGGGGTTTTGTGGGTTTTTGTGTTGGTTTTTTTAATTTGTTTTTCCCTTGTTGCAAAACATGTCTCCTCTTGCCCTGTTGTAAAACCATTTCTTTTTTTCAGTATCCTCCCATGTGTCTGACATTTGAATTATTGCTTAGTGTAGCAGTGTCCCCTGCTGGTGTCAGCAGTCGTGTCTTAGTTCAACCTCTGTCCCATAGGGAAATGCTTTCTGAGTTCACTTTGTCAAGCTCCCTTTTAGCTGCCTTATGCTAATTCTGCCTAATAACACCGTAGTTTTCTGCATGGCTGGCTTTTCAGGGAGGAGAGCATGGAGGTTAGTCCTTGGCAGCCATACATATTATATGTCTTTTACATATTTCAAATTAATAAGAAAACTTTTTTTTTCTCTTTTTAATTATTATTTTTTATTTCTCCCCATGGAGTTGTAATGTCCTTGTCCATGGGGGTCACACAGAGCTCCCTTTTGGCAAGTATTTCTTAAAAGATGAAATGCAAATTCAGTTTGTTAAGGTCTTGGGGTGTATGCTAAGGTACTGGGAAATATTTATATGTATGTATGTATTTAAGTATAGCAGTTGTTTTGAAGAGCAGCTGATTCAGCTCATTGTAACATCTTGCCAGCCACCTTGAGACCTGAGCTCTGCGTTGCAGGAGGGAGAACTGTACCAACTGCAGTTAAATCTCGCCATGGCACTTTTCCAGGCCACAGGCAGTTGCTTAGCAGAGATTTTGAACAAAGCAATTAAAACATGCACAATTTTAAGCTTTTAAAGCTTTGACTTTTACTTGTGATGAGGCTTGCCTCGCCCACACAATCAAATGACTAACTTAAAACTAATCAAAAAGATACTGTTCTGCCATGTTGCCATGGATATGTTATCTTACAAGCTACTGTTTTGACAGACTCCAATGTGAAATCATGAGCAGTTACTTGAGTAAGATTTGCCCATCAAGCACATTTTTTGGCTAGCGTTTCAGCTCATCTTGTGCGCCTTGTTTTAATTTGGCTTAATAACAAACAATTAAACAAAAGAATAGATTTGTGTGGCAGAAAGTGCTGAATTGGCATTTCTGTTTCTCTGGAAAACAAACATAAAACCAGAGGCTCTGTTCCCTCCACGTCTTTTTCTCTGACATTACCCTGCCTGTACTCTTTTGGGTAGAATGCATCCATGTGTTGTCTTGTGACAGAAACGATGCTGCTGGTCCCTCAGAGCCTTCCCTCAGATGGCGTGTGAGAGTTCCCACAACAGCCATGTCATGTTTTTGTATGGCAGGACCTGGCTTGATATCTCAGATGTCCATGTTGTGTTAGGAGCAGAGGGATGTGAGGGCTTTTGGTTCACTGAGTCTAGGGAGAACAATCTATTATAATCCTTTTCACAAGCAGGCTGTAAGTTCCCATTACAGAGACCAAGGATGTGCATCACAAGTATTGTTCTGGCTAGAACAGGGACTAGCATTTTGTGAGTAGCATAAGAAAAGAATTAAAGCAGGGGAGGTGGTATTAATTTGCACACCTGTTGAAATGTATATACTCCTTAGGTTGTTAGTCTCAACCTGGGCTTTAAAGAATCAAAGGAACCTCTAAACCTGTTGTGAGTGCACCATCTAGACATCTTTTTCCAAGCTCCTGCGCATTTACATGCTCGAATCTGTCAGAACTGACCTCGGGGTTACATTTCCTGTTCTGTGTCTGTTCTTGTCCCTTCCAGAGTGGGCACATGCCAGCAGTTCGGGTATGGGATGTGGCTGAGCGAACCCAGGTGGCTGAGCTCCAGGAGCACAAGTACGGTGTGGCCTGTGTGGCCTTCTCCCCCAGCTCCAAGTACATTGTGTCAGTGGGGTACCAGCATGACATGATTGTCAACGTGTGGTCATGGAAGGTAAGTTTTCTAGGAGGTTAGCTGGACCATAAGGTGTTGCTAAATTAAAAAGAGCTTCCAGTCTGACTGTAAACCATTTCAGTTCCATCTTGCTTTCTGCTTTTTTTAATTCTGTAATTTTCATTTGGTTTTTGACATTCATAAACACAGACAAATTTGGACATGAGAGAAAGCTATGGTCCCTTAGGGAAGGTCTAAGTAATTTCCACGAAGGGATATTCTCTATGCTTGGAGATGTGTGACATTTTGCTGTTCAGCCAGAAATGCCTGGACTTTGAAACCTTGTCAAACCATTGTGCTTTTTTAGAGGCTTATTAAAAACTAATCTATGAGGTTAAGGAAGGAAACTCTCATTGGCCAGAGATTTCTTTTGTAGTGTAATGGATGCTCTTGGCTTGTTTTGATTTTTTTGGTCAGAGTTTGTGATACTCTGATCTTGTCCTTGATGGGTGAGAAAGGGAACATAGGGAATTCATAATGGGCGAAAGCTGATGAAAGTCACTCCGCCTGTCACTGGGTTGAGGCAACACTTGGTAGAAACAAAGCCTGTGTCTTATCCTCTAGTAAGCATTTAAGCATTTGTTGTTTGTAGATAAGAAAATAAACATTTATTTTTAGTAGGCTAGGGGTCCTCTGTATTAATAGATGCTCCTGCTACCTCTTCAAGTGCTGTAACTCTCTCTAAAAGAGATATGATTTAAGAAAATAAATCAATGCATCTGTTAAATCTCACAGGATCATAGAATCCTAGAATGGTTTGGGTTGGAAGGGACCCTAAAGATTACCTAATTCCAATCTTCCGGCCATGGGCAGGGATACCTTCCACTAGACCAGGTGGAAACCCCATCAAAGCCCTAGCCAATCTGGCCTTGAACGTTTCTGGGGATGGGGCATCCACAACTTCTCTGGGCAGGCTGCTCCAGTGCCTCACCACCCTCACAGTAAAGAATTTCTTCCCAGTAGCTAATCTAAATCTACCCTCTTTCAGTTTAAAACCATTACACCTTGTCTTGTCTCTACACTCCCTGATGAAGAGTCCCTCCCCATGTTTCCTGTAGGCCTCCTTTAGGTACTGGAGGCCCACTATAAGGTCTCCCCAGAGCCTTCTCTTCTCTCGTAGCTTGTAAGTCCATACTCATTTAGTATGTTACTCTCTTCATAACATTTTCTGTGCTGTAATTTAAGATCTCACTGCTAGTTGTCTTCTGTATGAGCTGAAGTTTGACGTTGCTATTTTTTCACGTGGCTATACTGTGTGTAGTGAGAGAACCTAAGTGTTATGTCTGTGTTGAAAATTGAGTACTCAGCCTTTGGGTTCTTTCTAGTTATACAAATGAAAGCAGTGACTTTGGGTCACAATGTGCAGCATGTGTGGAACAGTACAAGTAGTGTTGCTTTCCCTTGCTTATGCGGGTTTTCTGTATAATTGTGGACATGAGAACTTGTGAGGTGAGGACTGTCTGACTCTTCCGTGCTGAGGAACACACACTTTAAGCTTATGTTCCAGATTGTGATGGGAGGTCCAGCTGGCCTTTACTTCGTGGGCTGAGCACCAAAACTAGAGATACTTCACCTGTCCAAAGTCAATAAAGACTGAGAATACAGATCTGCTGAAGCATTTTCCTGCACTTTTAACCACAACCCGTCTATCCTCTGTGCTGCTGCTTTGATTTCCCTGTTTTTCCTGACTGGTAGACCTAGTCATTTGACTGTGATGGAAAAGAAAATCCATGTTGTCTGTAGGATTCCCTTGCTTCCCTAAAGAAAGACCACAGTAATGATCCAGATGTTGAGGTCTGCAAGGGTCCTAAGCTTTTCTCTGTGCACTGTCTTGAAAGAAGTTATGATAATTGCTGTCCCATTTGCTTTTATTTCATCCTGGTTTGGGAGATCCTTCATGGTGATGGTGCAGCAGGCTAGAACCTCTGGTGCTGGTTTCTTCAGTTCTGTCAGCACACAGTCCAGTGGGGCCCTTGGAGGGACGTGGTTTGTGTGCTGAGGGCATTGTCTGGAAGACTGAGAACAACTGAATCCCTGAAGGGAAGGGTAAAGCAAACACAGCAAGAACAAAAAAGAGTGCACTGTTGTCAGCCATGTGCTACATGCTTGCAAACCTACAACAGAGCAGAAAACTTTTTTATTCTCACTTCTATCTGGGGAAGGCAGGGGGAGGAAAACTGAACAATGACACTGTGAACAGGGAGCTCCTCCTGCTATCTGGCCATTCTTCTTGGGCGGTATCCATCCTGTTTTCTGTCCCTGTGTCTTCTTCCTCGTTTCCCAAACTCTTTGACATTTTGAGGTGCACGTTTGAGGTATAACAGATTTTGCTTTTTCTCTTCCAGTACAGGCATGGTCTTTGTGTATTTTGGGTCTTTTGATAAAGTATAATGTGTTTAAAGAGAAGGGAGAATTTATAGAAGAACCAGTGCTGTTTTCTCTGAAAAATACCTATTCCTGATCTTGAGTGCCATGCCCTCATTGCTGCCTGGGGGCTGGGAGAGTTCTTCCCTGTGGTGGCCTACATCTGCATTTGCTGTTTAGGAAGGGAAATGGGTTTGCTCTGAGCTCCTGGTGATTGGGAAACTAACATGTTTGTCATGGCTCAGACACCAAGTTCCTGCAGGCACTAGTGCCTGCTGATTTGTTCTTGATCATAGTCAATGTGGAAGAGGAATTGAATATAAATGTGAATTGTACTGTCTGCCAAATCAATGTTCCCAGCTAATGCAGGGGAGGTTGTATATGGAAATGAATAGGGAATAGTTTGGGCCTCATTTTTTCCCTGCTGCAGTGCTTGTACTGGATATGCACCTGTAATTGAAATTAGTTTCCTTTGCTTCTGAGCAAAGAAATTAAGTAATCTAAACAATTATGTTTCCAGAAAAACATTGTAGTGGCAGCCAACAAAGTCTCAAGTAAAGTGACGGCAGTGTCATTCTCGGAGGACTGCAGTTACTTTGTCACTGCTGGAAATCGACATATCAAGTTCTGGTACCTGGATGACAGCAAAACCTCCAAGGTGAGAGAAAGTGCATCAAGGCCAAACTGTAAACAGGCATTTCCATCTTAGAGCAGGGTGGACTTTGCCCCAGTGAGCTGTGGGAAATGGGAACTTTTTGATTTTGCTGGGATGCAAGGATAGCCTTCCATCCCTGGCTCTCAAGTCTCAGTCTCCTCATGGGCTGATAACACTAAAAGCTTGTCTTATCCTGCACTGAGGTAGGGGTGTGGCTCCTGGAGATGCATAGAAGTATGCTTGTTCTTTAGTAGTCACATATACTGAAGGACAAATAAACTAGAAAAGAGTTGCAGTCATTTAACTCCTTGGAGCACAGAGGTAGGGAGAGCTATTTGACATTGGTATGAGCATCTCAGAAGGCTGTGAATGTAATTTTGAAGCATCAACCAAAGTGTTTACACTTTTAACTGTTCTGTTATTCTCTGGGGGGCAGAATCCACCTATTGTGATTTTTTTCTGTGTGCTCATGAACAGTTGTAAAGATGAACAGCAAGTAAAACCTCTCCTTCTAGGCTGTTGACAGTTCTTTCTTTGAATCACTTCAGCACTCAGGGGTTGATGTTCTAAAAAAATCACTGTCTGCCTGAAGTGCCTTGCTGAATTTCTAACAAAGTGTTTTCTGTTGTTAGGTCAATGCCACAGTCCCCTTGCTGGGTCGCTCGGGATTGCTTGGAGAACTGAGGAACAACTTCTTTGCGGATGTGGCTTGTGGAAGGGGCAAAAAAGCTGACAGCACTTTCTGTATCACATCCTCAGGCCTGCTCTGTGAATTCAATGAAAAAAGGCTGCTAGACAAGTGGGTGGAGCTGAGGGTGAGTTTTACATCCTCCTATTCTGCAGTATTTGTGCCTGCTGAAGCAGAGCAGGAACAACAAATAATAAGGGCACTCAGAGATACAAGCTGACCACCAGCAGTGAAAGTAATTGTGCCTCTGCCACCCTGTGATTTACTCTGGAAGGCCAGGCAAAAATAGTGTTATTTCTTCGCAAAGGGATTTTATTAATCACCGAGGCTCTTTCATGCCTCAGCATTAGAGTGACTATGTCCTTATGGCAACTCCTGTATGGTCCCTCCTGCCTTGGCCTGGGCAAGTAGGAGTTTTCGAAGGATTCTGATTTCTGTCCACTCTGCAGTGTCTTATTTGGCTTGTGCATCTCAAATGCAGGTTCCCAAGGTGCTAGTTGATTTGGTTATTCTAAACCACCAGGTTGGCCCATAGTTAAGAATTTGATCATGCTTGTTTTCCTTTTAATTGGATGTAACATGCCCACCTGAAAGGATCCAGTGTATTAAAATTAAGGGAAGAAGTCTGTCCATGCTTTCACTCAAGTGAAATGCCTCTTCTTTTCTTTCCTTTCCTTTCCTCTCTAAAATCTGCCTTTCACTCTCGCTCAGAATACAGACAGCTTCACAGTAAGTTGAAAACACTTTTTGCATTGAACTCATTCCCTTTTCACCACACTCAATTTTGTACCATTTTCTGCCATTCATACAGATCCCGAAGGGAGGGGAAGAAAATCCATTTTGTTCTGTTTCTTATCCCCTCCTGACAGGTAATGTGTTGGCATGCTAGTACAGAGTGAGGTGCTGCTTGCCTGCCAGTGGTGTTGAATGTCACAGGAACAAAAGCAATGTTCAGAGTAGGACTCAGCTGGAGCAAATGTGTAGCTCTGCTGACCTCCCATCATAGTGGGTGGCAGAGAAACTGGGCTTTTTTCTAACTACTTGGGATCTGCAGTGGACGTTGGCTGGAAAGTTCTTCAGAAAGGAAAAATGGATTTTTAGGCTTTTCCTTACTCCCAGGGCTCGACTTCACTACAGCTCTTCTGACCATGACTCCTTTGTCTGTCAATTCGCTGTTCTCCCTGTCGTGTGTCTGGTGACCTTTGATGTGAGAGCACATTTCTCATTTGCCCTCTCATGTGCTGTGTCCTCCTCAGACCACTGTGGCAAACTGCATCTCTGTGAACCATGACTACATCTTCTGCGGCTGCGCTGACGGCACCGTGCGGATTTTTAACCCTCTGAACCTTCACTTTGTCACTACTCTGCCGAAGCCACACTTCCTGGGAACAGACATCGCAAGTGTGACTGAGGCCAGGTACTGTGAAGAAGGGTGGAAGGGAGCAAGGGAGGCTTGTGGGGGTTAGAACTGTTCCCCAGACCTTTGCCATCTGGAGCATGCTCTTTTTATGGATTAAAATTGGCAGCCTATTGCAGATCTCTCTGAGCTATTGCAGCCTTGCCCTGTATGACTGGACTACAGCCCAAACCTGATTGCTGGAGTACACAGCTTATCTTGCTCCTCATCTCCCTGGGATTGCTCAGGTCTGGTAGCCTTTTGGCATTGGTTGCTATGAGCAGGCAGGCAGAGGGTACAAGATGCTGTGCCATGCTTCAGTTGTTTCTGTACCATGGCACATCATTTGCTTATCGCTGTCCTCTGTAGCAGTGATGTTGCTAAGAGATGCCCATGCTCTCCTGGGGCATTTTTTCAAAGGTTCTCTAGCAGTCTTTTATAGACTTAAATCTACTATTGGCTGTAATATTTCTTCTCCCTCAATCTTGTGCATTCTGTTGTCTTGTTTTCCTACCTCGCTCCAGTATCTTCTGCCTTGGCTTTTTATTTCTTACCTTTTGAGGTGAGTAATGTGATTTCTATGCAGTTCAGTCTGCCTCTTGCAGAGGCTGTTTGCCAGTCCTGGTTGGAGGCTTTCCCAGTCTTCTTCTGTTGCCCTCTTTCACCTCTGTCTCTAGTGGGGAAAGAAATCTAAAAATGGTATGAATCTACCAGCCATTATGCCACTGGATATCTGGAGTCTCCATGTCTACAGATAGAAACTTTTCTTGGGAACTTTAGGTAAAGGTTCAAACAATGCACTGTATAATCCTCCTCCAGAAGGTAAGGGGGAGATAATGATGTTCCAGTAAGGGGGCTGGAAAAGGAACTCTCTCAATTTAAAATGTAAGCAGTTTCTGGTAGTGCTAAAATCAAGCAGTTGCATACATGGGCCTTTTGAAAAACTCTGCTATTCTCATGCATCAGTGAAGCAGAAATATTCATATGAATCTTAAATATGTATTTGTAGTGCTGATTACAATCTAACAACATTTTAAAATTATTACTTCCAAAGAAGCCTTAAAACACGGGGCTCCTTATGTTCCCAAGCATGCTAGAGCTTTTTTGTGGGATGCCAGTTGCCTGCAGTGAACTGCCCACGACTGTATCAATTACCAGATTTTTCAGTAGAATTTGGACTGTACTCTTCCAGCCCTCAAATCCTTGCAAATGCAGAAGCAGGGCTTCAGTTGTTTGGTGTGCTACGTGCATTTCGGCTTCGTTGGTCCTTTAAAATGACCAGTTCTCAACACCCTGGCACTCTGGCTATAATTACCTTGCTCAATATCATTAGCAGCCATGTGGGATGGCTGAGTTCACCTCAGGGCAGAGAGCTCCTTTGCATGCATAGCTGCAGGATTAAACAGAGAACCCCTGTAGAGGAGATACAGGGTTCACATGGCCACATGATCTTGGGCCACACTTGGGCAAAGAGGTATTTACTGGCTCTGCATAACTCCTTTCTAAGTTACCATCAGAGAGCTTGCCTAACTAGAAAGGGCAGTACCCATCTGCAGTTGCTCATCTCACAAGCTGCTGCAAGCAGCACCACACTGTCCTGTGCGTGGGGCAAGGGTGGAAGGGAAACAGGTCAGGTAGGTGGCCACTGAAATGAACCATTCCTTTGTCCCTTGTGCTGATGTGTTCCTGTCTTTTGAGTGCAGTGCTTGTCCTTCTACTTGGCAAGAGCAGTTCCTGCTATCAGTAAACAAAATATAGTACCCACCAAAAGATGATACTCTCCATTCCCTTTGTTTTGAGATTATTTGACTTGGATTTTACCACATGGTTAAGCAGGGGAAATTATGGTGATTTCCAGTAATGATCAAGTGTCCTGTTTGGTCCTCCTTCAGAGAAAATCAGTCACCTGTGGTGGGACTCTGAGTTGGATGGCAAGAAGAAAGACTTTTGCAATGGGACTTTGAGGCTTCTTTTGGCACTCTGATTGTTCAAGAGACAGGTCTTCATGGCCAGCTACTCTCTCTTCCTATATATGCCACAGTGTATTGTTCACCTCAAGAGTGCCCTGTGGAGAATCTGAGCCCTCCTGTTTGAGCTCCTTGCCCTGACTCCTACAGAGCACAAGTTAACCAGGCTGTTGTTCTCTCTTTGTGCAGCCGTCTTTTCTCTGGTGTGGCTGATGCGAAGTATCCAGACACAATTGCCTTGACCTTTGACCCCACCAACCAGTGGCTTTCCTGTGTATACAATGACCACAGCCTGTATGTGTGGGATGTCAAAGACCCGAAGAAAGTGGGCAAGGTGTACTCTGCTTTGTATCACTCTTCCTGTGTGTGGAACATTGAGGTATGTTATCTGCAGACACAGGTGTTGGATTGTGAGTTGCAGCTGAGAAAGTCATCAGACAAGCTGCCAAATTTGAATGCAAATACTTACTGTAGAGGGAAAGAATTGACTCAAATTTTCACCTGTGGTTGGTGTGTTTGCTATTGGGCCTGGGAACAGTTCTTTGGCTGCACTGCAATGGCTGACTGACTGTGAGATGCAGTCTGCTACTGTAAAAAAAAATCTCACCATTAAAATGTGAGAGGTGGGAGAAGGAGGAGAGTTGAACAACGCTGAATACAGAGCCTCCTTTTAGGAAACGCACAAGAGATTATTGCTGACCTCAAAAAAATTGCTTGAGATCTGTGGTGAGCAAGTGCTTCAAAGTCAAAAACATGAAACAAGTGATAAAGTCTGAGCTCTGGTCCTTCTTAACATATTCACCAGAACATGTGGAAATAGCCTCTCAAGTGTCTGTCATCTTCCAGTCTGTCTAGCTGGCTTTCCCTCAGAGGGACAGAGGGAAGGAAAGGAGGTATAGGAAACAATGTAGTTGTTAATATGTTGAAATATGTCCAATGGTGGTCAGGAAAGGGGAAAGTGGAAAGAAAGTGGGAAGAGGTTGAGAACTCTGTTATTATTATTTATTAATTGCATCTCACCCTTTCCGTTTGAATTATAAACGGACAGTAGTAGATGAAAGTTGCAAACAACAGTGCAAGGTGGTTATTGCATGGTCATTGTTTGGGATTTGAGGTGCTCTCTTTGAACTATTAGAAACAAAGGATACTGGCTTGTTGCATGCTTCTTAAGGAGGTTTTCTGTGATCAGGGAAGCTCAGTGAACATTTGTTTGAAATCACTATGAAACTCTGGTCTGCAAATAGGTTTTCATCAGAACTGTCTGGCTTTCACGTTTAGAAAACAGAGGGGACAACTCTTTTGTCTCACTTTGTTTTGAAACTTGCTACCAGTATCTAGGGTGCCAGATGCCAGGCAGTATTATTCAGGGGTTGATTTTACTTGCCCTTAGATGTATCCAGAGGTGAAGGACAACAATCAGCCCTGCCTCCCCCCTGGTTCTTTCATCACCTGCTCCTCTGACAACACCATTCGTCTGTGGAACACTGAAAGCTCCAACATCCACGGCACAGCCCTGCACCGCAACATCCTCAGCAACGTAAGATCCTAGGTTTAGATCGCCTCCTTGTCCTTGGGGTTGCTCTTCTTCACACACAGGTATTCCCAAGTTAAGGCCCAAATTTCTTTGGATCTCCAAGTCAATACAGGTTTCTCTGTGAACTATGCACGAATCTGGTTACCTGTATGAACCTGAAGAAACATGAAAGGAGCACTGGGTAGAAGGACGGTTTGTCTGAAACGGTCCTGGGGACTATTGCTGTTTTCATAAACCACCCAAGGATTCATCAAGCTTAGTCTCTTCCATAAGGGCCATATGCTTCAGGAGAGCTGGTTCTCTTTTTCTGCATCTCTGTGATGTGTAACCACTTTTAAGATTTTTTTGGAAAAGGTGCATTAAATGAAGCAGAGGTTTGGGAGAATTGCATGAAAAACAGCTTGCACTCACTTCATCTGTATAAGAGGGAGCATAATCATAGAGAACAGTGATTAAATATGGACATTTGCTTCTGTTCTTATCTGAGTTGGAAGATCTGTGGACACAGCAGCCCTGATCTCAGGAAGCAGGTGGAAAAAGCTCCTGCTTTTTCTGTCACTTCTCAGAAGGCTGACTCAGATGATCCCTAGGAGTCTTTCAGATTCCTGCTGTGTGCCCTAATATGTTGTAATCACTAATCCCAGAGTCATCAGTAGTGCAGGAGATGCTGTTAGTTTCTAGCTCGAATCTTTTGAAAAGGATGATCATGAGATACAGCTGGAAACTTTCATCCTACAATATGAAGGGGCTTAGTGCTTGCTCCTAGCTAGAGGTCCTAATTACAACATTATTGCCAATAAAATATTTATGTTGGCCAGGAGCTCAGTTTCTAAGGCAGATGCTTTGCTTTAATATTTTGTAAGTAGTAAATATTTCTGGGTGTATTGTGTCCCCAGGACTTGATGAAAATCATCTATGTAGATGACAACACTCAGGTACTTCTGGACACTGATTACAACTCAGCAGGAAGTGCAGAGAAAGCTGACGCACAAGTGCTGGATACGAAGGTGGGGATACGCACTGTCTGCGTGAGTCCCAGTGGGGAGCACCTGGCCTCAGGGGACAGGATAGGCACTCTCAGGTAATCCCATTAACCTTCTTATGCAGATTGCAGTCTGCTCAGACATGAGAATCAGAAACAGGTCTTGTTAATTTTATCAAATGTACTGAAATGAGCCATATTGTGTCTTAGAATATATGAATTGCAGTCTCTGAAGGAAATGCTGAAGGTGGAAGCCCATGACTCTGAGATCCTATGTCTGGAATACTCCAAACCTGACACAGGTAAATGCAGTTGAGCTGATTCCCCTTTGCCTATGAATGTAATGTTGAGCAAGTCAGAATGTCCAACTATGGTATGTTAGAATTCTCATAGTGAACTACTCCTGGATTTCAGAGCAGGCTTGTAGTGTTGGGCCAGTAGAGCCACGCTTTGAAAAAGTCTTCTTTCTCTTACTTTTTATTGGAATATTGTATGTTGAGATAGAAACTTGTTCTGTTTAGTATTATAATGTGAAATTCAGGGGTATTACTTTGTGTCCATCTATGCAGTTAGCTACAGTATAATGTTTTGTCCCTAAGATGACTTGGGAAGCTGTTTTAAAAATGGCTTTTCAAGTCTTGATCTTGCACTCTTTTTAACTTTCTGACAGGTTTAAAGCTCTTAGCCTCAGCCAGTCGGGATAGATTGATTCATGTCTTGGATGCTGGGAAGGACTATAGCCTTCAGCAAACCCTGGATGAACATTCTTCTTCCATCACTGCAGTGAAGTTTGCAGGTAGAGAATTATGGCCTCCCTCCAAAGCTGGATTTGAGCACTGCTGTTGTCCCCTTGTGGCTGTAAAGTAATTTCAGCTACTTAAATAGTGGGCTAGGTCAATTTGGAGCTGCAGCTGGGGATTTTTTTGGTCATCTTTTTTAGTTGCAGTCCTAACAGAAGGTGGTACTTGCCTTATTTTCTGGTTTTGCTTTCTTTTCCTCTCCTTCCTCCTCCCAGAAAAAACCTCTGCTGATTAAAGTCCTCAGCATTTCTTTGGAAAACTGTTTTCTGTAATTATTTACTCCCTTTAATTAATTTCAGAGGGCTACATGCTGCTCTTATTTAGGAGAACTGTGAACAGTCATCCAAAAAAATCCCCAAGCACACCAAAAAAAAGTTTAGTGTAAAGTAAATTTGTCATTCCAAACCACTGTAAGAGTTTGCATTCCTGGTAATGGAGCACATTTTATCCCCAGCACTCAGTTGCTATTGATGGTCAGATACCAGTTGGGAACAGCAGGAGTTGGCTTCTCTGTCAGGGAAAGCCAGTAGCCAGGGGTGACAGGAAGGCAGGCAAAGGTTGTGGCCTTTTCCACTGACAGTACCGCAGGACATGAACAGGAACAGATCAAGTCCAGTGGCAGTAACTAGGTACAGCCAGTAGTCCAGGTCACCAGACAAATCTATAGTGAGAAGACTATGGATTCAAGCAGTTCAAGGTCTTGATCAGTCTGGAGTGGTCAGGGTCAGCTACAGGGTCGGTGCCTGCCAGGCAAGTTCATAGCAGCAAGGCAAGATGGAGTTCAGATCAGGAAGGTGAGTCCATGGGTTGGGTCAGGATTCAGATCAGTGGGGTATATGTCCAGGCACAGGTGTGGCTGTGATGCTTCTGCAGTGGAGCTCAGCTGGGGCTCAAGGATGAGAACCTCAGCTTGAAAACCACTCCGGGGTGAAGGGACTCCCTGAAGCTTCATAGCAGGGGCTCCCCAAAGCAACTATGTGGCTTTTTCAAGTTATTTTTTCTGGAGGAGCTCCAAGGCCAGCAAAATTTCTCTGACAGTTCTGTCTTTTCAGTGAGCTGGCCTTGAATGCAGCCAGCTGACCTCCTGGGAGATGAGGGAAGTGGGCTCAAGGCCTGGCAGCTAAGGCCTTTATGCTGGTCTGTGAGCCAAGTGCTGGCATGCTCTAAGTGGGTGCAGTTCAAGGGCCTGTGTGATGCTGGATGCACTGTCATTACTTAGAGTTTTATAAGGTGTTGCTTTGCTGAAGGAGCTGATTGGTTATGGAAGAGTCCTAAGGGAAGAAGGGAATCCTGACCCTGCAGTAAGATAGGGCAGCAAGAAACATGTGACCACCTCTAAGGTCTGAAAAGTGCCTCTTGCTTCTACTGAGTGTGAATGTGCCATGCTGCCATAGAGGGCTGTGGCACACAGATATGAGCATATTGGTGAGGGAGAAGACAATTACATCCTAATCTGTTCTGTAAAGCCTCTATGTTAAAGCCGCATGCACTCTGAGCATGAAAGACAACTGTTGTCCCTGAGAAGTGGCTTCTGTTTTGCTGCTTGGGGAGGAGTCAGTCTTAGCTAATCAGGACTGGAATAAATGAGCAGTGGCATTTCCTCCACCTTGTGTATGTGTTTATCTTTTGTCTCCTGCCTTTTCTCTCCAGCCAACGATGGGAAAGTGAGAATGATAAGCTGTGGGGCAGACAAGAGCATCTATTTCCGCACTGCGCAGAAGGTAACCTTATCACAGCTTTTTGTACACTTCTAATTTATAATCTCTCCACAAAGGAGTTACTTCAAAGAATGATATCAGAGTTTCTGTATGAGCTTGTTGCTATTTCAGCCTCAGTGCCTCCCACTGACTCGACAGAAGAGATTACATTCAGAGAACTAGTTCTGTGAAGCATGCAGCTACTCCCAGCCTGACCTCTCACAGTAAGATGTGAAATAGAGAACTGCTTTTCTTTCACTGCCAGAGCTATTGTGAGGACTGGTGAAAGAGTATGTGCTGGAGGGAAGAGTTCCATGTGCCTCCAGTCCCATCTGCTCCCAGCAGCTCCCTGGGAAGGATTGTTTTGTGCTGGCTGTGTGAGACAACTCATCTGTATTTACTTGTTTTTAATAATGGATTAATTACTTGATTTTGATGCACTTTTTACCCGTGTGTTTAGACAGGAGAAGGGGTCCAGTTTACCCGAACACATCACATTGTTAGAAAGACCACACTTTATGACATGGATGTGGATCCCAGCTGGAAATATGCAGCTATTGGATGCCAGGATCGTAACATCAGGTTAGTTTCCTTCTCATCTTTAAAATATTTTTGCAGTCATAAACAAGGCAGCCCCATCTCCATCATTATTCCTCTAAGTTGATACAGCATTTTCAGACAGATCTGAGGCACTGTGAGGTTGAACTCTGCCTTTCCCCTCACTGATAAAAAGCTGTGACTATGTGCAATGCCCATGGGACACTTGGCTTCTCGCTTGCTTGCGCTGCAGAGCAAAGGCTTTCTGCTGGGAGAGCAAGTGTGCCTTCCTTGGCACATCACTGAGCTGTGGGGCAAGAACTTCTGCACTGTGGTAATTTTTGGTTTTGAAGGTACTTAGTGAAAAGCTGTGAGGTCGTGTGGAATACCTGGGACTATACCAGGGAATACCTGTGGGAACCTAAAACTGAATTAGATGTGAATGTCATTGAACAAATGGAGTCCATTCTCTGCTCCCTTTTTATCCATTTCTCCAATCTGTCTGCTTGAAAGCAAAGGAGTCTCTCTGTAGTTGTGTGTCTCCTCCTATTATAGCTGTATGAGATGTTACGAGTTTTGGTCATAGCTAAATATCACTACTGGATGTAATTTGGTTTTATATTCTAACATAAATAAAATATCTTTCTCTCTTTGCTCTAGTATGAAGGAGCCCAGGTATTTTTACAGCAGTGAGGACTGATTGATTATTGGCTTGAGAATTAAGTGTCAATTTTAATTCAGATAATCTGCCTCTGCATTACTTTTGAGGTTGTTTCTTGAACCATTTAACTGATTGGTGATAATACTTCATGGAGATCATTTCTCCACTTCCTGTAGCTTGGCCCTGTTTCCTGTATTTTATGTGGAACAAAAAACAGGGAGAGAAAAGGATATTGATGACAAGAGCCCCAGAGCAGTCCCTGGGCAAAATGAGCCATGTTATCTTATGTCATCCTCTCAGGGTTTTCAACATAAGCAGTGGGAAGCAGAAGAAGCTTTACAAGGGATCCCAAGGTGAAGATGGCACCCTTATCAAAGTAAGCTGTTTTCTTTTCCTTCCTTTTTCATTTTTTTTCAGTTTTTCTGAATGCAGCTCAGGGGCACGAAAATGAAATACAAATCTGAATACGGTAATTTTTTTTTTTTTTTTTTTTGCTTGCTCCATAATCTGTCCTTTACCCTGCTGCTGCTTCCTCCTACTTCACCCTTAAGGGCTGGTAATGTATTTGGGTTTCATCAGGCTAAAATGGGAAAGAGTCAATGAATGCTGAAGCTGATGTATGATTTTTCTCTCTGTCCTGTTTCTGAAGTGAGTCACCGGACCATGCTGTAAAAACAAGTAGAACTGCACCAATATCTGTCAGGAGATTATTTAATCCATTTAATTTAATTCTTTACTTTCTACTCCAGAGACCTCATTCTGGCTTTCTTGACTGGTTTTGTTAGGATTTTTAAAGTGGAAATGCCTCTTGATCAGTGTTTGTGAAATGGATTTCAGAGGGCAAATACAAGGGAAACTCTTTGAATTGATAAAATTAAATAGCATCTGCCCTGAAAGGCCTGGGTCTTGGAGTTCTGGACAAGCCTGGTACTACTTAGAGAGAGTCTGTTAGCATTTTCTACCTGCTGAGTGCATCCAGGCCTTGGGCCAGGGTAGCCATGCCTGCTTCTGCCACTATCCAGGGCTTACCCTGGTAAATCTGGTGTGTTCAAGATTCACAGTTGAGTGGAAGAACTGCATTCTTGTCTATAAAGGGGGAAAAGCAGCTGACAAAATCAAAATATATCTCAAGTTAAGTTGCCAAACAAGCTTTTCTTCATTGTATTTTTATTTTTCACTGATAATTTTCCTACTGCTGCACAGGTCAGTAGTATTATTGTTAGGGACTGGAAGGAATGTCCTGAGGAGCAGCTGAGGACATTGGGCTTATCTAGTTTGGAGAAGAAGAGGCTGAAGGGTGACTGCATTGCTCTCTACAGCTTCCTGAGGAGGGGACACAGAGAGGGAGGTGCTGAGCTCTTCTCCCTGGGATCCAGTGACAGGATATATGGGAATGGTTCAAATCTGCACTGGGGAGGTTTAGCTTCCTGGCCACCAGGAAGCATTTCTTCACTGAGAGTTTGGTCAAACACTGGAACAGATGTCCTGGAGAGGTGATCGATGCCCCAAGCCTGACAGTGTTGAAGATGCATTTGATCAATGCACTTAATAACAAGCTTTAATTTGATCAACTCTGAATTGGTCAGGCAGGAATAGATGACAGTTGTAGCTCCCTTCTAGTTGAAATTATTGATGGATGTAAATAACTGGGTAAAAAGGGAGGGGAAAATAAACAATTTTGTTCAGTGTAAGCTCTTCTGTTTTACAGAGAAAGAGACGTTCTTTCTCTTTGCCTATTATAATTCCTACAAATGTTTTATAAGCCAGAGTAAAGAAAATGAAAAATTGATGCTACACTTTAAATTGCTGATAAGCTTAGGTGCTTGATTCGATCTTTCTCAGACAAGAAACCATGAAATGTTCTGAGAGCTAGATTTTTTGGTTTTAATATCCTTTTTTTTTTTTTTCCCCCATGTGTATCTCAATTACTTTTACTGTTGCTTTGCTCATTTTTAAGACAATTATGTAACCAAGGGATTATGGCTGTCTCTGGAATTTAAACTTTCTTGGCATGTTATTCTGAGATCATAATACACATTGCAGTTTGAGTAGAACCCAAACAGTGACACTGGAAGCAAACATCAACAAAATAAACATAACAAACCAGAAGAATTACCATTATTTAAATACCATGTCTCCCTTGAAGAACATAGTTTTCCCTCTCAGTTCCTTAAAATTCTATAAAAGACAGAGCAGGACATTTGGTGACAGTAACTGTATTTGCTGTGTAGTGCTGCTTTAGACCTGGTGAGGCATTTTCAGGTGATTTTATATTTGATCCAAGATAAAGCAACAAATAAATGCATATGAAAAAACAAACAACAAACAAAATAGCTGAAAAATGGGAGTTGCAAATGTTGGAGTTGTGACAGCATCATTATCAAAGACAGTTTCTTGGCAATGTTGAGTTCTTTTTTGCTTTCTCTCCTGAAGACTTGAATCCTGTAATATTTCACTTAATTCTGTGAGCTTTTTTTTTTTATTATTTTTTATGGTGTGTGTGTGTTTTGGGGTGGGGGGTTCTTGTTGTTTTGTTTTCATCCTAACATAGAAGAAAGTTACACCCCAGTGGTTAAAAGAAAGTAGGAGAGGGGTAGAAGTCTGTCCACTGGTGGCGATGCCTTCACAGTCATGAAGGCATTTCATTTAAGTGCCTTCAGTCTCTGATTAGGCTGGAGATAGTCTTAAAAGTCTAGTCAGGATTAGGTAGGAGATTTGTTCTGGGATGCTGGATAGGCTGGTACTCGACTGGAATCCTGTGGGGGCTGCTTGCATTTTATTCTGACTGTCTTGGGTATTCTGGACTATTTTCATATAGTTTGAAGGTAGTTTCTCACCAGAGTTTTGCATTCCTCTGGTCTCCTCAACCAGGTGCAAACAGACCCTTCTGGTCTTTACATTGCAACCAGTTGTTCTGACAAGAACCTCTCCATCTTTGATTTCTATTCTGGCGAGTGTGTTGCAACTATGTACGGACACTCAGGTAAGGCTTGTAAACTGCTGGAAATGCATTTTTTCTGCTGATGACTATATAGGAGGGTCTGATACTAGTCAAAGCTTTCTGAAGGTTCCTCCCCACCAAAGTTTACGTAATTGGTATTTTTGGGTAGGTTGTAGTTGGATGAAATTGTAATAGCTTATTTTATCACAAGTTCCATTTTTGCATTTTGCACACACACGTGTCAAGCCATGTATTTATTTACACAGTTTTTCTAATAGCCTATAAGGTAGTCTGTGGTTTTTTTCAGTGCAGTTTCATTATGATCTACCCTCAGCTCCTATCATGCAGGAGCTATTCTATTATAGGCAAAAAGAGAATTCATTCTTCATGTATATTTTGCCATGGGGTACCCTTTCCATGTCAAGCCTAGATTCTTGGTTAAATGGTTATGGTAATTGGGGCATATTGATCTGTGAAGTGTGAATTACTGAGTACGGATAGGCTATTTGGCTAATGATCTCTTCTGTCCATTTCAATAATTCAGGGAAGATTGTTGTTTTTTATGCTTTACTTCACACAGAGATTGTAACTGGGATGAAATTCAGTCATGACTGCAAACATCTGATCTCTGTTTCTGGTGACAGGTAAGAGGTTTTGCTTGTTTGTGATACTGGCTCATGCCATCTCATACTGGATTTAGCATGACCTTAAGAAAGGTAGATTATTTTTTTTTTAGGTATGTTTTATGAATTCCAAATAAATCTCAGAGCTGTCTGAATCCTAAACGTGTGCTATTGGCAAAGCTCACAGAGCTTATGTTATGAAATACCCATGTGAAGTATTTTCCTTTTCTGAGTGTGAACACTATTCTCTGCTGGAAAGGGGACAGAGATGTGACCTGTTTCCTGACCAGCCTTCAGGTCTGTAATATAAGGCATCTTGTGCTATTTTTGCTAGTAGTGTCAAAACTTTTTCTTGCAGTACTCCTGTTGGTAAGGTTTCACCAGGTGAAAGAGCCTATTTAGCAGCAAAAGGGACAGACCTGTCCCCACTTTTTGGTCCTGTCCATGTGGTCCTTGTCACGAATCGGGTGTGGGGTTTAGATTAACCCTACCTCCTGCCCAGGCCTCTGGCAGCAGGTAGTATCTTTATTGAGGCGGCCAGCACCCCAAAACCCACTCTCGTTCGTAAGTTCTTTTAATAANCTCTTCTCGCTCCCCTAAGTCAGCACTGGTGCAGCTGACCCCTCATTCAGCTGATTCAGGTCACTATATCAGTACTCCCCTGAGATGAGTTTTCTGCACACTTAGTGAGCTAAATCAGTTCACTAAAAGCTTAAGTAATCACCAGACTGAGCCCAAGGGAAAAAGGAGAATATGTGCCTAGTATGATGGTTGTACAGGTGAGTGGAGCCACTATTTTTGGAGTCACTGAGTGCTTAAATCAGCTGAACTGAATAAAATTTTTCCTTTGAGAAAGATGGTTCCTGGAGCTCTATTGCAAGTTCAGAGCAACCCAGATTCTCTCTCTCTCTCTCTCTTTTTAATTAATAAAACACAATTGAATTGGAAAGAGGGTTTTAGAGAGTGAGTTGTTTCAGAACATACAATATATTACCTTAAATCTCATCAGTTGGTTGTTTCTGTCTTTCAGTAATAAATAAATAATTTAGTTTTCCTCTTTCTTTACCTTTCGTGTGTTTAAATAGATTAGGGGAAAAAGTTGCAGGAGAGAGAGTCCTTTTGTTGTGAACTTCTGACAAATTCCAGAAACATGGAAGGTTTGAAATCCCCAGTGATCCTTGTGATTTAGTGCAACATTCTTTTGTTGACATTTCCATGAGCAAAAGGGTCATTTTCTTCACTAAGGGTATGCAGGAGGTGGATGAGAAGTGAGGAAAGGATTCATGAAGAACTCTGCTGTGAGGAGATGAGAAAGCATCTTTTTCAAAGGAGAACAGGGAAAATAGTCTGTTCACACAGAGCAGCATGTGCAAAGAATAGAACTGAGAATAGAAAGAAAAACAGAGATGAGAAAGGGCACAAGGACTGTGAGATTCATGTGAGGAAAGTGGTGCAAGGTAAGAAAAAACAAAGCAAAATCCCCTCCCCAACCCCAGCAAAAGGGGCAGGTGGGCGCTCGCTTCTGTAGAGTTGGTGTTAAATGCTAATGTGTTCACAGGCTCAGGTTGTTTGCTGCTTGTGTCTAGGTTTGATAGCTGCGGGGGTGGGATAAACCAACAAGCCAGATTTGCTTTCAGAATTTTGTTTCCTCTGTTTCAGTATTTTTTCAGCAGCAGATTAGGGTTGTTATTACTTGGAGAGAGCTGCTCCTTGAGGGGAAACAGCTGACTGCCCTGGGTTGCCATAGTTCCCAGATACAGTGCCTCAGCCCTTTCTCCTGGTTGAAAAGCTCCAGTGGGAGGATGACAGCGTGTTTGCAGGCAATGGGAAGTGTCTGTATGTGATTCCAGTAGCTGGGAGTGGTGCTCCTGAGCATGGCACTGGGGACAAGAAGGGAATTTTTAGTTTTGCTGTAAGATCTCCACAGACTGCAAAGAGGGGTTTATGGTCTTTTTTTGTGTGTGTGATATGGAAATTAAAACCTTTTAAAATGTTTCCCCATGAGAGAGAAAAAATGAAGAAGATTCAGGTATTCAGGATCCTGGCACTTTTGACATTTGCCTCAGGTCAAGGAGACCAAAGTTCATGGCCATTGTTCAAGATGGCAAAACAAATGAATGTTTATATGCTATCAAGAAAGAGGGAAAAGTCAGTCAGTGAAAAATCTTCTGTGTATTGGAGTACCCATGAGTATACTGGCACTGATGGGTCTTGAAAAACTGAATTAAATCCTCTTTGGATTCCAAAGCAGGGTGCAGGATTTTATAAGTGATGGTCAAAACACTACCTCTGTTTCTACATCAGTGTAGGTATACCCAGCTAGACAGGAAAAAGAATTAGTTAGCACTGAGGTCAAATTTCAAAGACAGTGTTGGTCATTTTACTTTCTAGTAGCGGAAGATGAGATACGGTATTCTTTACTGTGATGAGGAATATATTTTTTAAGCTGAATTTCTGAAGAAATTAATGAAATGAGACCACCCTATTGGTTTCCTTCTCTCAAATGCTTTTGAAGCCATTGACCAAATTCAGTCAAATTTCACAGAATATTTCACAGAACATTCTGAATTGGAAAGGGCCCACAAGGATCATCAAATCCAGCTCTTAAGTGAATGGCCCATACAGGGATTGAACTCATGGCCTTGGTGTTATTAGCACTGTGCTCTGACCTGCTGAGCTAATGGCTGTGTAAATTCTGTGCAACTGTCCTATATGGAGTCCCAAGTATAATATTAGGAGCACCCTGACTGCAAAAAGTACTGCCACATGAGCTTAACTCATGAGCTTAACTGTAATGTTATTACAGCGCAGAGGCTCCATGGGATGGTGGGCATTAGGAAGGCCTTGCCTTTGGGGGTAGTGGCAGTCAGAGACTTCACCCACTGTTAGAGGATGCAAAGGACATCTGTAGGCTCCACTTACCCTGCTGACCACGGAGGGACTTGTTACAGCATTTCATTCAGCAGCTGGTCAAAGAGTCAAATAAAGGTATGGGATCAGAGATGAGTCTGTGTAAATACCTCTGCAGTTGCTCTCGCTCACAGGGAGTCTTTGACAGGCAGGTTTAACCCTTTTGTCATGAGGCTTCTGATGGGATCGAGTTTCTGTGAAGCTGTTTCTGCGTATCTCTGCCGCAGACAGAAGGGCTCTTATTTGTCTCTGCCGTGGGAATTAGTGTCAATAAACTGAACTGAGAGTTGGTGCCAGCCTCACCTTTTCCTCTTTCAGCTGCATCTTCATCTGGCGTCTGAGCTCAGAGATGACCATCAACATGCGGCAACGACTGTCGGACATGAAACAGAGAGGGAAGCAGGCAGAGAAGTCTCCTCCTCACAAGGCAGCTGGACTCATGAGGTGAGCAGAGCAGACTGAGCTGGCTTTGTAGGGTGGAATGTGAAAGTGTGGCACTGGGATTCAACTGTAAGGTTTTTGCTGTCTTCACGGATAGTGCCTTCCAAAAGTTCTCTTATTCCTCTGTTGAATTTGCCATGAGTTTTGTACCACCCTTCTTTGGATATAGAAACCAGACTGGGATCTTCCAGACAGACTTAGTGTGCTTCACTGATTGCAATATGTATGCAATGCCTCTTGTGTCTTAATTTAGTTTAATGATGTGGTCAGAAACTTTAATAAGCAGTTCACCTAGGAATACTGAGGATGGTACACAGAATCTTACCAGGGAAGCTGTGATCCTTCATGAATAAAGTTCTCTAGATCTAAGCTGAATGAAGTTTAAAGGCTGTTTTCTGCAGTGTCAGTACTGAAGCACACCTGTGAGCTGTATGAGTTGGCTATGTTGATCATAATTCTATAAGACTCCTTACAGTTTTGCTGTTTCTTTGTTAACTATTTTCTGGAGGCTTTGAAAAAACTCAGCTGAAATAATTAAAATATGAATAATAAATACAAAAATAATTTAAAGGAAAAGCTCTTGCTAGCTAAATGGTATTATTTTTTGCTTGGTAAACAACGTATCTGAAAACAAATCACTGCAGTCTACAAGCTAGATAGATCTAAATTTATCTGGTGACCTTTCTTTAAAAAGTAATGCTTCTGTTTTCAAACAGAACAAGAGTGACCGGGTATTTTTGATTATTAGTGTAATGTGTTTGGTTTCTCTGTAGTTTGTAAGTAACTGAGACTTGTTGGACTGTAAGCAATGCAGTGGAGAGTCCTAACCAAGCTGATATGAGATCACAGTGGGGGAAAAAAGGATAAACACAGATGGTTGTTTTTTTGTTCCTATGTCCCAAATGACTACAAATGGAGTCTGGATATAAAAGTACCAAAGCATTGGAGGATTTACCACACTGGTTGTTGAGTATCACAAGGACTGTCTCACTCCCTTTGGGAGCAAGCAGTGTTGTAACAAGTCTGTCTGCATAGTTTTGTTTTGGAAAGTCTTGATCTGCTTATTCTTGAAATGAGTCTTGTCTAGTAAGTGCTTTTGGTAACGATGCTGGGAAAACTCAGGAAGCCTTTTTTCTACATAAAGTTCTGGATCTGTCAAGCAATGTGCTTTTTATAGCAGTCTCTCCATTATTCCAGCAGCTGCAGCCTTACGCTACCAAAGCTCAGCCTGTAACAGATAATCCCAGTCCTGTTCCACGTGAGGTGATACTTGTTTCCATCACAGACGCTTGCTGAAGGGCGGTGCTAGTGCCACGCCAAGCCCAGAACTTTATTAAACTTGTTTGGTAGCCTCTTTGCAAGCCTGGAATCTGCTTGTCAGCTTTGAAAGCTTGTTTTCAGTTTTGATCGTACGCTGTGGTCACTGGAGATCAGCAAAGACATAACTTCAGAGCATTTTGGATTGGTACTTACAATGGAAGAAGAGCTTACTGGACCAGCATTGTTGAGGTGGGAGAAGGAAAACTAATGAACTTGAGTGAGGTTTGTTTTCTAGGTTCCCTGTACCTGTTCTGATTGTTTCCAAAACCTGTCTGTGTAGGTTGCAGCAGAGAGTTGAGTTGCAACTTGTGGTGTAAAATTGTTGTCTCAGAACACTGACAGTAGTATGAGAAAACTCCCTGCCTGGTGATAAGTCATTTGTTCTACTAGATCGTCTTTAGAACAGTATTGCTAGAATTTGGTGGGGGAAGTAACACTTTCTGCTAGTTCCATGGTATGAGTATATTACAGGATGAATAATCAAAATAATACTGGGGTAACAAAATTGATCGGAGGAGTCAATGGGAGATGAAGATTTCCAATTCAGGACAGTGCTGTCTATCCAGTTGCAACTGTCAGGGCAGGAATTGACCCAGGTGAGTAATATCAGCAGTGTAAACACACAGAAGGTGCCTTTTTGAGTCAAACCAGTGCTCCACAAAGCCCAGTATTCTGCCTGTGGCCATGGCAGTGGAAGATGCTGTTTTGTGAGACACACTGTGAGCCTTGCTATATGAACCTTTGTGGTCCATTTGCCTCATGCTCCTTTGTTACATCAGGGATGTTAGGAGGTATATCTTCACCTGTTCCCTTTACTATCTGGTTATGGATCATTGTCCATTGAGTTTGTATAAATTCTTTTTTAACTTCATAATATTGTCTGCCTCTGCAGCCTTCTTTGGTGACAAGTTCCTGGAGTTCACTGCTCTCTGTGGAAAGGACTTTTTTTGTCTCTGTTAAAACACATTCCTACTAGTTTTGTTGAAAATCCTCTGCTTCTGAATATTGTGAGCTTTGGTGATCTTTTGTTCTGCTGCCAGCTATTGGTAGTGCCCGTGGTTTTGTAAACCTTTTTCATAACCTCTCTTCATCCAACCTGTTCTCTGAACTGAAGAGTCCCTGTGTTTTCAGTCCCTCCAAAAATTTTTAGAGACTAAAGTTTCTCCTCTGAATGATTTCTCTGACTCACCTGTATGGGATATTGTATTATCTTGGAACTGCTCTGATCTATATGACCCACAGTTCTCCATAGTGTGCCTGAGAGCCTTTGAGTTCTGCTTCAGGTTGTGGTAATTGCAGATGTGTGCTTTTTTCTGAACATGAGGAGCTTTGATAGTTCGGGATAATAGAACTTGTACTCAGCTGATATTGCTGGTACATTTTGGTTTTAAGGCTTTTATATTTTCAGTGAAGGGATCACGTAAAGGCCATTTAGCAGGGTTTTGGTTTTGATCCAAGTATGTATTTATAGTTTAGAAAAGCTTGTCTCGAGTTTTAAACTGATTTTACAGTGGAATATTTGCAGGGCTTATAGTAATTCTTTACCTGGGCATTTATATTTTTTCATATTAATTAAAAAAATCACTATATCTGTAGCTTTCCTTGACTCTCTAGTATAAATAGCAGGAGATAAAAATATTATCCAAATTAAATTGTCTAAAAGTTATATATGTATGCTGAAGAAGTACTGTGTGCTGTCAGATATATTTGGAAAGAGGAGCTTCTTATCAAATTCTCAGTGGGTCTTGTCCAGTCCAGGAAAGTTGTGTTGTTTCCAGGGCTTAGAATGGGGCAGGCTTTTGATGCCTTATCAGAAATGGTGCTTCAGTCTCTGATGAGCTCTTGCAATTATAACACTAGGTAAACTCTGAAGTCAGTGCACTGTGATCCTTCTGTGGGGAAAAACAGAATAACTCCTTTTCAAACACTTAAACATTTGAGGGGGAAGCAGGAGGACGTAATCTGCCGGTGATACCTACTACACAGGATGTTACAGTTTCATAAACATGTCCCTAAAGCTGAGGGTTTAAGTAGCATAAGATCAGAGTGGGAATGCTGACAACATACCTCTTTAAATGGATAGTTGCCATTCTTGTCTGCTTTGTTTTGCTTTGAAAAAACAAAACAGGGTTGGATTCAGGTCATACAAAAGAATAGAGAGTACCTATTATCAGATGTCTTAATACTAGAACTCCATAATGACATGTGGCACTTTTAAGTCTATACTGTGTCCTGAAGACTTTCTAATTTAAGGTCCTTCCCTGCCATTCACCCTGTACTGTCTGACCCTTCAAAAACTGGGAGCTGAAGAGCAACTGACACTGCTGCCCCATATAGAACAAGATCCAGGTTGTAGTGAGCTGGGAATTTGCCTCTTCTCCCAGGCAACTAACAATAGAACAAGGGAAAATTACCTCAAGGGAAATTCATGTTGGACATTAGGAAAAATTTCTTCACTGAAAGAGTTGTTAAGCATTGGAACAGGGTCCCAAGGGAAAATTGTTGAGTCACCACCCCTCGAAGTGTTAAAAAAATGAGTAGACATAACACTTCATGATATGGTTTAGTGGGCATGGTGATACTCAGTCAAATGTTGGACTTGATGATCTTAATGATTCTGTGATTCTTTGATACTAGAATGGGATTGTTCCTCAGCAAAGAAGATGAACAAGTACAATTAAAACACTTGCTCTGAGTCACATGTATCATGAGAATTGGACATGTCTGTACGTGCTATTCTGGAATAGCTACTCTGAAACATTCATTCTGGTATAATGATGCTTTGGGGTTTGGCTCACAGCAGGAATTCAGCAAACCCTAGAAGTCTTACTCCTTATTTTTCAAAATACTCTCATATGGTGCTTATTTGGAAACAGCTTTTGTGCTTGAAAACTTGCTGTACATTACACTGACTCCCATCTAAGCATGAAAAAGAACTGAGGAAGAGTATTGAGGAGATGTGTGCAGCAGGGGACTTAGGAGAAAATTCAAAGTACATGGGGGAAGGCATGGAAAGAAAAGAGAAATAGTGAAGCATGAATTAGTGAAGTCTGAATTGAAGGGTTGACTTGGGTAAGAACAACAGTTAAAACACTCAAGATCTTGTAAACCTAGTTTTCATTTCAGGAGTATCTCAGTTTCAAGTCAGTGGGCCTAGGATCATTTTGAAAATATCATTAATTCATCTATCTCCCTTCAAGTTACAGAATTGAGTTTGAAAAGCATACCTGAGTTGTAAAAAGGATGTGGAAGAGGAGCGTGAATTTTTGCTGGGATAATGCAAGATAACCTTAGGTTTTATCAAATACGTTACTTCATAACTTGTTTATCACTTCCTGTGAGGTTTTAAAAAACACCCATCTGACTTCCAAAATATGTTTTGCATTCTCTTACTCTACTACTTTAAGGATACTAGAACATACCTTTTCCCCCCTCACTAATTTTTTCAGTCACCATCTGATGGACATGGGCCATCATTCTGTTTGTAACATAAAAGACAGGGATAGCAGTCCTCCCTTCTCCATTTACACCAGTGACAGTACGCATAGGAGCTTGGCAAACACATAATCTTGCCTTGCCATATCACCTCATTGTTGTGAGGTATTCAACCAGCTGATGTTTACAGGTCTAATAATCCAACCCTTCTGTCTCAAACTCCTCAAACAACCATGATGAATACAAGCAGATGGATGCTGTCAAAGTTATTGATACAAAGTTAATATTGCCTACCATGAATAAATGTAATTAATATATGTCGTAGGATGAAATATGGCATAACCTCAAACATACTGTGGTGTTTGGGCTTTGTTGGGATTCTCCTGCTTAGACACAAGAACCTGAGGGTGACAAGATGGACATACGAGGAGACAGTAGAAAAGATGAAGAGACTGACAAACTCAAATGTTAAAAGTGAATGTGGATGACCAAATGAAACTTTTTCACTTGAGAACTGTGCAGGCTACAGTCACTTCCACTTTTTTTTTGCCAGAACACTTCAAAGCTCCTCTAAAATGCTTGGGTAGTTATTACTCCTAATGAAATGGAAATTAATGTTCTGTCACTACACAGGAAGAGAAAAGATTAAAATACCTTAGCTGCTTCTTACCATGTTTCAATACTGCCTGCTATCTGTCAGCTGCTGGAGAAGTTGGTCCCTTGCCAGACTGCTCTGTATTTGGTGGATGAGCTATTTTTATTTCATGAATAACGCTTGGCACTCAACACCCACCAGTGATATCCTATGAGTTTGGCACTCTAGCTCAAGGCTGTGGAGTGGGGGCTACTCAAATGTATTTGTTGGGGATTTTTCTTTCTTCAATTATTGTTCAAAGGTTCATTTGTTCATTTGGTTCTGTGGACTGAAGGAGTGAGTGGAGGAAAGGGAAGAGGAGAAGAAAGAGGGAGGGTAAAATTTAGTGTTACTGAGTGTCCTTGATTGGTAGTGGGCAATTCTGTGCTGGGAGTACCTCTGAGGTCTGTGTGGTAAAACTTGTCTTGATCTACTTTAATCAAAGATCTACCTAAGGTACGTTTTACATGATCCTTGTGCTTGAAAGCTAAAATAGTCAGCATGGTGCTCTTACGGTGTGTGGGCTGTGCCTTCAGGTTCTGACTGGAGCAATCCTTGAAATGAACCTCTCTTACGGGATAATTTGCCGTAAACTCAATTACTTTCAGAGACTATCTCTGACATTTTTGATGTGTAAATCAGTTCCAGAGAAGAAGTGCTTAAGGGTGGGAAAAATATTTGCCTTTCAAATATAATCTACCATCCTGACCTTATCAGTTGGCAGAGTCTGAAATGGAAGGCCCAGTTTCATTCCACTTGGCTTTCTCAGATTTGTGATTACTTCTAATTTCCATCAGCCTTCCAAGCATATGAGAACATTGCTGTGGCAGGGTCTGCACATCTTTGTGCAGGGTTTAGCTTGCCCAGTTTCTCAGAGGTGCTAGAGCAAGGGCTGTTTGAGAGATTTGAGGCAGCCTCCTGAGTATGGATGGAGATAAGATGGAGAACTTGTGTAAGGATTGAAATGGTGGGCAGTTCTTGCATAAACCATAATAATCCTCCTAAATCCTGCCTTCCAGGCATGAGTCCATCTCTGCCCTGTCCTCTGTGCCTGCACTCTCATCAGACAGCGACAAGGATGGTGAAGATGAAGGGAATGATGAAGATGAATTACGAGGGCTGCAATCTTTCCATATTCAGTCCAACTGCAACACTGAGAGAGACTCAGGTATAAATGGGAGAGGGGCACGGGCAGAGATGGAGGAAAATGGCATGGATGTGAAGGGAGGAGAAGATGAGAGACACTGGCTTAGGGATAACAAAGCAGACAGAGAGAGACCAAAACAGAAGCAGATGGATAGATACCAATGGGTAATGTGAAGCTTCCCATTCCTGCATCTGAAGAGGGGTACATTTCAGAGTTCTCTGTCTAGAAATACAGTTGTTAAATTGGCAAGTTTCTTGCTAGTTCCAACTGGCTCAAAAAAATTTGAATTAGTTTCATGGGCTGGAGTCTACAAGCTATTAAAAGTCTGCAGAAGCCAAAAGAGATCAAGCGATCTCCTCAAAAGAGAGGATTTTAGAGATGTCTGATAAAACTTACAGTAGAGATTGCCATAATTAATTTGATGTATTTTTACCACAGATGTTACAGTGTATTGGAGCAGACTTTTCCCAAGCCTTTGGGAGGGTACTGCACTGTGGCAAGTGTTCTGCAGTGGTCTGCTGATTCAATGAAAATCTTACATGAAACTGTGTGTCTCCATTAAAATTTCGATACAATGATTTGGGTAGTCTGTGGGAAAGCATGTGTTGACAGTGGTTCAAAAGGTGTAGGAATACTGCCTTTGTGGAAAGATGAAGTGAGAGGTTGTTCAAAAGCTGGACTGCTGGCTAGGATGTCAACTAGGTGCATATCTCTTTACCTTTCCAGATCCAGACCTTACCCTCTCAAGAAGCCTTTCCCAGTGGGAAATGAGGAGGGTGAGTTACTAAACCTTCAGACGGTATTTCTTGTTGTAGGGAAACTTAAGAAGAAATTCCCAGAGAGATAAAAAACTTCATTTGCACGTGTGGGAAAGGTGCAGCTGTGGTGGGAAACCATTGAGAAGCCTCTCTGAAGAATGATTTGGAGATGGCAAAATAGAGCCTAGTTTAAGAGACTAGGGTGTTTAGAATCTAGAGTTGCGCTTGGGATTTTTACATCAGTATCTTTCCATCAGAAGTTACACTTTTGTCTTTTCCCTTTTGATCTGAATCTCATGTGGTGCTGAAGCTATTCATATACTTGGATCTGAGCAAGACATTTAACTGTTCAATTGTGCAAGAAGCAGCAACAAAAGTATCATTTTTACTTGATGCTTTATGGTTAATGGTGCAATTTCAAGCTGTCTCTCAGACAGTTTTGAGGCTTTTATTGAGATGGACATAATTGTGTTTTTTTGTGGGTCTTGTGTTTTTTCTCCTGTTTTTCCATCAGCAAAACTCAGTCCCTAAGATAGTCTGTCTTTTAATTTCCTTCAGGCCAAAGAGATAGCGGCAATCCAGCGTTCAGAGGCACCAATGAGCAAGATGCCCCGGCAACGTGGTCGCTGGTCCCAGCCAACCAGCAACATAGAGATGACTGTGAAATCCATGCTTGACCTGCGTCAGCTGGAGTCCTTCTCTGTTTCCCGTTCTCCAAGTCGAGACTCACTGTCTCAAAACAGCAACGGGGATGACAGAGAAGAGCACACTGACCTTCCTGTGCACATCAACAAAGTAAGGGTAGTACTGCTCTGAGGAGGTGAACCCACTCTGCTAGTATCTGTCCTGCATCTGTTTGTTATTACCTACATTTATTACTACCTGATGCCATTCTTTTTATCGTTAAAGGTTTTCTAAATGACTTCTGAGGAACTTTATTAGATAACTCTTTTGTAGCTAGTACTCCTGCAATGTGTGATTCTGCTGTCATATAGCAGAGACCATATGAGATCAAGGTTTCTCTTCAATGACAGGAAGACCTCATGTTTTCTTTTAGCTCTTTGAATATTTATGTCAAAAACAAGCGGAGAAGTTGAGCTTGGAATTACAGGTGTGTAAAAACCTGGTTAACTGTTAGCTCACTCTGCTGGGATGCAGTTTCTTGACTCCAGTAGCCAGTGAAATGTGGCTCATATGATTCCCTTAGTTGTAGGCTGTGCTAGATTAGTAAATTCTCTTCGATCTTCGTATCTATGGGTCACAGCAAGTAATGTGTGCTCTTCCTCAGAAAGCTAGTGCCTGTTTTCCAGTAGCAGTCTGTCCCAGTGCCTAGCTTCGTTAGAGGTTTTCTTTCCCCTATAACTGCGTGACTGAGAAGAGGATTGAGATTGTTGTGTACAGTAATTCAGTTTTTCAGCTGTAGCCCAGTTCTGTGAATTGTCTGATCAGTCCATAGAAGGTAATGGAAGAACCTGCTGCCACACAGCTTACACTCCTGATGTGTGGTCAAAGAGTAGTTTACCAAAGAATTTTAGGGAATTGCAAACAGGAAACAAAACAGCAAAGTACAGCAGTAGTCTGACAAGTTTAGTAAATAAGGAACAGAAAAGACATAGGATTGCTGGGTTTTCTATCTCAGATTGCTGATCATATTCTGTACCGGGATTCATGCTTTCTAACCCTGCTCAGCACTTGCTGATGTAAGTTTGAAACACTGGTTATATCTAGTTTTCTCTCTTTTTAATTTAACCAGGTTGGCAGCTCAATACCTCCCCAAGATAATGGGTCTTGTGTGCGACCTCAAGTGATTCGGCTTGTGTCTTGTGAAGAGGGGATTTTCTCTCAGGAACTGGAGCCTTCTGAGAGTGAGGAATGTGTAATCTATCCTGAGCAAGATGAAATCCATCCCACAGACTCTAGCAGGTTAAAAATAAGCTCTCTGCTATGCATGGCTCAGATGTTTCTGTTCTGGTTTTCTTACAGCTTGTGTGGTAACTTTGATGAGTTGACTTAGTGCCTGATTGATGTCAGGCATGTTTAGTTGAGAGTTTTATGTCAGATGGATGCTAGAGGAATATGAAACTAAGAAGGCATCATTAAAATAATTTTCCTCTGAGGAAACTGCACATTAGCAGTCTTCTCCAAGTTTTTTTTTGTTGAGTAAACAACTTGGGAGCAGCCTTTTTGCTTTCTCCCTTATCTGGGTTGAAAATAGCAAGGGAGAACTTGGAAGCTGGAAAACTCACTGACAGTGACACATATGTGGCAGTGAAATGCCTACCCAGGAGAAATGACAGGACACTTATCTATGAAAACTGGGTAAGAGTTTAGTAAATGTAGTGTGTGATTACTCTTTTATGGGTAATAGAATGACTTGCATGATACAGAAGGAATTGAAAAGGACAATGGAGACAGTGGAAACCTTTTTTATTCCTCGGCTGTTTCTTCTGTTTTAATTTTACATAATTTAATTTTTCTGTGCTCCATTTTTTTTCCTTCCCTGAATTTTATTCTTTCCTTTCCCTCTTAACCTGATGCTAGTAGCTGTTTAATTTCCTTTGTCTTCTCCTGTTGTGTTATAGAGAGTGGGGCTGATAGCTTTAGAGAGACTTTTATGCAAGAGTGCATGCCAAGATTTTGCAGTTGAGGCTGCTAGGTTTCGCCTAGTTTATCTTTACTTTTCATTTTTAATTTTGTGATGATAGCATTTGGACAGAGTAGACCCATGTGCTGCTCTGTCATGTAAGAAAGGGAGGCCCTCTGGCAGTGTTGGATACAGACTGGGCACGTGGCAATGTTTACAGAATTTGGGAGCTGCCAGGGGTAGTTGCCATTCAATTTTGTTGATTGACTTCTGCATCCTACCTTGCCTTGGAGTGCATTTGAAACCAAAGTATTCAAAAAGTGGTAAATGGAAATCCTTAGGCATCAGGCAAAAGAACAGTGCTGGTGACATTTGACAAAATAATATTCATGAAATCACAACAGAAATCAGTCACCCTGTCATACAAGATTGTATTTTTGTATGATATTCTTCACTAAATACGTCTTTCTCAAAGCCAGAATCTTGTATATTTTGCATCACAGAATTTGTCCAAAGAAGGACAAATGGACATGGAAAAAAGTGTATTAGAGCCTAAATCTATGTCAAACCAGAGTTTCTCTTCTGCAGGTATAGGCCTGGTTTTAGTCCGTTTTTCATCATGTAAACCTTTACCTTTGTTCCTCACCTGTGCTGGAAATCAAACCAGAGCAGTGTAGTGCTGGTGCCTGGTAATCGTGGGAACTAACAACGCCCAGAAAATCAGACAGTCCCCTTGGGACTTCACTGTCCAAGCTTAATGAAATGCAAAAAATATACTGTATTATGATGAGAGAAATCAACTTCTTTTTCTCTTTAAAGCCTTACATTTGTAATAAAAGGTGTTACCAACAAAGGTAAGGCATTATTAAAGTTAAAATGTGCTTCTTCATGTGTAAACAAATATCTCTTCTAGTGCGGTATCTTCCTGTCTCTCTTGTAGTGAGTTCCAGGTAAAAGCACTGCCCCATGGAAAGCTCTGCAGAGGTTATCACAGTAATGGATGCCCAGACAAACACAGTCCAGACAGTGCCTGCTCTGTAGATTACAGCAGCAGTCGTCTGTCCAGCCCAGATCATCCGAATGAAGGTAAGATGCAAAGACATTATAAGTGTATTTAGATGTGAGCTCTTTGTGAGCTGCCCTGAGGTCACACTTCTATTAATCACACTGGTACTGCTGTACAGATTCAGGAGCGTTTGAATGGACACCTCAGTGAAGCCACTGTAGAAGCAGGAATGGGTGCACTTTACTTCTTTGCTTGTGCACCTTTGGCTTTCTCTTACCTTGCTAGCCAAGGAAGCAGGTTTAGTACTGATTATGCCATAGCCTATGCTGTTTGTGGGATATGGTAGATTAGAGAATTATTGCATGTAATGCTGACTAATTTTAACATTCTAGGATCAATTTAGCATCTTGATTGATTTTCTGTTTTTTTAAACTTGGCTAATGTTACTCTGATTAAGTTTTTACAGCACTGGGTTTTTTTTTTCCTTTTCCCAGATTCTGAAGGCACTGAGCCTCTAAGCGTAGATGGTGTCTCAGACCTGGAGGGAGAAGAAGGAGAGGAGGATGTGGGTACTAGCATGCCAGAGGGAGAAATTCCTCAGATACCTGATCAGGAAAAGTTCCTCAAGGAGCATTTTGGGACCCTGAGCAACACTGATGAAAAAGGTATTTCTGTATGTTCAGTGGGGAGACTTTGTAAGGTCGGTCCTGATTTTTTTCCCTGTGTAAACCAAACCAGGCTACAGATTCTGCTAGGCTTTTGTGGATGTGTGTATGTGGACAGGGGGGCAAAAATGGAAAACAGTGTAAGAGGCCTAAAGAAGAGTGACATCTGTTACCTTCATCGGTCTGTGTGTAAGTTTGTGTGGATGAGATTGGGCTCTGTGTCAGTTTGGAATCCTGAAGAACTGTTACATTTTTCCCGGACTGGTTTTTCCTGTTGTAAAGGAAGGTATTGACTGCGCGTTCACCCTGCCATAGGTGACACGCAGTGGCCTCTAGTGGTGCATCAAGGCATAGCCAATGTCACAAAAGAAAAGGCTGAAATGCTGGGTGGAGAGAGAGAATAAGAGGAGATATCAGAGTGGCAAAGGAGCTGGTTTGTCTTTTATCGACCAACTCCAGAATAAAGCATATCTTTTTAGAATTTATAATGGTTGCAGGCAGCAATATCTATGTGAGTTGTTCGGGTTCTTTTTTTTCCTTTTCTTTTTTTTCCTCTTTGATTGGTTTGTTTTCTGCTTGATGCCAGTGCCTGACAGTCCTACAGGCAGGATAGGACACAAAGGGAAGCAAAAAAGGAGGAGGCGTACCCTTAGGGAGAGTAGCAGCTTAAGGCAGAGTAATCTAAGTAGAACACTAAAGGCAAAGGAAATATAATTATTTCATTCTCTGTGGCTTTAGCTTTAAAAAAATCCCCTTGGATATGAGGGAAGATGGTAGTGTTCTCTATAATAAGAAAATGTATGTGTGAGAATGTTCTGTAAATAAGCTGCTCATTTTTCTTTCTCCTTTAACCAAAATTTTTAGGTGGCTCATGTAGGAATCTGGAAAGAACAGAAAACCTCAGCATTTCCTCTCGCTTTCTTTCCCAATCCCCGGCTCTCAGGTATGGCTCTGCTTGTTTTGAGTGTTTCTATCTGTCTATTTATACTAATATGATTAGGTCTCATGCTAGGTCCTGGGTGAAAATAGTTGAGCAAACTTCTGGCCTTGCTGTGCCTAGGCACAGTAAAGTGTCCGCACAGCACCTGGCAGGCTGGTTGCAGACTCTTGTGATTTGGACAGGCTATCCTGGGTCACTTTAGCTGTTCTATTTCTTCTTAATGTAACACTATTGTTTTGTTCTTTTTCCTCTTTCAACAATGTGCTTAATTGTTTCATGGTTAATGCCTTGGTTGATTAAGTTGGAGGAATCACTAATAACCTAATTTACTCTTTACTGTTTATGCTCTGCTTATTCTTTTGCATTTCATTCAGCTTGGACAATGAAAGTAGATTTGTCAACTTTTCCTTTGTTTTAGTGTCCTTTCTTACTCAGTTTTGTTTCTTGATCCCATGCCTTCACAGGGTGTTCTGGTGTCTCACACAAAGCCTCACAGAGATATTATTCTTCCAAAAACCCCTCAACCCTAAAGCACCCCAAAAGGCCTCTGCAAGCTGTTTTCCTTGTTATTGAAAAAAAAAAATCCCAACAAAACAAATAAATAAATAAAAAAAATTAGGTCAGTGCTTTTGTTGATTTGGCTTCATAAATCCTTAAAACAAACAAATACTCCTGTGTTCCCCTAAAATGACAATCTAAAATCTCAGCTCAAATGAATTTCATTATGTAGGACTAAGCAGATTCAAATACATCTTCTAAGGTTCACCAGCTGTATCCAGATTTAGCATGTTAGGGAAATTTGTTTATTACTGTATTCAGCTGTTGTTGCTGCTGTCACTAGTGCCTCTCAGTCTGTCTCATGTTGAGACTGTATTTTTGGGAAGAAAGCCAGTGGTTAGCTATTGTGTAAGCTTCTGGAGAGTTGCAATGATGAGTGAAGGAAGTCACTGGTGCTTTAGAGATGTAACAAGGGAAGTAGTTTGAAAGTTGCCTTCTTTCTGAAGTAAGCCCACTGTGTTTGTCTGAAGTGGAGAGGAAGAGGAAATTAGGTTTTCCTCTTGAAGATACTGACCAGCTTTCCTAGTCATTATGCTTTCATAATGTTAGGAAAGCATATTTACTTCCTCTAAGGGTTATCTTAGAATTGAAAAGATTTAAATGTTAGTAAGGTGAGCTGAGAGAAAAGACCTGACCTGACTTTACCCAGTCTTTCCTATGCCTGGAATTTTTCCTTCTCTTTTGTCTTCACTTTTTATAGTGTCCTCCCTGGAAACAGCAACCCAGTGCTATCTGTGATTTCGCAGCCTATAGTCAAATGGCTGAAGACCAGAGCTTGCAGGGTTGAATAGAATTAAGTGGTAACAGCTTAGGGCATTTTTGACTCAAAAAAGTCCAGACAGAGAGGGGCTCTTTGTTCCAGAGAAACTTAATACATGTTCCTGTCTATCCAGGGGAACACACTTGTTTTAACTGGGATTTCTTTATTTGTGTTCTTTAGACGACTGTCACTCTCTTCATCAAATCTGACACTGGATTCAAAGCCCATTGAGCCACCAACCCAGACCAGTCAGTTTACACCAACCGTGTTGAAAAATGACAGCAGCCATCCTGGTGATGCACTGGAGAACAGCCAGCTCCTGGAGAGTGTAAATTCAAATCGAGCTCTTTATGTGCAGAAAAAACGCAGATCAGCTTTGGAGGCCAGCAGAGTTGGTATGGCTCCTGGACGGGTTATTGCCTCCTTTCCAGAAGGCCCTGTGAATGCAGTCATGAGAAAGGCACAGTCAGTGCATGACCTCGTGCATGAGGGTAAGGACACAGGTTGGAATGATGATATGAACCTGAGAATGAAATGGGGACATTTGAGTGGAGGATTTAAATTAAGCTTGTCTTTCTGCATTCTGAACTACAGGCTTTACATGTCTTCTAACTCCTAGCCTGTCAAGGGAAAATATTTGTAATAGTATTAATTAAAACTATTATTTAATATTTTTAATTTGTAATGCAGATGCTGGTCTTTTAATTATCAGTTTCTGATATTTGTTTGGCAGCTGTGGGAGGAGCACTGGCAAGGGTGAAATGAAGTATTTGCAAAGAAATTCTCTCTTGCTGTGGGTGGTTGCTCCAAGCTAAGACTGAAGCTCCCCCAGGGTGGGGAGGAGAGAAAGAGGGAAGAGACAGTAACAGAGAGCTTACTGTATCCATGTCCTCTATGTGAAATAACTCTTATTTTTTAAACAATCAACTCACCGTTAAAAAGTTTAAAAAACCAAAAAAACCCCACCTGATCATCGCAACAGCATGTATAAGTTTTTGCCTGCTTCCTCTGGCCTGTCTTTTAAGAGTCACGGTGGTCCGAGGTCTTCTGACCATACACTTTAAGAACAAATCTCTCTCGTGAGGAAAGCAGCGGTGTGTGCAGGATGAGGGATGGGAAAAAAAGAAAGCTGTTGAGGCGTGGTGATACTAACCTGAACTAGTGATTATGTTTGTACGCATCTCACAGGGGCTGAGCTGAGCCACATTAAATTCCGATTTAGGAATTCACTGCAGGCTCTTGTCTATTTTTGGTATGTTTGTCTGTTTAATTTTCACAGATAAGGGTCCTGGAGTGATATCCTCTGCCAAGCAGCGTCCTCAGACTCTTTTGGTGGTTGAGAAGGATCCCAGACCTAACAATTGCAGGGTGTTATCAGCCAGTATGTTGAAGATGGATGGATCTGGTGTTCTGCTGGCCAAAGATGTCAGGGCTGCAAAACCAAAGTCCTACATGAACCCCACAACCAGCTTCCGGGCTAAGATGTCAAGGAGCATATCTGTAGGGGAAAATCTGTATCTTGGTTGCTCCACTGAAATGTTGACCGATGGGAGGACTAGTCCTCCAGTGACAGAGAAGACACAGTTTAGTTCCACACCAGATGCTGAGAAGATTAAGCTACCAGTGAAAGAAAATGTTCCAGTGAAACCTGCACTCCAGCTAGTTGTAAACTGCTCATCTCCCAAGTCCTTCCACAGCAAGTTGGCATCATCAAACCGAGCACATCTGATTCTTGACATTCCCAAGCCGTTGCCTGATAGACCCACACTGGCCTCCTTCTCACCCACTACCAAAACAAAAACCCCGCTTGAGCCACAGTCTCCGCAGTCACCTGCTGGGGCCTCTAAAAAGAAACCCTCTTTTCCTGATGTCCGAGCCTCCAAGAGGGAGAATCAAACTGCTGGGTCTCCGGTTCCTGGTAGAGAGATCCCAGCAGGACTTGCTAAGGAGAGCCCAGTGGATTATCCAGTCTCAAGGACAGATTGTCAGGATGAGCCAGGGGTCACTAGTCTAAAACTGAGGGAGGTGTCAGAGGGCCAGCACCTAAGGTCTCCTGAGAGCACACTGCCCACAGGCAGGGAGCGGATCACCGGCATCGCCTGTATGCTAGACAGCCAACCTGGACTTTGCTCACTAGAACCCATCAGGCCGAGGTCTCCTACATCTATAACTGCCTCGGCACAGGTCTCAGGTGTGCATGGATACCCATCTCTTATCTTCCCCCTTCTGTCTCCTGTCTTTGTGAACCGCCTCACGATCCCATCACATTTCTTTACGTCCAGCTTCTGGCCTGTCTTGTCCTGTCTGCACCTGTCTCGTTCCATAAACCATCCCCTCAATGGTGAGACACTTCTTCAATCTAACATCTTTTTCTCAGTTCTTTAGTTTCCATTTCCTCTGGGTCTTATGTCTAACAGTCCTTCTTAGCTGAATGTTTTGTAGACCTCAACACTGTTGTGTTTTTAGTGATTTAGCTGTACAATTACCTTTAGGGGCTCAAATCTCTTTGTGGTCAATGCTAAAAGCTGACATGCTGGAAATCCCCTACACACCCCTGAGTGTGTAGGTCACATCCCCCACACTCCTCTCAGAGCATATTTGGCCAGCAAATGAAGGTGCAGGCCAACATGTGCTAACAGAACCAAGCAATCACAGATAATACTGACAGTGAAGTTGTGCCAGGCAGCTCAAACTTTCCTTTGTTAATATGCAAGTGTACAGGGTCCAGAAGGGCTTGCATACAATTTTCTCCCCTGAGATAAGGCTTGATGGAGGTGAGCTCCTTGCTGTAGCTGCCTGTGAGAGCAAGCAGGTCTTTGTGCTGTTATCGCTCTGCTTTGAGGACATGTCTGCAAACTGAAGTATGCAGTTCATGTGCAGGATTTGAACATAAAAAATGTGGGTTAATTTTTGAATTATCTCTAGTTTGGAGAAAAAGGTACAAGATGAAAAACTTCCATCTGCTGAAAACAGCTCTAAGATCTGTTACAGGCCTCAGTTTAAGGTACTTCAATCAAATGAAAACTAGCAGATAAGTTCAAACTGAAGCAAAAATTGTGCCTTCCAAGGCAGGAAAACCTACAGTGGCAGAGAAGACACTGTTTAGTCCCACATCATCTGCTGAGGTTTCTTTTGTGTCACAGTCTGAAAGGAAATACACCTTTCTGAGTTGAGCATTAGAAAGTTGGATGTTAACCACTGCACTGATACTTGTACCTTCAGGGGCTATACAGTTTTTTGCCCCTTTTGTTATGTTGTTCTTACTCATATCTGGGAAGGGATAGCTCTGTAATCCTGTGATCAATTACTTTCTGTGGTGCCAGGCTTCTGCACCGTTCATCAGAATGGTTAAGCACAATATTTCTGCACCAAAGCATTGCAGAAGGATAATCTAGTTTTGATGCATTGTTGTTTTTCTTTTTGCATCTCTAGAGGGATCAAACACCTTAAGATTGAAGCACTGTTATGTAAAACAGGAAATGTGATGTTTTGTCTAAGGGACCTGCAGTTACCATACTGTAGCTGCTCTGAAAAACAGTGAGTGCATCTGAAACTTTCAGACACTCCCCCTTCAGGGGTGAGGTTTCTTCCAGCACCAGATGCAGCCTGAAGCTGTGGAATCACATTCTACAGCAAAATTGTAGTTGTCTAAAAGTTGCACTCTTTAGGCTGAATTTTCTCTTCTAGGTTTGGGAATCAGGCTACATAGCAGATGGGTTTTGGTCAGTTTGCAGAATTAGCACAGGTAGCTCAGAGAAAGAGCAAGACTTTTTTCAGTATTGATTTTATTTTTTTTAACGACTCCCAAGACATTGCACACCCTGACAGAATATTTAACAGCATCCTTTAGTGAGTTAGAATGATACAGCACTGTGGATCCCCAGTGTTTTTTTTCTCAGTAGGCAGCTGTCAGCCTTAAGCTTCTTGCAGACCACATTTCTCAAATTTTTGGTGGTAGATGCTGGAAAAGCTGTTTAGATCCCGGTTGGTTATCGCTTTGAACAACTTACTGTGTCTTTTGGGAATCACAATGTGGCAGCTTAGATTAAAACTGTAGGGTTGATAGAGACTTGTTCTGCTTCTGACTTGCGCTGTTACTTTGGGTTTCCACTTAATTTTTCTGTCCTTCCATTTCCTGCTCATATAACAGCTGCAAATAAAGAGACTTAATTGTTCTTGTTAAAGCATTTTGGCATCTACAGTTAAAATGCTGTAGATGTGCTTAATACTGTTGCTGTTTTTAATATTCTCTGCTAGTTTCTGAATAGCTCTGCTCCGCACACCTCAGAGGCAGAAAATGCCTGTTACTTAAGCATTTGTATTAGGTTTTGTGACCTTTCTCCTGACTGGCACCTCCCAGAGCTGGAGACCAGCATAAAAACAATGATCAGAGGAGAAATCCAGAAACGATCATGAGAAGAAACAGCTGGGTTTCAAACATAAAGAGGGAAGGAGGGGGGCAGAAGGCAAGAATCTTGGATTGCACTGAAGCCCACTGTGTTCAGATTCCACATGCAGCTGAATGCAGATGGAAGGATTTGTTCATGCCCCTTTGTTCTTTGTAGATGTTTTTGTTTATGTGTAAATAGATGTTTTTCAAGCTGTATTTGTTTATATGCGATCTAGATGTATTCATAAAAGTAGCTCAGGTCCTCTCCAGTCTGTTCAAAGATGGTGTCCTTAGAATTGCAGAAATTACAGTGCTAACGTGACCAAATTTTGGGTTTGGATAACTAAAGAAAGTTGAATGTCCTTTGTCAAGGCTTTTGCAAACTGAAGATTGTGTTTGCGTGTCTATGTCTTTGTTCATGATTTATGTCTAACTCATGAAAGTGTTCATTGTATAAAAGATTGCAGGCCTTCAACTCATGTTTTGGAGATAAAAGATCTGGTGGGGACAGGCAGTAGATGCTGTCCCTCAGTTGCTTGGTTTTATTTTTCAGTTTTGAATTAAGTTGTATCAGCAGTGTATGTCATGGGTTGCTGAGCAATGCAAATCTATTGTGATTGAGTTTGCTTCTCACCACCCCTCTGGACCTCACTAGAGAACACTGCAATAATTCAGTGTAATCCAGCATCCTCCGTGCTTTAGTCATACACTGGGCAGAAGGATGCATGAGGGGGAGCTTGTAGATTTCTCACTAGGTGGAAGCTAAATTAGAGGCTCCTTGGATCAGTCCCTCTTGCCACTGGAAGCCCTCCATACAAACATGACTTTAATTGTAATTGGAAATCACATGGGTAATTTGTGACTCTCTGTGACTATAACAAAAATGTGCAATCTGAGGAAAAACGTTGCTGACTTTGGAGAGTCTGAACACTGGAAAAATCGTGGTGCTTGAAGCAAGCAGTATGTCTAGTTAGTAAGAAGGAAAGCTCATGCAGAATGTGCCTATTTAATGATTTGCTCAAACCAGCCCTAAAAATTGAATGAGAAGTGGTGTGCACGTGGTCTTTCAGATATGCATTGAAAAACCTGTTTTCTTACAAAACTATGAGGTTGCAGATAGTGGAGTGTCTGTGCCTTAACTTGTGCTTTTATGTTTTCCTCCCATCCAGAATCGGGCATCAGCATAGAGCAGTGTGAGCACGTGGTATCCGAGCTCCAGGACAGCATGCGCAGAGCCCTTCACCTTTACCGCAGGGTGAGTGACCTCACATGGGCTCTGGTACAGCCCACAGACATCTTACACAGAATGTAAGTGCTTGCTGCCTCAGGGTGTTCTCCTGACTGTGTGTTGAGTGACACATGCTGCCTGGCTGTCCACTTGACTGCACCTTCAACTTGAACCAGGGATGCAGGAGCTCCCGATTTCCAGCTTTTGGATTTTCCAATGGTTTGCTATGGTACTCTGAGCAAATCAATTAAGTTTTCAGTCTGTTTAGCCTGTCTGTAAACTGAAGATAACACTATGCTCTTTTTCAAAGGGGTATTAGGGAATTAATTAATAGTTATACAGTGTTTTAGAGATATGAAATATTATAGGAGCTTTGAGTTTTATTATCCCCATCTGTTCTTTGTCTTTGATGCCTGGGAAAAGGATTAGCAAATGTGGGATACCGTGGGAATCCAGCTGTGAGAGGAGCATGCAGCTGTTCTCCTGTCCCTCTCACCACTAGACCACTTATGTGTAGAGCAATATAACAGCTCTTTGTTTCTTTGCTTAGCACTGATCTGTCAAGTCTCCTGTAATGAGTGTGAGACTTTGATGGTAAGCATCTGCCACATGGTCCTCTGCAGCTCTGGCCACAGCACTTGCGTCAGCTCTCTGACCTTGCTCTGTTCCTGGGACCAGCTGCATTTGGCAGACAGGAGGGACAGGAGACTGTAGCCCTGTGCTGCAGCTGGGAGACACAGTACCTCCTTAAGCCCACTATAAGAGGAGCACCGCCCAAAAATGTGCTTGCTGTCTCTGTCCTATTGGAGTAATGCCTCTGGATTTTGTGCGACTAGGAGTACTGGATACATGTCCTGCTATATGTCTGAATAGACAGTCTCAAATGTTGAAGAAAAGTAGATTTGACTGATCTGCAATTCTTTATGGCGTCACTTCCTTAAAGGGCTAAAATTGCTTACTTGGTGCTCTACCTAAACCCCAATGCATTCTTTTTTTTTTTTTCCCCCTCTTTGTTTTCAGGTATTAAATGATACAGAATCTTCTACAGACAAAGATAAAATAGCAGGCCTCCTGACAGAAGCATTCTCCTCAATGAAGAAAGAATTGGACTCTCTGAAGGATGCAGAAGGGCTTCCAAAAGATAAGGAGGCACTGGTGAAGCTACAAGATAACACTAGCCCACTGAATGAGGGATGTGGTGCTAATCTACCGAGTCCCAAGAGTTTGGGAGATGAGCAGACACTAGCTTTGTTGGAACAGTATTCGGAGCTATTGCTGCAAGCTGTGGAACGACGCATGGACAAAAAACTCTAAGAGGGGTGGCTTTCAGGTGTTGTGAATACACAGAAGTAATCGTGAGAAGAGGACCACAGAGAGAGCTTCAGACCAATGCTACCATCAGCTGGTCTAGGGCTGGTGGGGATACCTTTATAAACTGATTTCCTCAGTCTCCAACAACTGACTTGTTCCAATTCTTAGCAATGTGCTGGCCACAGTTTTAATACTTGTTTCCCAATGGTCTTCAACTTCCTGTCTCTAAACAAAGTCTTGAAAGAGGAGTTTGGAGAAATTGCCTTGAAATTTCTTCATAGCCAGGAGTTCAGGATGTTTGACACCTAAAAAGACAAAATCCAGTTTATCCAAGAAATTTTGAACTGCTGACTAAAAGCAAAGGAGTCCATGTGAAGCCAATCCCTTCCTCTCCGAGACTTCATGAGACTCAAGAATCAGACTTTTTATGGGTTTATTTATTAATTTATTTCTCTTGACTGTTGTTCCTTGCCACGTTTGTGGCTATTATCTTTGTCCTTTAAAAAAACTGTCAATCCCTTTGCCATATCCCAGCGAGAAACAATCTCTGTATTATAAACCCCTAACAGGGAGACAGGCTGGAGTATCTGTGCAATTAATGAACTGTTCTCTGCTTAGATCTTGTCTTGCTGTTCTTGCTTTTCCTGCCTTAGTTTTGTTCCCTGCAGTAATCCTGCTGTTGTTATGACAACCCTGTCTGCTTTCCTCTTGTGTCAAGACAGTACCCACACTGTATTTTATCTGCATTCACCTCCAGGGAAAGGCTCTGTATGCCTTGGGCCATGCTTTGGAGATTACGTTATGAATTCATTAATGGTATTTTTAATCTGCAATTTGATGTTACATTGATAGTTCAGGTTTTCTGCTGACATTTTAAAAATTGAAATTAGATACTATACAAAAGTTTGTTTCAGCCGCCTTTCATGATTAGGAATTGGATATTGACTTTGATGTTGTTATGATTTATTTGTGGAGAAGTGACAAGAAAAAGCTGGTTTCCATCTCTTACAGTGTAACTCTGAATTTGAGAGATCTTTGGTGCCATGGGTCATCTGTGTCATTTGTTCATTTCACTGTGATAGGAAAATGTTTTCTCCTTGCCTTTACAGGAAAACAGGATATTTGCATCCCAAGAAAGCTGGGATTCTCTTACCTTTTGTAAAGCTGTTTCAAATTCCCTCAGAATATTATTTCCTAAGAACTTCAAATGAGATATTTTGAGGTGTGATTACCACCATTTCCCCTGCCTCCAGCCTCTTTGCTTTACATTAATTTCTGGTCTGAGAAACAGAAAATCCTCTCTTCTTGCATTTTTATGTGCAATATTCTTCTTGCCCTGTGGAGCTTCTCTAAACCCATTCTAACTTGTGTCTGTTGTGGCTTAAAATTGTCCAGTGATGTTTTTTAGGTCAATGATATAAGCTAAGAAAAAAAAAATTAAACCAATGAAATTCTTCAGCACCTTCCCCCTTACTCCCACTCCTTTCAACAACAGGGGCAAATACACAAAATGTTTTATTTCTTCCATCTCCAGTCTGTCTTGCATTTATTTTAAGGTAGAGCATTTATTTTAATCCCGGTTCATAAAACTAATGCAAGCAACTAGCCTTTGGTGGGAGAGAGACTGCTAGCATCAGTGAAAGTTGGTCATAGGCAGCCAGACTGCATCATTTGGTTACACAGGTTGCAGGGTGGAAGCAGTTTTCTTTCATTTTGCTATCCTGGCTGCTGTCTCTCTGAAACCCCATGGCACTTGGAAATGTTGTCTGTTGTCTTCTCTGTCTTTCTGTGACTGCAGATCTGCAGTGCAGCCTTTTTTCTACTGGTCTGGCCAGACTGGCATAGGATGACCTGTTTCTCCTGAGTAACTCTAGGGCTGAATAATCTGCAGTTCTGTCTCTCCCCTAACAGGTTTGCTGGCTGATTGCTGCCGAGTGCTTTGGGACATGGTAGTAGTGGGAGCACTTTGAGAGCTTTCCAGCTACTTCTGCCTGTAATTGAAATCTGCCTAATAATGTTTCAGGTGTCCTTGCTAACCTTTCCTTCCATGGGCTTGTGCTGAAACTTAAAAGGGGTTATTTTCTAGTCCTGCCTCTGCACTGTATTGTGCTGAATCAGCTGGTGTGCTTGGTCCCATGGGCAGCTTCTCTTGCACAGACAGGTTTTGCAAAGGAAGGCAAGTTGGAAACCAGAGAGGAAATTTCTGGCAGTTTCCCTGAGTGAAAAGGTGAGCTGGAGATGCCACAAGTGGAATGTGTGATGATGGTCATGTTGGATCTGTGACGGGAGTTAGTGTGGGTCAAGCTTGCTTTTGAGGTGACCAGTTCCTCCACTTTCAGACTGTGAACATATGTCCTAGTATACAGGAAATTTCTTGTTGTACTGGGGCCACAAGACACTCAGGAAAAATAGCAGTCCCTTGAACCCAGGTATATTTCGGTACTGTTGATAACAGTTTGAGGGTTCTTTATATTACTTCCTTGTGCAATTTTGTACCATTTTATAATTTAAACTTTGAGATAGTGACAAAAAGGTCAGAGATGATGCAGAAAAGCCAGTGGTGAGAATGAAATTACCATGAAGATGAAGGGCAACAACCAGCAAAGCTGGCATAGAGGTATGAAACAAAGCTCCTTGGGAATAAGTTGTGTGAAGCAAATCTGATTTTTAAGCTGATCAGAGTGGGTTTTGTTTCCTGGAATGGATTTTACTTGGGTTCATGGCTGTATACAGGAAACCAGAGGTAAAATCTGATCAGAATGATGGTGAGAAAAGTGTTGGGCAAGTAGATCAGTTGGAGAATGGTTGTGTCGTTTAAAATAAATTTAGAATAGTATATGTAGGAGACTTAGGAAAACGGAGTAGAAGTAGAGATGGTCTTGGTCTGAAGAACACCATTTGGCCAATACCTGTGAAGGATACAGTACCAAAAGGCTTTGGGAAAGTAGAATACAGGACTTGGAGATGGTGATCTGTAATTGAAGAATGAATTGGAAGGAGTTTGTTTTAAAATATGTTCTATTGAGCCTCTTGCTTCTTGCTGTTCTCTAAACAACTGTTTTTTTCTTAAATGGCAAAGTCATGAGCCGCTTTTTCAAGGCTTTGGTGTTTTGAATTGAGTAGTAGAAGCCCAGTTACGGAGATGCTGGTGCCACAAGTTTGTTGCTGAGAGGAGTGAGGAGATAGCGTTGCTCTTTATGATTTAAGACTGATCCAACGAATTCTTCTCTGCTAACTTCCTATTGCTGGCAGTAGGAAATATTCCTAAGAACCCTAGTTTACAGAACAAAGAGAGCATAAATGCATTGCATTTGCACCTTGTGAATGTTTCACTGCTGGCTGTCCATTGGGCCAGGTAGAGAAATAATGAATGGTAACTACCTGGGAAATGAAGAGGCTTGTAGGAGGAGGTAATGAGTTTGAGTCTATCCCTCTTAATGGTTTGTGNCTATTGCTGGCAGTAGGAAATATTCCTAAGAACCCTAGTTTACAGAACAAAGAGAGCATAAATGCATTGCATTTGCACCTTGTGAATGTTTCACTGCTGGCTGTCCATTGGGCCAGGTAGAGAAATAATGAATGGTAACTACCTGGGAAATGAAGAGGCTTGTAGGAGGAGGTAATGAGTTTGAGTCTATCCCTCTTAATGGTTTGTAATCCACCCTCTTACTGGTTGTGTGGGTGTTAGCATAGGCACAGCAAGATATCTGTAATTCAGATAAGTTATTTGTTTAACATAAAGCCTGAAAAAATAATTTGGACCTACCTATGCTCTTTACATGCATTTTTCCCCCCTTCAACCCAACATTCCTGGTCAAAATG
>VZTH01009693.1:188010-202055 GCA_013397815.1 Aleadryas rufinucha
TTTTTTTTTTTTTTTGCACTGTGAGGCTCCCCCGGGAGCTGTTTTTAACTCTGTATCCATTTGTACTTCGTGTCTTAAACCGTTTCAATAAAAACGTGATCATTTGTTACCGAGCTGCGCGAGTCCCTCGGGAACTGCGCCCGAGGTTTGTTTTCCGGGGGAAGGGGTGGGCAGGGATAGGGGCGGGAAGGAGGNCCGCCGCCCCGGGGCCCGGCCCGCCCGCGTGTGGGGAGCAAAGGTCGGCGCGGCCGCCTCGGCGAGCGGCAGCAGCGTTGGGCGAACCAGCGGCACCCACTCTGCTGCCATCATGGTGGTTCCGAGGTGAAGGTGAAACAGGCCGCCGCAAAAAGAAAGCGAAACTCGAGCAAACGGTCCTTTAATGGTTATTTCTCTGTGTATAAAATAGCAAAACAAAGCACTATTCCAGATTCCAAAAAAATCATGCTGTGGGTACCACCTCTGTATGGGAGGTGCACCTCTTGTAGCGCAGGCCCATTATCCCTTTATCCTCAGGCACTGGCCTGAGGTTTCCATCTGACTCTGAAACTCCCCTAACACTCTCTGGGTTTTAACAGAGGGATTTCTGGATCCGTGGGGGACACTGCTTGGTGTCAGTGTGGTGTGGCGTGTGAAGCCTGTGTGCTGGCAGGAGGTGCTTGTCTCGGGATGCTGAGTAACGCTGTCTATCGTTTGCCTGGACAGAGCTGGGCTGGCCGGACTCCATACCCTATCTTGATAGGCCTCTGTCCCCGCTGGAGTTTTATCGAGAGTGGGTGAGTCCGAATAAACCCTGTATAATTCGCAATGCCATCAGCCACTGGCCGGCTCTGAAGAAATGGACCTCAGCATACCTCAGGTATGAGTGAACTGTGGAGTAGGACTGGTGCTCAATTTTGGGTGACCTCACTAAAAACCCCTTGGTTAATCTTTGTATTTATTTGTAAGATTAGCTCAGATTCCTTCCTGGTTCTGTATGAGGGTGTTCAGTCTTCCCAAGATCAGATATAAGTGTCTGCCTTGCACACTTACTGCCCTACCAGTTCTGATGCACCGGGAGGGTGGGTGTTTCTGCTGTGTGCAGCCAACAGGCTCAGCTATTGAAACCCAGCCAGACAGAGTGCGGCTGTAATGCTGTAAGAACAGACTGACTTGTTTGTGACTGAGCACACCTTGTTTTCTTCAAAAAACTAAATGATGAGCATTTTAACAATGACTGAAATTTAAAAAAAAATTCTTTCTTTAAGAGAGGATTTATGGTTAGACCTAAAATCTGTGGGTCAGATCTAATTCTGTGGGGTTTAAAGCTAAATATCTCATGGAACTAAGGAGTTCCAAGCCACATGGGGTGTGTATCTATCAGTTTCTGTCCACCCCTTCTCCCTCCTCAATTGCTTTTGAACATGTGAACCATTTGACTTGGCTGGGTTGAATGGCCCCAATAATATCAAGCTCTGCCATGACTGGTGAAAAGAAGTGGCTGAAGAGGGCCCTCTGTCTGCACGGGGGAAAAGGGAGCTCCTCTGTGAACTGTCCTCTTAGGAGAGAATTCAGAGAGGAAAAAGAAACTAGAGTTGCCTTGAGTGCAGGGAGCAATTGGAGCAGAATGCCAGAGTCCTTACCAGACAGCAGAAAATCTGATCTAGAGACACCCATCCGTGGAAAGACAGGCATCTTATTTTTGCTGCCCTTGAAACATGTTTTTAAAATAACCAGTATGTAATATATGATCTAACTTTGGGCCTGGATATAAACCTTTGATTTGTTTTGCAGGGAGGTAGTAGGTCCCAAGGTGGTGAGTGTGGCAGTGACACCAAATGGTTATGCAGATGCAGTGTTTCAGGACCGTTTTGTCATGCCAGAGGAGCGCCAAATGCCTTTCATGGACTTTTTGGACCTTGTGGAGAAGAAAGTGACTTCTCCCAACGTATTCTATGTGCAGAAGCAGTGTTCAAACCTCACTGAGGAGTTCCCTGAACTTGTCTGTGATGTGCAGCCTGACATACCATGGATGAGTGAGGCATTGGGTAAACCCTTTATTTCTCACGTATTCAGTAAATATTTTGCATAGAGCTTTAAAACAATTGCACTAGGTACTACATGGTGAATACTTGTTCTCTTTCTGAATGCCACAGCTCAGTTTGGTTTCATCCTCTTAGAAAGCAGGAGTGGTAAAATACATAATAGAGTAATCCAAGTTTTGGTGTTGGATTACTCTGGAATCAGTATCTCTGTTGTGTATTGGGATCCTCACAACTGAAAAAATGTCACGTAACACTTCTTTACATTGAGTGTCTTTTCTCTGATCTAGAGTCATGTTTTGGCTCGGTGTTTGCAGTGTAGAAGGAAGTTGCTGTTGTTCACAAAGCTCTATTTTCAATGAAACCTGTCATAGCTATGAAGGAAGTTATAGGACAGAATTCGGCAGAAATTGGCAGAGAATTATTTGAAATGCTTTTAAAAATGACACCTTTTTTTTTGTTGTCATCATATCTCTTTTCTCTAACCATACAGGGAAGAAGCCTGATGCTGTGAATTTCTGGCTTGGGGAGTCAGCTGCCGTGACATCTTGTATGTATCCTATGGCACTGTAAATCTTCTGGTGATTTCAGCATAGGTTTAAGCTGGCTAGTTTTGAGTTAGTGGCTCAGGAGGACGGTGTGGTTTTTCTGACAAGGCAGTTCTATTTTAACATGGTTTTTTTTGCATTCTTTATTCTGCCCTTCTGCAGCCTCGTGCTGCTGTGTCTCTGGGTGCACCTACCTGGCGTTGTGTCAGGCTAGGCACTGACAATTTGCTTGATTGAGTGCATTTGTTACAGCATGATATTGTGACTTTCCTCTCCCACTGGCTGCAGGACAAAAAGCAGCCTGATAATAATATGGAAAACTGACACTTTCAGTTTACTATAGTTTCTGCTGCAGAGAAGGAAATAGCACTGATTTTCTGTCTTTCTCCACATTTCTATTTTTTTCTCAATCCTAGTACATAAAGATCATTATGAGAACTTGTACTGTGTGGTATCTGGAGAGAAATATTTTCTACTGCATCCACCGAGTGACCGTCCCTTCATCCCATACGGTACATCATTTTGCTGTCTGGAGGTTGGAAGGGGGACAGACTAAAACACTGAAAGACGTGAAAAAAAGGAAGCAGTGGTAACATTTTGGTGTTTATGCAGTGTTACACTTTCCAGTGTGAACAGAAATTTCTTCTATTTCTTGCTGCAGGTAGTTTGTAATACGAATGTTATTCTGAGGTCAGGTTTTCCAGTCCAGTAAAGTAATGGGCTCATTGATTCATATCTCGGGTCCTGTGTCCATTTCTGGGCCACTCAGTTCAGGTAGGACATTTAGATGCTGAAGCAATTCTAGAGAAGGGCATTAAAGCTGGTGAAGGTTCCAGAGGGTAAGTCCTCTGAGGAGCACCCTGAGGGAGCTGGAATTATTTAGCCCGGAGGAAAGGAGTCTCACAGGGGACCTTTTCACTCCCTAGAACTCCCTGAAAGGAGGTTGTACCCGGGTGGGGGTCAGGCTCTTTTCCCAGGCAACCAATGACAGAATGAGAGGTAATGGTCTCAAGTTGTGCCCAGGGGAGGTTTAGATTGGGAATTGGGATGAATTTCTTCACATAAAGGGTGATTGGGTATTGAAATGGACTGCTCAGGGTGGTGGTAGAGGCATGTGCCTAGAGGTGTTTAAGGAAAGACTGGAGGTGGCACTTAGTGCCATGGTTTAGATGACAAGGTGGTATTCAGTCATAGCTTGGACTTGATGATCTCAGATGACCTCAGATCTCATTTCTTGATGTCTTTTCCAACCTAATTGATTCTGTGATACTCATGGCAGTCTCTTCAGCTTTAGGATATTTAAATTATTTAAGTATTTTGTCAGTGTTGTAGCATGTCATCTTTGATGTTTTACAGGTTTGGATTCTGCCTACCTGCTTTTCTCTAGGAAAAAAAAGCCAGGAAGCTAAAAAATTTGTTGTATTTTAATGAAATATTCAAGCTACCAACTGAATCTCTGAAAACTGAGAAACAAAGAAAGAGATTCTTGTGGCAGCATTGCTTCACACTGCCTGTTTTCTGTTTCTTTATGTTGATTTCCTATGCGCACAGCACTAGTTTTTGTTGCAGTGTCATCTAGAAGATGGACAACTTAACTTTGTGCCTCATAAGACTTATTTTTCCCATTCCTTGACTTTCAAACCATCAGATTAAATGAATGCAGAGTGCTCTATGATGCAAATATAATTTTGCCTAGATGTGTGCTGCTACGATATTTTATTTATACTCTTTTTATTTTATTTACAACCTTGAAGTCATAGAATCACAGAATAGTTTGGGTTGGAAGAGACCTTGAAGATCATTGAGTCAATCCCCCTGCCGTTCAATAGACCGAATTGCTCAAAGCTCCATCCAGCCTGACCATGAACAGGCTGGGGCATCCACAGGGACGGGGGCATCCACAACTTCTCTGGACAATGTGTTCCAGTGCCTCATGACACTCATTGTAAAAAAATTCTTCCTTATATATAATCTAAATCTACCCTGTGTCAGCTTGATACCATTAGCCCTTGTCCTGGCCTTGGTAAAAAGTCTTTCTGTCTTTCTTATAAGCCCCTTTTTGGGTACTGGAAAGCCACAATGAGGTTTCCCCAGCACCTTCTCTTCTCCAGGCTGAATAACTCCAGCTCCTCAGCCTTTCTTGGACAGGTGGTGTCATATGTATGGGAATGTATGAAATCCATGTGTGTGATAGGAGTCCTACTTTGTAAAACAAATTACTGCTAAAGCATAGAACAGAGATAATGCTTACATTTCATAGTGTGTAGTAAAAATAGAATTCCATCTTTTTGAGCTTTAGGTTAATTAATGGAGAGAAACTCTCTCAAGGGAGGGCTTAGAAAACCACATTTGCTGAAGCAATGAAAAAAAGGACACTGGCAGTATCTGAAGGAGTTGATGAGCCCTATCAATTAAAATTAGAAGTGAAAGGCTGGCCACAAGCGACTAATAACTCTTGTGAGTGTTTCTTTGGTAGACTGACTTAAGAAGAAATATCCAACTACAGAATGATGTGTAAGTCAGGGGCGCATTTATGACTTATGAAAAGGAAAGAAGACAGTTACTGGAACAAAATAGGACTGGGACACAAATGGGCTTGGAAGAGAATAATTTCTGAGAAGAAAGGAGGTTATAGTTCCAAACAGGAAGGCAGCTTATTATTCAGACTGACTTAAAAAAAAGTGTATTAAGAAACTGGATAAAATTTGAAATGGAAAAAGGGAAGGATAATGAATTCAGTAAGTTGAAAATGGTTTTGTCTTAATTTTTCTTTTACTTGGAGGAAGTGTGACATGCACTGCCGATAGTTTCTCTGAATTGTCATTTAATTCTTTCTCTGGTTCCAGAGCTCTATCAGCCAGCAACCTACCATGTATCAGAAGATGGTTCATTTGAAATTGTGGATGAGAAGACTGCAGAAAAGGTAAAAAGTTTATAAAGAATGCAGTTAATACAGTAGGGAGAGTTTGGGGCATTGCTGAGCCCTCAAACTAAGCATATTGATTGATATTTAGAAATCCTTCATTACTGGAAAGAGAATGCCCAGGTATTTCACTTGTATTGTACTATTTGCAAAGGATACCCAGCTTCCAGAAAAAAATTTTTACTGCACACCTGAAACCATTAATATCATAAATTGTTGCCTTGCACCAGACTTAAACGGATCCACTAAAGAACTTTTGAATGCATAAACAATAAAGGAATTGATTGCATTATGCCTGAAATAGACCCCTCTACATTCACTTTCTTTTGGCCCTCTACTCAGGTCTGCGGTGGAATCACCCAGTGCAATAAAACATGCCTCTTTGAATGAATAAGCTGTATTTTCTTACTAGTAGCAATATTTATTTGTTTAAAATGTTTAGATTTGGACTAAACATTTATTTTACAAACCTCACTAGAATCTAATCCCTCTGCAAAGTGTGAGTAATGCTACAGCAGAACTTGAGCTGGGGCTTGTTCTCTGTTTCCGGAGTGGTGCTCATGGAATCTCATTTCTGTAACGCAGTAAGGTTGGAATGCTGAGGTTTATAATTCTGTAGGGCAGAGAAAAAATTAATGCAGGCAAGAGGGACCTCCCAGCAAGAAGGGGTGTTTTAGCTGCTGTGAGTAAAAATTAGACCAGAGAGCTTAAGAAGAAGAAAGGAATTTCTAAAAAGAGTGGTACAGATAAAGTATTTAAGTACTGAATGTAGGAGGAATAAGCAACTTAAGGGGGCTGGAGGTGTTGTGAAAGTATGCCACGAGACTGCAATTTCATGGATGACATTTATTGCCTTTTCCCTAATTAGAAATGTGTCACTGAAGTAGGCACATTTTTGCATCCTTGACCTATTCCCCGTTGAATGTGGAAAACTGTGTAGCTGTACATGTTTTGCTAGACAAAGTACATGTTTTGTAACCTAGTGAGTTTGATTATCAGTTGTTTTTCGGGAAGCTTGCTGAAAGTTTTTGCCAGAGTCAGTACCATATACACACTCTTTTGCCTTTAGGTGCCCTGGATCCCTCTGGACCCCTTGAACCCAGATCTAGAACTGTATCCAGAATATGCTCAGGCAAAACCTTTGCAGTGTACAGTGAAAGCTGGTGAGATGTTGTATCTGCCTTCTCTCTGGTTCCATCATGTTCAGCAATCACATGGCTGTATTGCAGGTAAAATAGAAACTATTTCCAGATACATTCTTGAACTATGGTGGGTGTGCAGCTAGATATCCCACAGCAAAGCATCCGTGGGACCAAAGGTCCCTTTAAGGTTTTCTGCCTCTCTGCGGGAGGGAATAGCAATCCTGACAGATCCCATGGGACTGCCTTCTTGCAGCCTGTTTTACTTATGATCTGTAGCTTTGTTGACAAGTGCTAGGGATGTAGCAGAAGACAAAGTCTTCTAGTTGTCAAGTCTGGAGAAGGATAGTGCAGGGAACCTGATCCAGTTTCTGTTTAAGACATGCAGCTAAGCAGTTTGTCTGTCTAGCCTGCTCACTGCAACTGGTCATCTACATCCCTTTTGCAAAGAAACTGCAGGTTGCATGTGCTGTTATCATATGGCAAAAAAAAATCTGCAGGAAGAAAAGCAAACCAGAAAGTGAACGACTTAGGCATGAATGGAGACACAACATGGAAGATGCTCTGTTTTCATATGAGCTGAAAGCTGCTCTGACCCAGTCTCTTGCCTTGCTGATAAGGTTGTTTGTGTTACTGTTCCCCTGCACTTACCAAAAGTTGTCGTCTCTTTCTTTGTAAGATTTATCATCATTTCTCTATCTCTTTTTTTTCCTCTCTCCCCAAGTGAATTCCAGAATTTCAAGCATTGCTCATTTGGTACATATGGAGGGGTGGGGATGGTGTGAAGTATTATTGTTACGTCCTGCAAGTTTTGCAAGGTTTGAGGAAGAGATTTTTGCTGGAATTTTTGCTTGTCCTTTATCTGGAATAATCCTGATAATGCTGTTCAAGAAAAAAGTATTTTGAACAGCATAACATTAGTATTTGTGTAACACTGCAAATATTGCAAGCCCGTTTTTTCAGTTCTTGTGATTCTGTGGTAAAAAGACAAGATAGCAGTAAAGCAGTGCTTCCAATTCTTTTTACCCAGTGCCGCTGCATCAGTCCTTAAAGAATTTTTAGAAATAGTAGAGTTGTTTCCAGCTGCAAGCCCCTGGCCACTCTTTTTATTCTCTGTTTATCAGAAATGCCAAAGAGTTTGATTTTATTTGTCCTTTAGTCTGTTAACTGCAGTACAATCTGTATACACTTGAAAAATCAATATTCTCCGGGTCTGGTCCAGTGAATGTCTGAAGCTAGAGCACATCCTCCTCCAAAAAGCACTGGTACAGTATTACAGTGTATAGCCTAATTTTCCTAGGAGCCATACCCCAAAATTAACACGAGAAGCAGAATTAAAGCACTGTCTAATTGATGACTGCTGTGAACTAGTGGTGAATTTGCCATCCTTTACACAGGAAGAGAGATTCCCATCCAGATATTAAACTTGGCAGTTTGTTATTTTTTGTCTAAATAGAAGCATACATTTTCTGTACCTACGTGTTTTTCCAGCTTCTGCTCCAATGAATCTCCAGTACAGAGTCTGAAGTTGGTATGGGTTAAGACAGAGTTGCATTGGCAGCACTTTTGAAGAACTCCATTGTTTGCTTACATTATTTTTGGCTGTAGTCAAAGATTTGCTAATTTCAAAATTTAGTCAGTAATAAGGAAAAGCCTGTACTAACTGAACTGTGTAAAAGTCTATGAACACATTGGTAAATCGTTGCATTCTAGCCTTAAAATGTTTTTCCCTTTTCTTGTCTCCACAGTGAATTATTGGTATGACATGGAATATGATATTAAGTACAGCTACTATCAACTACTAGATTGTCTCACAAAAACTGTGAAAATGCTATAGCAAAGGTGGGAGACTGAAGCTTATGATGTCTGTTTCTGATGTGATACAATCATCAGCACCTGTGACTGGAGTACAGATATGATTCCCCCAAAAAGAACTGAACATTAATCATCATTTATCATCATTAATCAACATTTATCATCAACAACACCTGCTGAACACATCATGGCTATTTTGCTTGATTTCAGAGTCCAGACCAATTGGCCAGATTTTTTGGCTTGTAAGTAGAACTTTGATAACAGGATTTTTAGGCCTTTGCATGTTGCCCCAATGATGGTGAGCAAAATAAAGTTTGAAGGGAGGCAATCCAAGTTTTGAAAATCCCAAAATGGAAGCCCTGACTGTTTGTTCAGATGTACAGATTTTTTTAATAACAACCCAGGTGGACTAGGAAGGATCTGCTCTGCTGCCCACCTGTGCATCAGGCTGCATCAGTCCAACATATGCATTCTACTTAAGGCAAAAGTCTGTTGTAATTCTCTAAGTTCAGTGGCTGTGGTGTTTTGATGGTGAGAAACTACAACTTCTGCAATACATAGGTCAGTTTAAAAGCTTATTTCTGTACTAATTTTTTTCCAAAGTAAACAATGGCTGGAGGATGTCTAGGAGGACACGTAAAAGTCAGTGTTGGCTATTTTCCATGTTAAGCTACACATTTTTATTGCTGTTTTTTATTTCTGTTCACTGTTGTATTTAGACATAGCTGCATTCTCTTGCATCCTGAGGGGTAATTTTAGAGTTGCTTTGCCAGATCTGCAGTCAATCTGCATATCATCTGTGGTCTTGTGGCATGAGGTGTGATTCTGCAGCTTGTGAGCTCATTGATTGTTTCATTCCTTTGCCATTAATTGCTGTTTAGTGCATGGTCAGGCAAGTTGTTTGAACCAGGAGCCTGGTTCAAACAGCCATAATTCCCATTTGTATTTTCACAGAATGGGATGAGACTACTCACATGTCTGAGACCCCCAGGGTAGGACTAGAAGGCTGTTAAATACACAGACATTGCAAAAATGTAGTATTGTTGTTTATGAAAACCAAGAGCTGGTGTTTATTGTCAAATCTTCAAACAGTTCCTTAGAAACATTAGCAATATGGGGGAAATTTATTATTGGGAAGAAAAAGATAGTAATTGTTTTACTTTGTTTCTTTTGCTTTTTTAAAGAAACATAGTTATATCATAAAGGTTAATTTTAACTTGTGGTGCTTATCCAGAAACTGCAGAAAGCTCGAGAGGGACGAAGAACAGGCTTTGTTTTGTGGCTAGATTAAGATGTCATGCTACTTAGGCTTTCCAGCGTGTTTGTGTTTACTGTGCCTTGGCAAAGGCTCCCAAGCCAGTTCTGCAGTCAAATCTGGAATTTCCTGCAGCTGCGGGGTGGGGAGGGTAGCAATTTGGATATCTCTTTTTGCTGCTTTGGGGTTTTTAATTTAGTCTCTCTCTCTAATCAAAAGTAAAAGCACTCGCCAAGAACAAGTGACAGCTTGTGCCCGTGCGAGTGGCTGGTGTCACCATCCGACTCTTGCCGGAGAGTCTGGAGGCAGGCGTGCTCTGAACTACGTCTCCCAGCAGCCCCTGCTGGCCGACTGAAGGAAGTGGTCACGGTGGTTTCTCCTGGACTTTGGGGCAGAGGTTTTAATCTCGAGCAGAGCTCCTGAGGGTCGTGTCGCACGCAGTTTCAGGCGGCCCGTGCCTCGCCCCAGAGAAGAGCCGCAGCTCTCTGTGCAGCCGAGCTGGGATGGCGGTGCGGGTGTCCGTCCTGCCTTCCCCCAGGTGCCTGTTCGATGACCCTGTGCAGATCCGTGTGGCCGGTCTGCAGCCGCAGCAGGCGGTCACCCTCCGAGCCAGCCTGGTGGACGAGAGCGGGGAGCTTTTCCAAGCCCACGCTCTCTACAGAGCTGGGAGCAGCGGGGAGCTCGACCTCAGCCGCTCCCCAGCGCTGGGGGGCAGCTATTTGGGAGTGGAGCCGATGGGGCTGCTCTGGGCTCTGCAGTCCAAAACCCCCTATAAGCGGCTGGCAAAGAGGAACGTCCTGACCCCTTTCTGTGTGGACTTGGAAGTGTATGAGGGCCATGGGGACATGAGCCGTTTGCTGGGAAAATGCACCAATGAACGATGGTTTTTAGGAGAGGGGGTGAAGAGGATTTCAGTCAGAGAAGGTCGTCTCAAAGCAACTCTCTTCCTCCCTCCTGGTAAGTTTTAATTCCATTCTGGTTTTCCAGGTGTGACTGACACCACGTATGCCCCTGGTCCCTGAATGCACTCAGCAACCCGGAGCAAAGTCTCAGCTAGCATTTCCCTCAGCCTGTCCCTGGTCCAGATACTTAGATCTTCACAGCAGAGCAAAGCGGAGCAGGTGTTGCCCGGCGGGGCAAGGGCCAAGGCAGGGATATGGTGGTGCAGGGAGGGAGGGCAGCAGTGGTAACACAAGGTGTCTGGTGGTTGTTCTAGTTGAATGTCTTGATCTCTCCTGAAGTGAGAGCCCTGTCAAAAAGTGTTTATTTCTTAGCTTTTCTGTTTAGATGACAGGACAAAGAGACCCCTGGTCCTTGGCAGAGCTGTGATGCATGACAGCTCTGGCCATGGGGTGAAGAATAACGAGGCATGGTGGAAGCACTGGACTCAGGCTCCAGCCAGCCTAGGCTGAAGAGCCAGGCACTCAGCAGCTGCTACAGATCTTCCTGCAGGCTCTGGACTTGTCTCTCTCTGTGTCTCTCTTTAGCTAAGGAAAAGCCAAAAGAAGTTTCGACCTGATTGAGCAACTGGATTGCATGGGATACTTAGGAAGATGGGAGACAAACGGGAAAAGCAAGATCTTTAATTAAGCAGGTGCCATATTTCACAACTCTGTACACAGACAGTGCTGAGAATGGATCCTGTGCAAAGCTTCTTTCAGCCCTGAAGTGTTTCTGTTCCTTGAATGGAACCTAAACATGGCTATCTTGCTTTGTAATTAACAAACAGTCCCTTGCAGCTGCAGCATCACCACATCTCATAAGGGAAATCTGGCTATGAGAATGGGTAGAGCAGCATCAGGAAAGGAAGGTCCTATTGCTGCAGGAGAGCTGAGGAGCTCAGGAGTAGTTACCCGGATCTTACTGAAGCCTGAATTGGCACAGGTCGGTGCTGGTGTTTGTGAGCATCTTTCATAACCCAAATATCCCCTCCATGGCATACCTGCTAGCATAGTTCTTAAGGAAGATGGATTACCACTTCTGCAGTAATACTGTTTGTTCACTGATCCTCAGTGGCCTGAGGACTTGTAGGCCAATGCCAGATGAAATTCAGGATGAGAGAAGGATGTCCAACATGTGAACTTCCTATAATGAGTTCCTAAGAGAGAAAAAGCAATATGCAAATTCATGTCCTTACAGTCATTTTGTGTGCTCCTGAGAATGTTAGCCACCATGGAAAGCTTCAGAGGATGATTTTCTTCTTATATCTACTGTCCTGATGTGTGCTGAGGGGGCACCACAAAAGGACACCTGTAGGAACTTTTTGGTTATATGTACACCCCCCCTTTCATTGCAGGACCTGGCCCATTCCCTGGACTTATTGATTTGTATGGATCTGGAGGAGGTCTTATTGAATACAGAGCAAGTCTCCTGGCTAGCAGAGGCTTCGTGACTCTGGCTCTTGCTTACATGTCCTTTGAAGATATCCCTGCTATGCCAGAGATTCTTGAACTGAGCTATTTTGAGGAGGCTGTGAGTTTTTTGCGGAAGCAGCAGCAGGTAAGAAACAAATTATGGTGCTCTTCCTATTGGAAACTATTTTCCAGTTTTCTAATTGGTTCCTGGACTAGAAGTACAAAATTGCTTAAGCAGGAAATAGTAATTTTTTACCAGTTCTGCATCTTTTAATACTTTAGAAGGGAAAAAATCCATTGGCTTTTTTACTGTTTCTGAGATGTTATATGCTTTTGATTCTGAGTAAGTTTTGCAGGACAGTAATAAAACACTTCAACAACAGAATCCCTTACAGTTGTAGCACTGGAGATGTGACATATCTTAAGAAGCTGAGGCTGTGTTTGAACAAGTGTGTGGGACAAGAAAGACACTCTATGGCAATGTATCATCATACTTAACCCAAAAATGGCCAAAAGAAATCAAGTAGCATTTAAAATTTTAATGGAATGCTACTTAATCTGTATTTGTTTTGCAAAGTTATTTACTTTGTGTTACATGGACACTAGGATTGTAGGCAGTGTGAGAGCAGAATTCAGCCTTGCTTGTTTGTCTTGTTCCTCATAGAGCTCTGAAACATCTAGAATTCAATGTGAAGGGCCTTCACTAGAAATAAATTGATTTAAACAGCTCTTGGGCTCACTTAGCCTCAGGTGTAATGAACATTATGTCTTCCAAGACAAAACAGAAAATAACAGCTCAGCTGTAGGAGGGTATAGAAGAAATTCAATGCAAGTAAACCCAGGAAAAAGTGGCTTGGAGAGAGGAGTAGTAAAAGACACCATACTGAGAGCAGGCTGAGCCAGGATGTGGAGGGAGCAAAGACACTTTATCTATACAGGCCACCAGGAGGGAAATGTGTTACAGGAGGAGAAATGTTGAGGAGCTGTAGAATTCATAGTCACTCTTCTGGAGGCTCAGCAGAGGGATGGATGAGGGAGTAATATAATCTGAACAGAGAGAGGAAAGGGGCAAAATATGAGCAGTCGTAGTTGGATGAGGAGCGAGAAAGCAGAACTCGAGAGGTTATGCCAGTTCAGGAAATAACGAGCAGTTAGTAATGCTGTTTTCATAATTCTGTTTCAGGTGAAAGATACTGGGATTGGTGTTTTGGGCTTGTCTAAAGGAGGTGATCTAGCCCTTTCCATGGCCACATTTCTACCTGGCATCAAGGCAGCTGTCAGCATATCTGGAAGTTGTTTTAATTCCTTCATTCCCTTGAAGGGAGATGGTTTCACTCTACCTGTCCACCCGTATGACTTGGGGAGGATGAAGATCAGTGATGAGTCTGGACTAGTAGATTTTTCAGATGTCTTAGATGATCACACGGACCCAGCAACTTGGGATTGTCGCATTCCAGTGGAGAGATCCTTAGCCAAGTTCCTCTTCCTGTCTGGACTGGATGATATGAACTGGAAAAGTGACCTCTATTGCCGGGATGCTGTTCAGCGCCTTCGGCAGCACGGCCGGGAAGTGGAGTTTTACTCCTATTCTGGAGCAGGGCACCTCTTGGAGCCACCATACTTGCCTCTGTGCAAAGTTTCGATCCACAGGGTGCTTGGGATGTTGGTGCATTGGGGAGGGCAGTGGAGAGAGCATGCTAAAGCCCAAGAAGATGCATGGCGCAGGATACAGGCCTTTTTCTGGCGACACTTGAGGGACTCAGACATCCCTAAGAGCAAGCTGTAGTGGAAGCTGTCAAAAGATGCTGGCCAGGGTTGGTATTTCAGCACTCACTGGGTCTTGGAAACTCACCAGAAGTTTCCTGGACTGCCTTCCTCTAAACCTCACTGTTGCATAGTTATTTTCATTCTCCAAATAATTTCCCATTTTTTAGTTGAATTTCAGTTGACTTCTGGCCCCTGCTTCACTGTAGATTGGCACCGTCTGCTCTGT
>VZTH01009696.1:0-21627 GCA_013397815.1 Aleadryas rufinucha
TGCTGAAGAAATTCAGGCTGGAAGGAGCAGTTTCAGCTCAAATGAATCAAATATTAATTCAGCTGCATTTTGGTGACTTGACCAGAATTTTGCATACTGCTGAAATTATTTCAATGTATTACAAGAAATTATAGTGGTTTTTACAATTTCAGAGTTTCAGTACCTCTATACTGCAGGTGTCAAAACCAGTTGCACAACTTTTATTTCAGAGCAAATACACTTTAAAATGTAATTATTCATCCAGACTCTTGATTTTGAATAAGAAAAAAAAATACATGTGCCTTTAAAATGCAGCAATAAAATAAATTGAAGGTACTTTTTGTCTGGCAGATTTCAAAGTGAAGTCGTGAAGCAATAGGAGCTGTGCTCTTTTCCAAAAATATTCATAGAAGCTGCATTTTTAATTCCCAGAGCATCTCTCTGATGCTGCTGTAGCTCTGGAGATGCACGAACAGGAATATCTAAGTAGGAGAGGGGTGTGAGGAGGATGGGGAGAGGTGGATGGGGGGGATTAAACCTGAGTGTCCCTGGCATTACCACACGAGCTGCTCACAGCGATGTGCGGGGCAGGTGGCAGCTCCTGACGTGACAGATGGCACTTTTGGTGTGTCAGCATCGTCAGGGAGCACAAGAGCTTCGAAAGTGAAAATGTGGGGAGGGGAGTCACCCTGCAAAATCAGCTCTGCTTCAAAAAACCCATGCTGGGAACATGTTCTGCATCCGAGGAGCCCACGGGGCAGAAAAGAGGGGAAACTCCGGTTCTTCTGCAGCTGCTGCCGTGCACGAGTCCTCCCTGAGCTCCTCTGCCAGGTCACCTCGGCCTGGATGGTGGCTGAGGTTGATTGGGATGGAGCTGGCACTGCCACACCCTCGCCAGAGCTTTGCCAGTGCATCCCTGAGAGCAGCGAGACAGCTCTGCCTCCCTCTGCCTCTTCCCCAGGGGCCAAACAGCCACATGTGTTTAACTACTTCCCTGGAACTGAGTTAAAAACAGTCTGAAAATGAGTGTTATTAATGATCACTGCTGCAGCAGAAGCACAAACTTCAGCAGATTCAGGGAAACCTGTGAAGAGCAGCGGGGCTAATCTTATTTCCTATTCCTTTTCTGTCAGTGGAGGTTGGGAAAAGCTCTGCTCCAGGTGCTGATTTGGTCCGAGCCTCTCAGGTCTCTTTGTTGTAAATGTGATCTCTTTAGAGCATGCAGGATAAGATTCAGCAGGAGATGAAAACACATGTTCCAGCAAGCTGCAGCTCTACCCTTTGGCCATTCTGCTCCTCTGCCCTTTGCCCCACACAACAAAGCCAGGGAAGATCTTAAAAACTGGGGAAAAAAATAAAAAAGAAAAAAAAAAAGCTGATTTTGTTTACATTAAAATTCATGAGCACATGGTTTGGCCTTTAATCTCCAAAAGTCACAATATTTGCTCGAAAGGACAGTTCCTCACAGACAGACCAGGCCAGTTTAAAAAATTCATCAGCTACAAAGACAAGAATGACCTTTTTTGGAGCAAGTAGGAGACACAGGGGAGGTCTGTTTGTCCAGCTCTTCCCTTTCTTTTCTCTACTCATCTCCTCAGCCTCTTTTCCTTTCTCTCCCCAACACTATAAACCAGTTTTTCTGAAAAAAAAAGTCAAGAACGTGTGTGGCAATGATGCTGATGACATTTTCATGTTCATCCTTGTGCATTACTGCTACCACACAGAATATTCTCAGCTTTGTCTGCAGGCTCATTTATTCCCTAATTTGTCTTTGAGAATGGAAAAACCCATAAAAATATTAAAGCTAGAATAAAAACCAAATAGAAAACTGGGCTTAAAGATGTTATATTTTTCTTGAGGGTGCTGGTAGATGGACAAGATGAAATGTCAGATGAATAATTCCATACTTCAAAGGACAGCAAATTATTTGCAGGGGTTAGGAAGCGATGTCGGGCTCTTCCTTATATTTTGTGGGGAAAATAGCAGATTTTCTGGGAGTACAGGAAGCATTTTGCCATGTTTGGGGAGCAAGGACACCAGCACAGGGGGAAGTGGGGTATTGCTTCCCATGGATCCAGGACATGCCATGGAAGTTTGAATGGACATAGCACAGCACCATTTCCATGTCCACAATTCCACAACCCCACAGTTTTGGTGTTATGACAAGAAGGGCTCTGCTGCACCCAGGAGCAGGTGGTCAACACCTCCCAAAATAGCAGCACCCCAGTGTTGGATTTCACATCCCAAACAACTGGCTGGCTGCTGGGAAATGGAAGGACTGATGTGATCCCAGCCCTGCACCCTCAGGACACTTTCAGTGCAGGGCCAAGGCCATTTCTGTCGTGGCACCCTGGCGTTTTGGCTGCCAGCCCTAATGGGGAGTGACTGGCAGCCTTAATGATAAAACAATATTCCAGGCTGAGCCCGTGCCTTGCAATAACTGAGCACCGCTCCTGGGATGGCTCTGGGAATCTTCAGTGTGAACAAAAAGAGTCCTGCAGTTTTCTCATTTAATTAAATTTGAATCTGTGGGGACTGGCAGTGCGTGGCTCGGGCTTATGATTTTTTTCTTTTGAGTCGTTCTTTGCAGCTTAATGTCATTGTGAAGTAGTTTTTAATCAACAGACAGTCTCAACTGGAAGCGAAGCTGACACCTCGTTACCTTTAGAGGAGGATTTTTATTAATTGCAGCACTAAGTACAGGGGAAATATCTGGGGTGACATGTAGTAAAAACCACCAGACAGTGGCACAGGGTTCAGAAGCATTTCAGCTTTTCCTCTTATGGGTTGCTCTTGTGGTTGTCTGGAATTTTTTATGGGAAGGGCTCACTTTCACCTGGTTTTATTGTTGCAACCCAAATTATTACAGGGTATATTCTCCATGAGGCTGAAACTTGGGAGTATTTTAGAAACATCTGCTTTCTAAAACACCTCAGACACTTGTGAGTCGAAGGGAAACTGCTTTCAGTGCTGTTTTATGGAGAAACACTATTTCCATGTGTTGGAACGAGCTGTAAACATAGATAAAGATACAGATATAAATACAGAGAGAAAAAAAATACCTGCACTGCATGAGTCAATATTTCTTAAAACCAATTTCTGCTGAACTACACCTGAACTGTGCCTGATCAGGAGCTGTGCAGCACCACAGCCCAGGGAACAGAATTATTCATGTTGCATTAACACAACATTAGTCAGGAGTGGTGCTAATTGCTGCATCCAGGACCTTTCAAGTTCAGCATTTCTGAGCATAACACGGGATCCTTTAACGTAACACAGCTCTTTTTAATGCAGGGGAACCCTCACAAAACAGCTCCCAAATACAAATTTGGCTCTGTAACTTTCCAACCCCCAGCGTGCACAGAGATGCTTGTTGGGAATCCAGACAAGGTGACAACACATCTGACAGTTTATTGTCACTTCTGTGCTGTCCCTTCTCTGTGCTGTCCCCTCTCTCATATCTTATTTAGTAATTACTCATGGTCACAGTCACAGGATGGTTTGGGATGGAAGGGATGTTAAGGACCATCCAGTGCACATGGCAGGGACCCCTTCCACTGTCCCAGGCTGCTCCAAGGCCCATCCAGCCTGGCCTTGGACACTGCCAGGGATCCAGGGGCCGCCCCCGCTTCTCTGGGGACCCTGTGCCAGGGCCTCCCCACCCTCCCAGGGAAGAATTCCTTCCCAAAATCCCATCTACCCCTGCCCTCTGGCAGTGTTAATCCACCCCCCCTTTTCCTGTCACTCCATGCCCTTGTCCAAAGTCCCTAAATAGATTTTGCCAACCAGACCCACTGCAGTAAGAGGCAAAAAGAAAACAAGGGGCTCTTCCCGGCCCTCCTGCCCCTCTGAAAAGCTTCTGATGGAAAGTTTCTGATGGTAGCAAAAGGGAGATGCAGGACTGGTGAGCCTGGGAGGCATCAAGAACCACAGCAGTGATCAGGAACAAAGAGTGACAAAAGCTGAGAGGAGCAGAAGTGGAAATTCGAGGCTGGTGGAAGGAAGCACAGACAGAAAGGAGAGAGCGAGAAGGGAGGGAGCCACACTGTGCTCTGCAGAGGTACCACTGCAAACAAAGATACCTTCAAAAGAAAAACCAGGGACAATGTCTGCAGAGACACCAGGTAAAACAAACCTTCCCAAAACTACAGAGAAGGCCAATTAGAGGCAACTGGAGAAGTAACAGATTTTACTCCCTGCCATACCTACAAGAACCAGGCAGCTCCTCGCCGAGTTTTAGTGTTTGTTCAGCAGACAGCTGTGGTCTGTCTGCCAGTCCCCATCACCCCTCACAGCAGCTTCCCAGACGAGCCAACAGCTTCCCACTTAGGGATCCCAATGCCAAATTGTCAGCAAAACAACATCCTTCCCTCTTCCCAGCCCCCTGCCAAGGCACCCTCTGCTCTTCCCTGCTCCTCCTGCAAGCCTGGGAGCTGCAGCGTAAAATGGGAAGCAGGGATCTGGTTATAAACAAGATAAAGGGGGGGATTAAACTTTTCTTCCCCATATCCTGGCACTTCTTTAACTTGTAAAGGAGAGATTGGACTCCCTCATTCCGTGCCCAAGTTGTGCTCAGAGCGTTTTCCAGTGGAGGCCTCGTGGCTGCTCATCGGGAGATTTTTGCTGAGAGACAGAAACATCCAATTTGTTGTTCCTTGTGTGTCCAACCACCCCAAGCTGGCTGTGTTTGGGCAGCTCTGCTGAGGAGCCCCGGGTTAGGAAATTGCTCTCTGTGTGTGAGAAAAAGAACATGGATTTTTTTTTTGTTGATAAAAAAACCTCTCAGAGTTTTTTTGCTCTGCTTTTTGTTTGTTTCTTTTTTGCTGGAGGGACAATCCCAAACTTGTGCTGTGGATGATTAAACAGATGTGCCACAGCCAGGGCACCTCAAGAGCAGCACCCAGAATTAGCTCAAGTCATAAAAGGGTTTTTTTCCCCTCATCTTCTTAGGAATAACCACCTGGTTTAAAAAAAAAACCAACAACTGCAATCAATGGCAATTAATACACTAAAAATCGAGGGTTAGAGTCGATATTTAATGACTGTGTTATAGAGCAGTGAGAACTGCATCAATTGAAGGTGGCAGGATACAGTGGAAAAAAGAGAACCTTCTACTGTAATGAAAGGTGGTGTCTAAGAGCAAAAACCCCTGTGATGCAATTTAAAACCCTGTGAGTGACTTTCCAGGCTAAGGAATGCCTGAGTTGAGTGGTTTTGTGTGGGATGCTGCTGCTCTCTCCATACACATTTTCTATTTCTGGCATAATACATAAATCAATGTCACAACAGAAAGGGGAAATGATGCTCACTTAAAGCAAAACATCAAATTACCTCTTTATGGGCTATCTGCTTCTAAGATATTATTTAGAAAGCATAAAATAAAATAGCAGAGCTGTTTTGGAGCTGCCTACAATGCAGGGATGGAGGAGACAGATTTCACAGAGATGAAATCTCTGCACTCACACGTGGTGAACAACCACATCTGAGCATCAGCTGTCTGCCTTCTGCTGTCAGAGAAATGCAGAATTCCTCTTCCTTGGACAACAGAGGACAAATCTACTTCAGGGTTTGGCTCCCACTCTGCAGAGAGATCAGAAAATACAGCTGAAGTGTGGAGAGAGGGACAATTCTGACTTTGCTGTGCCTGGGACACCTCACAAGGAAGAACTTGGAGACCAGCACTTGATAACTTGAATATGAGCTTTAATAAATTGTCTGAATCTCTGGGAGTTCTTATTATGATAGGGACAAATAGATAAGAACCATTATTTTATGAATAGAAATCCCTACATTTGTAATACTCACCTAATCTCTCGTGGAATTTTTAGCCGAATAAAACATATAAATAAATAAAACTTCCTCTTCACAAGAAGCTTTGCAGAAAATGCCTGTCTTGTGCTGAGTGTGGGTTACTAGAACATTGCCTGGCCAGGTTTTTACACTGCAAATGGAGCCTTCTTTGCTTTCTGTCCATTTTATCCACCCAAAGCAGCCAAGATGAGGTAACAGCACAGGTCTGACACCTGATCATCACAGAGATATGAGGGCATTTATCTGGGGAAAGCCCCACCAAAGAAAAAGGATTGCTGTAATATTGTCCAACCTGCTGTTATCATCTTATGGATGAGTGGAAAATGCAGTTTCTTCTGTGTGAACACTTTTTCCTACCATGCACCCCATATCGAGGGGAAATCGTTCCACAACTCCAAAAAACCAGCACCAAAACCTGCTGCATTTATGAAATATTTTGGACCAAACTTGCCACAAAGAAAGCCTCAGGTACAAATGTTTGCAGTTCTATTCTGATTCCTTTGGGAAAGATTAACAAACTGAGCATGATGCCCATAATTCACATTTTTTGATGGCATTAGGAATAAATGGACTTTGTGAAGAGTTTTAGGCCTTAGTAAAACAGAACATTGTCAGCCTTAGCAAAGTTGTTTTGTAAAAAACATAGTAAGATTTTTAAATATAGAGAAAAATCACCTGATGAGATCTGTTTCCTTCCTTACTGTAAGAAATGTAACTTTTTAAAGGTGGTGTATTTAGAGCCTGATTTGTGGGTATCTCACCTCCTCACCCTCTCTCCCCTGTGTGCCCTTATCTTTTGTGAGGACGATAAAAGCTGCACCTGCCACAGCTCCATCCCCTTTAAGCCCAGCCTTGAGGTTTAATACATTGTAGGCCTAGTTCATAAAAAGGGTTTTACCTCTCTCTTTCCTAAAAGAGAGTCCTAGAGATAATCCAATTATCAACAGTATATGGCTGTGTACTCATATCTGAAGGCTTCCAGTTTTGTTGGAAATAATTTTTGAATGGTGTTAATATCAGGGACAACCAAGTTTCCTATGAAGAAAAATAGGATTAAAAAAAATAGGATTTAAAAACTGTCAAAAAAAAGAAAAAAAAGGAGATTTTGCTGTCTCTTCTGATGTAAACAGGTTGATAGAAATGTCTTTCAGTTTTATTTCTTCAAGCAGAAAGCAGCAATGAAGAAAACTGCTTCTTTTCCTATTATAACAAATTCAAGGTTTCAAGACATCAGTCGGAAATAAATAAATAAATGTCTCGCACCCAAGCACCAAACCCAAATAAGAACATGCTATGCTGTTTTCGAAACTGTTCCTGTTATAATTCAATGCCAATTAAACCTCACTGTACGTGTTAATTTCAGAAACAAGGAAAAGTTATTTCCCTCTGCTCATTGGTGCCTGCACACATTCCTTCTGTTAGGAGTTAATTTGCAATTATTGCGAGTTTTGGAGCAGTTTGGAGGGAGGGTGCAGAGGCAGCTCTGTACATCTCTGTAAATACCTTTTTTTCCTGGCACAGCATCTGTTGCTAAGCTCGAAATACACAACACATTTTCAGGTAACGTTCCCTCATCCATGGCAAGGCTTAATTTGTTTTCGTGCTCCAGAATCTCTCCCATTATTTAAAATACCGGGTGATTGCATTGCTAATCTTGCAGCTGACGAGTGGCCTTCCTCCTCTTTGGGAACGCAAAATTCCTCTTGCAGGCAGCCCTGATCCCACCCAAACTTCTCAAAGGTGGGAGCTGTGCTGCTCCTTCTGAAGAAGGAAGGAAGGAAGGAAAGAAGCAAGAAAGAAAGAAAAGAAAGCGATGGGACCTTAAAATAAATAAGTAAATAAAGCAATAGGTCCTTACACTCTGATCATTAGCACTTAATAGCTTTAAAATGTATTTTCCTTCCGGAAACGTTAAAAGTCTCTCCTGTAATGAATAACAAAGGAAGTGTAATGGAAGTACAGGCAATAGAGCTTCCAGAGCTGGTTGGTATCTGCAGCAGAGATCTCCTCCATTCAGTGGCTAATTGCTGATTCAGTGGCTAATTACTGATTCAGTGGCTAATTGCTGATTCAGTGGCTAATTGCTCAGCATCACGTTGTGTCCCTGCCTGCCACACGCGGCAGCGGCATCAGACGGGGCTCCTCGATGGCACAGCTCCCTTCCCCTCCGCCGCACCCCTGCAGTTATTCCAGATGCCAGCTGGAACGCCGAGCACACAGGAGCAGCCTCCCGCCGCCTGCAGAGCGCTCAGCTGCTTCCCCGGCAGCCCCGGGACCTTTCCCAGCCCCAAAAACCCCAAACCCACAAGGCCAATTCGTCCCCTGTTGTCACCTGTTGTCACCTGTTGTCACCTGTCCGCGGAGGATGAGGCACAGCCACCCTGGGTCCCTCATGGGTGACATCTGGAGACCGGTGACATCCGTGCCACCGCCCCTGACCCGCTGCTGCCCTCCCATCAGAGTTTAATAAGTGCTATTTTCTCCCCGTTAGGGTGCGTGGGACATGATGTCCTCGTGAAGAATCGCAGTGCAACACCCGGGTTCAGCCTGGTCGGCCAATTTATTCCCTAAATTAGCCGTGCTAAAACCCTGCAGGACTTTGGGACGGCGCTGAGGGTTTTTGGGGCTGTTTCAAGGACAATTTCCTACAGCATTCACAAGCTCTGTGCTCTGCCTCCCAAACATTAAAAAACATTTAAAAGGAGCACACACTGCGAGCATTGCAGGTAAAGCAAGGCAGAAAAACCCTTCCCAACTCGCTGAGCATCAGTGTGTTTAGATAAATCTGGGAGTCTCTGTATAGCAATTTATGCTCCAGCAGCCCCTGCATAGAAACAGCTTTTGTACCCAATTTAAAAACATGAATGTTCCGTCCTTACCCCAGAGCTTAAAGACATTTTACAGAAGTAGGGCACCATGAAGTATTGCCACAATAAACTGTTGTTTTACTTCCCTTTTACAGCAAAAATTAGGGGAACGCTGCAACTGTTGTCAAGCCTTAAAATATGTTTGCAATAAAATAGAAGCCATTGGCTTTCTTTAATTTCAATGGGTTTCTTCATTATTCAAAAGCCTCCTTAAATCTTTCATAGATTCAAATCTGGTTCTTTAAGAAGAAATATATAATCCTTCAGTAATTAATCTAAGTGTCTGGCTACTAAAAAATTGGGCATTGATGGTCCTTCTGTATTTTTCTCATGGAGGGAGAAGGCATTTTAATTCTTCTAAACTTGCTTATTGGTTCCTTTCTGTTGGCAGGAGTTTGAATATATTATAAAATGCTTTTCTGGTAATACCCTTCTAGAATTAATGAAGGAACACCTTATATCTGGTTACTATGAATTCATTTGAAATTCATCCTGGTGGCTGGAGATTTACTTGGATGTGAAAGAAACTTCATAGAAAGTTGCTGTTTATTTAACCACATAAAAGTTCCTTAGTAAAAAGTGAGGATACAGTGAGTTAATAAAGACAAGAATAATTATTTTCAAGTTTTTAGTGAATGAAAGGAATTCACTAAATGTTAAATACATTATTTATATATATTAACATTATTAAATGTTAAAGACATTATTTTTATATATATATTTATATTTTTTTATATATATGTATTTATATATATTAATTAATATCTAAATACAACACAGAGTAGCTCTAAAACAGCCACAGTAGACTATTTAAATTAACAATAAACAGCACTTCACTGCATGATTAGTCCCTCTGAAAGCTACAGAAATAGAAGATTAATGAGATGGTCAAAATTCAGGTCCTTGGACCCTTTAAGGAAGAGCCCCCTGGATTTCAGAAGCCTGGGTTTGGTGGTTTGGGCACACCCCGACACCAGGTGATGGCTGGAGGTGGAGAGAAATGTCTCTCATTGGCACAAAAATCAATGAGTGGAATTACAGCTTCATCTGCTGCTTTTTGTGTGAGAAGGAAGGGACAGAAGGTGTTTCCTAGCTGTGTAAATTAAAATACTGGAGAGAATTGGGAGTCTGAGAGTGGATTTATCAGAAATCCCTGGTTCAGCTTGGCCCAGTCACTGCAGAGTGAAGGAGAGCGATGTCCCTTCATGCTCTGCAAGCCCTGAGCTGGGTGGGCTTTGGGCAAACAGGCACTTGGAGTCTGCCTTTGACAAGCACAATTGCAAAGTGATCCAGACATGGAAGAGTTGCTGATGTCTTTGTGTGAAGAATTAGCTTTAAACAGAGGGAGCGAGGCAAAACAAAGGAAAATAAGATAAAACCAGGAAAAATCTCAGTATGGGAGCTGACAGATATTTGGATTTTAGTAAAGCATTTGACACTGCCTCATGAAATCTTAATTGAAAAATTAATTCAAGTCAGCTTGGCTGCAGACAATGGTGTGTGGGTTGAATATTGGCTAAGGCACAAATGAAAAAAATGAAGATAAACAGCTGGTAACAGGATGGGTGGAAATGTCCAGTGGGGTAACACACACTGATTGTTACTCTGAGTTTACTTCATATCTTCATTGATGGCTTAGAAAAAAGATATAATAAAGATCTTAATTAAATATACAAATAATGCTCATCCTAGAGTTTGAAATGTTAGTAAGGAGAGTGAGATAAAAAAGGATTGATAGGAAACATGGCCAGGAAACATGGACCAGCTGGTGGCAAAATAGATTCAAAAGCACAAAACCAACATAAACCAGAGCAACTCAAAAGATGAACAGTGGTTTATCTTCTAGGAAAAGGAACAGTGGCAATGGATAAGAGAGCTGGAGGCTGCTACAGGAATTATAAAAAGTAAAATGCAAGTTCAGGATCCAGTGCCCTTTGCATCCAATGGAAGTTCAGCCATGGACTTCAAAGGATTTTGGGCATGGCTGGCAGTCCCAAAGCAGGGATTATCTGCAACCTTGTTCTGGCCACTGCATGCAGCTCTAAGAGATGCTCTCCCAGAAAGATGTTACATTGGCAGCAAATCAGAGAGGAGACAGAATAATAAATGAAGGGGTTTTGTGAGGACTGGAGTGGGAAGAAAAATGAAGAGAATTAAGCAGTTATAATTTGGCCAAATAAGGAATAAGCAGGAACACAATAACAGCTTTCAAATGTCTGAGGACATAAGCCTGTATAAAGGATAATAATTATTCACTCTGTTACATGGCAGAACGGTTTTAACAGGTGAAGGGAATATATTATGAGGGAAGAAAGGCATTTGATGTAAATACCAGGAAATGCTGCATATTAAACTGTTGAATACTAGAGGAGCTGGAAGTCCTGTGGTCTGGGATTTCTGAAACTCCCCCTGAATGCCAGCTATTGAAATGCAGAGAGGAATCTTTTCAATTCCCCAGGACACCAGGAAATACATCTGCCTCGAAAAGATTAGGATCTTCTCTTCCCGTGCAAGCTCCATATATTTTGAAGCCCACACCAGGAGATGCAGAAATATCAGAGGATAAATTGTTCTTAATAGCGAATAAACACTCCTCGTCCCTTCTGACTGTGCAGTGTCCCTCTGCTCCCACCCCTCTCTGACTGAGATCACAGCCTTTCCTCAAACATGGTACTCAAGTCAATATCCTCAAACTGCTTTGGCCTTCCCAGGCAAAAAAAAGCTTCACTGGGGTGGCAAATGGGGATATTTGTAGCAGTAACCCAAAGATTTATTAGTAGAGGACATTTTTTTACCTTAATTTGTCCTGGAATACTCTTTTTTTCTGCTAGAAATACTGTCTAGAGGTGGTGTATGGCTTCTTTTCTGGGGTTTTTCTTCTCTGGCCTCATTTTTTTCCTTAGGTCTTTTGATCCTAAAATTACTGGCAACACTAAAGACCATTAGTAAATTTGCTTATTTGCATGTGCCCACTCACTCACACAGCAATGAGCTTGGCTAAAAATGTTAATCAAAGAGAAAAAGATAAAAATCTGACTTTTATTCCATCACACAGTCCATGATAGGGGAGAGAGCTATTTCTGTCCAGCAATTCCTGCCTTTTTCCACCCCCTGCATTTCGGTTCCCAGCTCTCCACCAAATGTAGGAAGCACAGACGAATTTCAGATTATAAATAAGGAAAGCTTTTTTTATTTCCCTTTCAGTGTGCAAAAGGCAATTTTAAACAGAGATAAATATTTGTAAACATGGGAAATGCCAGTTCTTACTTGGTGTAAATGAAGTTTATCCGTTTTGATTTGAGCATGGCTGTTTACACTGGTGGAGGATCCATACCCTGGGATATTGCAGAGTGTGTTAAATTACAGGACTTCACTCACTTTAGTACCAGTTTTAATGATCAATACTGCACTTAGGCAACATTAAATCAGTTTTTAGACTTTAGACACTGCTACAGTCTATGGTAGAACACATTGAAAAATACTTTTTGGCCATTTCTGTCTTGATTTGATACTAATGCACAATGAATTGTGGATTAAGGAGAGACTAGGGAAGGTTTTCCGTGTCTAAGTGTAAATCAATGTATTTCACTGTAGCAAAACACGTTTTGTACATCAGCAATGCCATAAATTTATGCCTGGGAAATCAACATGTCCTGCACTGCAGAAATGAGAGATGAGAAGCTGAATATTCAGTGTCAGTACAGTGCTGCAGGACAGGCAAGGACACAACACCTGAGGGTAAAAGCAGGAGAGGAAGGAGCAAAAGCAGGGAAGAGGTGGCATCTGTCCACGGAGCATTGCTGAGACCTGTATTGGAACCACCTGTTTAATTCTGCAGCCCAATTTCCAGGCTGATACTGAAAATAGGAAATATTCTGCAAAAGGAAGGTGGGATGCTTGGGAAAGGTATTTTATGGAGAGGAAGTTCTGAAGCTGAATGTGTTTGGTTTATATGAGTGTGGTTTAGGAGATGACTCTCTTGAAGCCAGGGAAGCACTGATGTGAGAAATCATGTAATAATAAGTTATTAAAAGCAGTAACTCTTCTGATCCTTACACAAACTCTGAGAGCAGCACTGGCATCAAGGGAGCCCCACAATTCTGGGAGTCAGGGTTCGTAGTGGGGGGTTCTGTGCTGGTGGCTCATCCTCAATAAATTCAATCCCTGCTCTGATTTGCACTTGCCTGAAAAGACATTCAGGATCTGTCCCAGTTCAGATTCAAATTAAATTCAGCCTTGGATAGATGCACAAATTATAAATACCTGGAAAGAAACAGATTAAGGATTAAGGCTGGTTAAGTAAAGAATTAGCTCAAAATTAAAGGGAAAACAATGCATAAACCATAGACTGTAAAATGCCCTGACATTCTTGAAAACCAAGATTCTGTATTTCTGCACACTGGTATTATGAACTTAAAAGCATGAATGTGTTTTATTCCTTGCCAGGTTTGTTCCTCTGCTTGGAAAACATTTATTCTGCTTCTTGTTTACACTGAATTTAGAATTAATGTGGCTGTTCTGGTTGAGCAAAAACAACCTTGACTTGTATTAGGCATCATTTTATCATGCCAAGATATCTTGTGTAAAAACATAACAGGAGCAGAGTTCTCAGAATTAAGCTGGTTAATTATTACTACATAAACAGGTCAAGGATCAAGAGAGACAGTAAATTCTCGTGAAGTGTGTGTAGATTATATTTCCAAATTGCAATACTGAAAGCCAGAGCTGTCTTAATGTGCACAGAAAAATTCTGATATCCAGAGGTGAAATACTGTGGGCTCAGGGAACATTTTTCACAGAATAATAATCAAAATTAAAATGCCAGTAGTTACTTATATAAAATAATGCACTGTTGGCATTAGTGAAGTATTTCTTAGGTGCAATAATATTCACTGAAAAATTACATAACCAAAGCCACATTTTCTTAAATACTGTAGAAATAAACAGAAACTCCAGCTGAGAGACTCCAGTCTGGTTTCCTGATGAGTTTTTCAACCTCAGACCCATTTCCCTGGTCCAGCTTTCCTCCCAGGGCCTGTTCAGACGCTGCTCTCATCACCTTCCCCCAGGATTTCCACGGGGGGAGGCTTCTTTGGGGTCACATTATCTCTTTGCAGCATCCCCCCCCCCACTAAAAACTGAATGTGCAGCTGTAATTTTACATTTTAAACAGAGACCTTTAACTAAAACACCCTGCCTGGGTGTGCTGGCCCCGAGCAGGGTGCTGTGAGCAGAGCATGGGATGTGGGGCAGAGCAGAGAAACCCTGGCTCAGATGCAACAGGGGAAAGGATTTTCTGCTGTACCTGGGTGGGCTGGGAGGTCGCAGACCTGGCAGGGAGGGTCTGGCAGCACGGATTCCAAACTGGAAAACCAGCTGGTGGCAACTGGGAAACCCACCGAGGTCCCAGCACCCCCTCATGGTGTCTCTCCCACACCATTATCAGCACAGCTCCTGGTGTTATCACAACCACGTGTTACCAATTAATCATTAGCAATCACCTAACGAGCTAATTATGGTGCTGGAGTGGCTCTGCCCTCTGCTGCCAGCACCCATTTGTGGTTTACCACTGAACAAATCATAAAATCCCAGGCTGGTTTGGGTGGGAAGGGACCTGAAAGCCCATCCAGTGCCACCCCCTGCCATGGGCAGGGACACCTTCCACTGTCCCAGGATGCTTCAAGCCCCATCCAGCCTGGCTTTGGACATTTCCTGAGTGTCACCCCTCTCTTCAGCTTTGGCCATGGTCACCTTTGAACCTTTTAAGGCAATTAATGTTTCATTTCATGGAATCAAGAGCACAATAACAGCACGCTCCTTAGGCTGGGAATGGGCGTGGAAGCAGCTGGAGCCAGCCAAGAGTTATCTCCAGCTGAGCTTGCTTGGGTTGCTCTAGATGGCCAAAATTCAGGACTAAATAAATGGCTCAGACTCAAGGTTTTGCAATGCAGATGGTAAATGTCCTAAAACACAGGACCAAGAATACAGTCAAGTGATAACATGAGAGTGACAACGCTGCAGATCTGCCGACAACTGAACGGTGGAGTTTCTTCAACTGGAATTATTTTTCAGACATTATCTTTCTGGAGGTTTTATATTCATTTAAATTACTCACAGAAAATGGTATTATAAGAACCCCAAAACAACCATTTTTTCTTTTTCATCAGAAAATGGAAAGTGGAAAAGAAAGTAGTTCAATGCTCCAGCAGCTCCCTGAGCAGAACCAGCCCTTTCTCACTGAGCTGATGTCCCACTCTTGGACAGCCAAGCAATACCAGGCATGAAAACTGAATAACTGAGTTATTCCAGATGTTAATGCTCCTTTATCGCTAACAAAAGCAACGTAGAATCTAAATTCCATTCAACTGACAAGTCAACCCCGTGAATTAAAACTCCAAACAGTTTTATAAAACAATTAAATCAACTTGCATGTACTTCTTTGGGACCTTGGAAAGGATTTCAAAACTAATAAAAAATTCTGGTCCTATCAGTAACTATAAAAAAATCTGCAATAACAGGGAAAGGTCTCAGCAAAGTGGGAAAAGCACAGATGTGTAAACACAGCTGAGCAGAAACGTGCGTGTGGTTCATTCACTTGTTTGCCAGAGTGCCATTACTTCAGTAATGGCAGATAAAAAAATACAGATAAAAAATATTTACAGATAAAAAATAGCACATCCTTGCAGTCATGTGGTGTTGCTGGCTCCTTAGCCTCCTGCTTATCTGACAGGTCACCCAGCAATTCCGGGCATTAATAATTTGGCCACTTTGGCAGTCGGCTCTTGGCCCAGGAAGACTCTTTCATCCAAAGAAAGAAGCAGCCAGACGGGGAAAATCAGCTCTCAAGGTTGGTCTTTTTCTGCTTCCTTTTCAGATGCAAGAGTGCTGAAGGTGGGAGAGGTGGAAGTGCTGATGTGATCAGACAGGCAGGTTGCAGTAAATAAACAAAGCTCCGCTGTCCCCCCAAAATTTCTGGGTTAATTTGATGCCACCGCCAGGGCTGGAGGGGCTCCGGTGCCCCCGTGGTGTCCTTTAGTCCTGAACTCTGGACTGTCCCCTCACTGGTCCCACAGGGATTGTGGCTGGCACCTGACCAGAGCAGCTGGAGGGTGTTCAGAGCTGCAGCCAGCCACGGGAATCCGGGAAAACCATGGAATTGCACCCAGAGCCTGGAGCAGGTGCTGGCCCCGGGTTTGGGCTGCATACAGGGCAGGGATTAAAGGTGTTCAGCAGGAAACTGGGGGGTTCCTCCTCTGTGGGAACCCCAAAGGACAAATAACTGATTGCTGGTGGGAAAAAAGTCATGGTGTTGATCCTTTCTGAAAGCAAAATAAAGAAAGGAATCCTTGGAAGGTTTGGGTTGGAAGGAACCTTAAGGATCATCTCTGCCGTGGGCAGGGGTGGCACCCACTGGGTCAGGTTGCTCAGGGAATGCTCTGGAGAATGGATAAGCACTTAAATGTATTGCAATACTTTACACTTCTGGTTTAATGCTGGGAAATCTCTTCTTAGACAGCCACAAAAAAGGACAAATAAACATTAGGGGACACTGAGAGGCTCTACAAAATGTACAGGCAGAGGGAAGGGCCAGGGGATGGTTTGCACCCAGCTTATGTGGGGTCACCCCTGTGCAAAAACAGTGTAGGAACAAGCAGGGCTGCAGAGGAGGAAGAGACATCATCTAAACCTATTGTGGTCAAAACTCCCAATGTCAGCCTTAAAATTGCTGGGAATATTGGAGGGACCATTAGCATCAGGTGGTGTAAGCTAACGAGATAATGAAACCGCACATATTCTTCTATCTTTAAAGTGTTTAAAGTAGCAGGACATCAAGGTGGAATTGAAATATTTTAAATGCCAGTTGCTTGATCCCACTGGGAGTTTCCCAAGCACCAAAAATCCAGCCATAACCAAAGCACTCCCACCTGGGCTGCAGTCTGCAGCTCCTTCTCTCTGCTGATCCCGCTCTCAGGTGTCTGTGCAAGGTGTGTCACAAACACCAGGGACAGAGCTCACCCTTCTGAGCTCATCTGCTGCTCCTCCAGGGCCCAGGAGCAGTGGTAAAGGGTTCTTCAAAAGTGTTTTCCTTTGTGCTGCAGTCGTGCCATGAGAGCAGCAGAGCTCGGGCACTGAGATTTGCCATCACTCCACGGTGCTTTTCCAACCCACTCCTTGCTTCTGCTGGGGAGGCTCTGAGATTTCGGGGCTGGGGAAGCTCCTCGGAGGCTCCTTGCAGATAATCCTTGGTCACAGCTCAGCAGGGCCCTGCTGCCACCCCGGGGCTTTCTTTCACAGTTAAAAATTCCAATTATTAATGTAACCTGCCTGATAGCCCCGAAAGTGGTTCTTCCTTCTTTTCCACCTTCCTCAGGGCACAGAAATTGTGCTCAGCTTTTCTCCTTTCCCTTTTCTCTCCCAGTGACCCCGAGGGCACCTGCAGCCGCCAGGGCTGGCACAATTAAGTTAATCATTACCCACTGAAGCTCGATGCTGCAGGTAACTCAGCTGATTAACACCTGGGATCCTGCAGCACTGGTTCCTTAAATCTTTGCATTCTTCCTCCTGGGATTAATCCCATTTTATGGATTTGTGCTGGGGTCTTCAGAGCTCCTCACCTTCTCAATCTTTGCATAAACACTTTTCCATAAGCAGCACTCTTGTTTCAGTGAGCAATAGCAGCAAATCACCGCATTTCTAAGAATTCTGAAAAATAAAGTTCCCAGGCTTTCCCAGCTGTAAAGCCCTCAGAAAAGCTTCTCTTCTCTTCCCTTTCCTACACTCGGTTTTCTCTGGCAGAAGTATGGCTGATACACAGCAATTTTCTTTCCATGTTTTTAAAGTGGCTGATTTTAATTTGGATGTATTTTCCCCGGCGAATCCTTTCAGTCAATATGGAATTACATAAAGCAGCTTTTTGAAGAGAAATTTTGTCTGGAGATGTTTCCACTGAATGTGTGTGTATTTTACACAAATTATCTATTTTTTTATGTCTTGATGGCACTATCACTTTTGATGACCTGTGCTCTACCAGCCTGACCTCAAAGAGATAAAATGAAAATAACAATGTAGTATTTTTGATCCTTCCACATCAAGAGTGATGCTTTCAAATAGAGACAAGTTGGACAAAGTTTACTCGGATGATGGGAGGAAAGTAAATTTTTTCTTATCCCCAAAAAGCTGAAAATAGGTTGGAGTGGCTTAGAAATGTGTTTCCTTCATATAAGTTTAACATAGAGAAAGGAAAAGCATAAGAAATTGTAAAATTTGTAATAACAAGAGATTTATATATATTTATATGTATTTATAATACTTATATATATTTATCTGGAAAGGGCAGTAAAGTTTCTAATCATGAGTGACTGTCAAATGCTCTTCCATAGGGGATCATCAAAACTTCCCAACTGCTAATTTTGAATAGAGGGGTGAATTCTTGGCATGTGCTACACAAAACCTGAAATAAAATTATCGACTTCAGTTCTATGTTATCCTCAAAAGGGCAAAAGTCCTGTGTAAGCTGGGAAAGCTCCCAAACACGTTTTAGAAAGATGAGGTGTTTCAGGTGTCCTCCACCAGGCAGGATTATTTATAACACAAATGAAAATATTCCAGAGTCCCACATATCGATGCAGNTTCCTTCATATAAGTTTAACATAGAGAAAGGAAAAGCATAAGAAATTGTAAAATTTGTAATAACAAGAGATTTATATATATTTATATGTATTTATAATACTTATATATATTTATCTGGAAAGGGCAGTAAAGTTTCTAATCATGAGTGACTGTCAAATGCTCTTCCACAGGGGGTCATCAAAACTTCCCAACTGCTGATTTTGAATAGAGGGTGAATTCTTGGCATGTGCTACACAAAACCTGAAATAAAATTATCGACTTCAGTTCTATGTTATCCTCAAAAGGGCAAAAGTCCTGTGTAAGCTGGGAAAGCTCCCAAACACGTTTTTAGAAAGATGAGGTGTTTCAGGTGTCCCCCACCAGGCAGGATTATTTATAACACAAATGAAAATATTCCAGAGTCCCACATATCGATGCAGGCTGGCTCAAGGCAGGTGATTTTCTGGGATCATGACTGCATCAACTGACAATGGAAATTAAATGTTCAGCTTTGTTTTCTGCCAGTTCCTGCTGCCGTGGTGCCTCTGAAATAACACCTCCAAGGGAACTTTTTGGCTGGACTGACTGTTAATCAATTTATGCTCTGAATCGTGAGCATTGATTGGATTGAGGGTTTTTATCTTGGTGTACGTGCCCAGGATGTTCAGGTCAGGTTTCTCTGACCACTGTGCCCATGGCAGCCTGGCAGCTTTGGGACACTGCACAGCTGAAAGGCTTTACCTGGTCAGAAAGGAGCAGAACTTTGTGTAAAACCACTTTTATACTTTTCAGAGCTCTCTCTGCCCTGAAGACATTCCTATCTGCTCCTTCTGACACTTTCCACATTTTCTGTCTCGTGACTGAAGCAATTCAAAATCAAGAGGATGTGCAAAAACACCAAACTTTTATTTGGGGTTTATTATTTTTTGCCATGAAACACATGAACCATTTTGAGGTGGTTTTGAAGAAAAGCAGACACTTCTACTGTGTTATTTACATTTAATTTTTTTGAACAGTCAAACATCCACCTCTGAATCCATTAATATCTCTATTGGTAGACTCATAAATCTTCATCTGGATGAAAGTTCCTGTACTGTTTTTTCCAGTTGGCTCCATTTGCTGGCTTATTTCTGTGCTGAACATCTGCACACGTGTGGTATCACTCAAACCTTCAAGACAAAGCTTACTTTGGATTGAAAGAACCTTTTTGATGCTGATGCCATTATTTCAGACATAACAGCAACATTTTCCACAGCAGCAGCATGGTTCCAAATGTTGGGGGTTTTTTTAATATATATATACAAGGGAAAAATATGTTTTATCTACCTTGCAGAGCTTCAGACTCGCAGGATGTTTAAAAGGAAAAAATGTCTTTTTGTTCTGATTTATGAGAAATCACAAGAAATGCAGATTCCCCCCTTGGGATATCTCTAATGAAGTGGAACCACATCGAGATGGAGCTCCCTCCTCGTGTGCCCTGACTCTCTGGTGGGTGCTGCTACAATTTGAGGCACAGCAGCTCGAGAGCCTGAGCTAAAGCAAGCACAAGGATTTATTGCAGCAGGGAAGTGCAGGATATTTGCTGAGTAAGCCAGGACTTCTTGCATTATGCCAGGGATTTAAAGGGACAAAAAACCCCATCCCAGCAGCAAATCTCAGGGCACTCCACATTAACCTCTCTGTATGGCAAGAATCAGATCTTTTTTCTTCTCCTTTGTTTTCCCTATCTCACGAATGGGTTTTAATCCATGGCAGAAATTTACCTTTTACCCTGCAGTTTTCAAATTTCCCTAACAGGCTTTGGGCATGGATTGGGTCAGAAGCCTTCTAAAACCACCACTGGATGATGTCCTTCAGTTTGCTTTTGTTCTGTGGACCTTCCTGATAGCACTCAACAGATCTATGGGGCAAGATCTTGAACCATTCCAAAGGGAGGGTGAGGATTTCCCCTTCTTCCCCCACATTGTCAGTGTTCTGGAGTTTAATATTCACATTTACCAGCCCATCTGAGACTCTGAACTCGACACAGCAGGAGCTGCTTGTCGATAATTTAGACAGGAGGAAATCTGAGAAGGTCCAACACATAATTACCCTCTTTCTGAAAGGACAGATTCACGTCTCAGCGAAATAGATGGACAGGAGCAGGCTCTGAAGTGCTGCTGTGATTTCCAGTAGCTAAAAAATCCGGTTGTACCCTTCAGGAGACTATTTTAGGAGAGAAAACCACTGTGCAGCACATAATCTGCCACTGAAGTGTGCTCCACGAGCCAGGACAGCCCCAGCTCCCGCCTGGGAGCCGAATAACCCGAGCTGTGTTCCTTGTGTTGTAACAGCTCCTGATCCGGTGTATTCCCACTGAGGTGCATGAAAGAAAGGGATTCTTTCCACTTCTTCTTTTCAAGCTGAGCTGAAAGCTTTTTTCCTTGGAGTGCTTTGAGGGGAGGTAGGAGACAGCGTGTGTGGCATCAGTGGGAGGAGGAGAGCACACCACGTGGAGAAGTTACTCAGCACCAGGGAAAAAGTTCAAGGGCAGATGGGGAAGAATCCCAAAATCTTTGGGAATATTAAGAGGAGAATAAACAACCAAATACCTAGTGATGTGAAAATTCAACTAATTCATCTCCAAATGCGACTCTGAGTGATTTGATCTAAATCTAAAGATTTGGGGTCCCGGTTTGGGTTTGTGTGGTGGGATGGCCTCGTCTCTCGTGTCACGAACCCATAAAACTGGTTTTATCCAATTACCTGCAGTCCTGAGGGAAAGGAGCAGGATCCAGCCTTGAATCTTTGCCAGATTTGTGTTTTTCCTTTATCACATGGCAGGCTGGCAGGTGGTGGGTTCAAAAGCAAACTGAAAGGAACAGCTTTTCACGGCTCACGGAATTTTTCACTAACGCAATGGATCTGGCGCCAGATGTTCCGGACGCCGAACGTTTGCAAGGCTGCAAAAAGTGCTCGGGTGAACGCAGGGAAGAAAAACCTCTGGGTGGCAACAGGAGACAAAAACACCACCTCTTACTGAGCAGCAGGTTTTTGTTGGCTGGAAAGTTTCACTTGTATAATGCTGGGCTTGGCCTGCTCTTCTGCTTTACTTTGGCAAACTTCCCCAGCATTTGGGGCAAGTCCAGGGCAGGCACCAGGGGGATCAGAGGGATGGAGCAGCTCTGCTGGGAGAGTTGGGATTGTTCAGTCTGGAGAAAAGAAGGCTCTGGCAAGGCTTTATGTGGCTTTTCAGCATCTGAAGGAGGGCCTAAAATAAAGGTGGGGAGTGGAGAGGGAGTTTTTGTAAGGGCATGGAGTGACAGCACAATGGGGAATGGCTTTAAATCAAGAGAGGGGAGGTTTAGGTGGGATATTGGGA
>VZTH01009696.1:22346-32873 GCA_013397815.1 Aleadryas rufinucha
GGATCAGAGGGATGGAGCAGCTCTGCTGGGAGGAAAGGCTGGGAGAGTTGGGGTTGTTCAGCCTGGAGAGGAGAAGGCTCTGGCCAGGCTTTATGTGGCTTTTCAGCATCTGAAGGAGGGCCTAAAATAAAGGTGGGGAGTGGAGAGGGAGTTTTTGTAAGGGCATGGAGTGACAGCACAATGGGGAATGGCTTTAAATCAAGAGAGGGGAGGTTTAGGTGGGATATTGGGAAGGAATTCCTGGCTGGGAGGGTGGGGAGGCCCTGGCACAGGGTGCCCAGAGAAGCTGTGGCTGCCCCTGGATCCCTGGCAGTGTCCAAGGCCAGGTTGGACAGGGCTTGGAGCAGCCTGGGACAGTGGAAGGTGTCCCTGCCCAAGGCAGGGGTGGCACTGGATGATCTTTAAGGTCCCTTCCATCCCAAACCATCCTGGGATTCTATGATTTGCTGATTTATCTTTGCTCAGGCTCTGCATGGCCGTTCTCAAACACTCTTTATTTGATGAAAACTGTTATTACTCCTCTGCAATTAACACATCTCTTTAGTCAGATGGAGTGGAAGAGTAATTTTGGGTCACTCCACTGTCTGAGGTGCTCAGTCCTGTAGAAACAAATCTGCTCAGTTTAGCTGTGTTTAGAAAACGTGCAATGGGAAACCTGAAAAGATTGAATTTGTTTAGAGGTTAGGAAGAAAAATAAATAGGTTGGGTATAAATTATCAAAAAACCCCCCAACTTTTGGGTGAGCTGTGCAGTGTTTCCATCCTAAGGCTGCGCTGATGGCTGATTTATTTTTCATTATTTTATCTTTATTATTTTATTTTTACTTTTAAAATACTTTTATTTTTACCGTTCATTTTTATTTTTTTTCCTACCTGAATTTCGCGGCCAGCAAGCACTGCTGGTGGCTTTCAAAGGGAGCCAGAATCCGGGGAAAAATACTGAGCTGTATAATCCCAGGAAAAATGAGTCTGAGGGAACTGGTTTTGCGGGATTTCAGGGTCTCCCCAGACAAAGTGCAGCCGGGAGCTGGGCACAGCTCTGTGGTGATGCGCATTGCTTAAGGGCAACAGCACAACCTGGTGGTTTGTGGTTATTCCAATGCATCAGGATGTGCACAGGAATTTCCCTTCCCCAGAACCCGGCTCGTTTCCTGCACAGAACTGAAGCCCGTGTTCATTAATTCGTTTGTAGGGTTCCATTTTACCCGAGGTTTTCAGAATAAACAGAAGAGAGCAGACTGCAAGGGCATATGCAAAAAAGATAAAGCAACACGTGCTTCCCAACATCCCTGATTCTGAAACCTCAGGGTGCTGGATATGTCTGAATTTTGCTTTCGAGATAACAACTAGAGGGATAAAACTGAGAAAGAAATCTTGCAATATGTACTGTGCAAAATTTGGGGGGGAAAAAAAAGAGGACAAAACGAAAGTGTGAGCAGAAAAAAAATGGAATTTTGCCTTGCTTTTTCTATTATGCCAAAGCCAAGCAAAGTATATAATGCATTTACATAGACTGAACATTCAGACAGCAATAATAATATTTATTCTCTTTCTTGTGTGTCTTCAGGGTAAGTGACGTTGGTCAGAGTGTAACTTCTGAGGTGGCAGTGAAATGAAACGGGCGGCAAATGTGCTCAGACTGAATTTTCAAATCAAACTAATTACATTTTCTGTTTAGCTTGCTTGTGAAGCACAGGCTGTGTGACTGCCAGCAAGGCAGATGTGGGTGCTGAACAAAATATCTTGCAAACTCCATGTTCAGTTCGTTTTCTGGTCACATTTCTGGGACTACAACCACTGACTGTGACTAGAGAGGGGTTTCCAGTGCAGTGCTGCTGCTGCTCCTGACACTGGGCAAGGCTTTTCCATGGAATAACAGAGTTATAAAATGGTTTGGGTTTGAAGGCACCTTTAATTTCATCCAGTTCCACCCCCTGCCATGGGCAGGGACACCTTCCACCATCCCAGGCTGCTCCAAACCCCGTCCAGCCTGGCCTTGGACACTGCCAGGGACTGGGAGTCCACAACCTGCCTGGGTTGTTCACCCAAAGCAGAGGCTGCTCAGTCCTGCTTAACTTGGTACAAAGAACCTCTGATTTCACCTGTGTGGCTTTGGAGCTGCGGGCAAAGGGATTTTCAAAGGCTCCTCTCCAGGCACTGAAGGACTGAAGTGAGCAAAAGGCTCGTTGTTTTTATGCAGTGACTGTTCCTATAGGATTGTCTCCACACAGAAAAGCTGAGGGGTCTCACTGCTTCCTCTTTGTCCTTCAGCCCAGTCCATGGCTGAGGAATGGCTCACAACCATTCTCAGGAGAGCACTGGAGTCCACGTGGAGCTGTGACCCATGCATTTAAACTGACTCTTAAGCTCTCCCTTAAGTTTCACTTATCTCATTGTGATCCAATGTATATGAATTCTGCTGAAATTCCTGAAAATACTCCTTATTCTGCTTTGGCTCATTAGAGAGGAAACACATTGTTACATAAATAGGACAAAATACTCTGAGGATCAGTGAGGATATTTCTGAAAAATTGTCCAAAGAGCTTTGGAAGAGTGTGGAATGGGAGAAAAGGAAAAAAAAAGAAAGAAGAAAGAGTTGTCTTCTTTTCCTTGAGTGCTGGATTAGAGGACAAAATGATCAAAGACCAGATGCTGCTGTTCACAACCTTTCCCTGTATCCTGCTGAAGCACAGGGGAAGGAAGGATGCAGCTCCTGAATCCCTCTGGAGCAGCCATGGGAAGGATGTTGAGCTGTGCCACAGCAAACCACAACCATGGACAGAAACCAAAGCCCTGAATGAAAGCTGTGCCAGCTTCCCACACGTCCTGCTTCCCACTGGAGAAACCAGAGTGCTTTTCAGCTCTCCAAAAGCCTTTGGTGAGCACAGGGATGTCGGGTCTCCCTGCCTGACGTGCTTTGATCACTCTGTAATTATCACCCATCAGTTCAGACACTGATTTGTGCTTTGCTCAGGAGCAGCAGACAGCGTTGATGCCTGGATGAAGCTCAGATCAGCTGGGCTGAGCTGACATCTCCGCCTGCCGTGGGTGCTGGGTGATGTCTGGGGCAGCACTGAGAGGGTTAATTCTCTGCTCTCCTTCCCTTGCTGTCTCCCAGAGTCATTCCATATTTTCATGTTAGCAGAAAGGATTTGTCACCAGTAATTAACACACTCCTGAGGACATCTTCCTATCGTGGAATCATTGAGGTTGGAGAAGCCCTCCAAGACCCTCGAGTCCAACCATTCCCCAGCACTGCCAAGGCCACCACTGAACCATGTCCCCAGGGGCCTCATCCACACATCGTTTGAACATTTCCAGGGGTGGTTCCATTGCTTTTCACCCTTTCAGTGAGGAAATATTCCCTGTGATCCAGCCAAACCTCCCCTTGGGCCACTTGAGGCCATTTCCTCTGCTCCTGTCAGTTCTCACCTGGGAGATGAGACCCACCTGGGTGTGAGCCCCTTGCAGGGACTTGTAGAGAGCAAAATCGTGACAAATGGGTGTCAAACACCCACTCAGAGAACAATCCCAGTTTTCACGCTGGGATAAAAGAAAACTCTCCATTTTTCCGTGCTAAATTGAGGGCTCATGGAGAGGGTCTGCACTGTGTCTGCCCCCAGAGTGGAAGCTGCACCAGCACTTAGAGTACACACACAGATGGTGAATCATCTTTTACCCAGAGGAGCAGAAATTCTGTAGTACAAATTCACTCTGTTCCCATATTTGTCCACCAAATTGTGTTCTCGCTGCTGTAAATTTTGTATTAAATTATTTAGGTCAGCTTAAATTTGGAAAGCAACAAAACAAGCACCATTTTTTGCCTCATTTACATGTCTGTGGCTGTTGTAACATGGTTTGCTTCCTAAATTAAAGTGATGCAAGCAGTCTGCCAGGAAAATGAGCGGCAATGTTTTTTGGTTATATTTCTGAAAAGCTGGTTGTAACTCTCAGTCATTGACCCAAGAATAGGTGGACACGTGGAGAATGAAAATTCAGATTTCTTTCACCATGCACTGGATCTGTGGGGGCTCTGGTTTGATGTTTCATAGTTTTCCTGTGAATTAAGAGCATTTTGAGTCTTTGCTTAATGGTTTAAGCATACCAATATCTGTGATCCTGTGATTAAGGCCTGCCTAAGGGCAGGTATTGTCAGGATGCAGGGGATCACATTAAAAGCCATTAATAGCTCCATGCTGTGCTCTGACATGATGCAACCCAGCAGCTGCCCCGTGCAGAAACTCTCCAGGCATGGTGTCAAAGGGACACAATGCTGATAACTGGGTTAGGATGGGTTTATTTCATCCTGACGGTGCCAGAGCCCTTCCTGTGCCTTCAGACTCGTCCTCAGGGCCTGCCCTCATCCCACCTCTTGTTTTCATTGCTGGTGAGATTCCAGCTCCTGCCAAAAAGCTCCAGACCCCATTTGTGGCTGGCTCTGTCCCAGGCAAACACCTCTCTGTTCCTCAGTGCTTCCCATAAGCATTTCCACACAGCTCCCTCAGCTCCTGACACTCCTGTGAGGATCCCCTGCATGTGCTGACAAATGTTGTTTTGTGGGTTCCCCTGGGTGGGTCCCATCTTTCTGCTCCCACCAGATGCCACTTATCCTAAATGGAAAGGTTTTTCCCACTGAGGCTGCTCGTAGCTGATCTTCTTTGCATGAATCCAGCCATGGAGTGACCCAGCACATCTTTCCAAGCAAAAGGTTCTGGTGGTGGAAGCACTGCAGGGATTCTGCTTTCCTTTTATTTTTTTTATTTGTATTTTTTCTCCCACTCTGGAGAACCTCTGTGCTCATCCCAAAGAGATGAATCCCCATTTCCCATGCACCAGCACAAACTAAATTCCCCCTCCCCAGGCACCCATCGTGGCAACACCTGGCTCAGCAGTAGCTGAAAATCACTTGTGTGGTGCCACACTGGGATCACCTAAGCCCAGAAGGACAATGATTTGAGAAGCACAGAAAGAGCTGGATCCATTCACTCACATTCCCTTGGGTCAGACATCTTGTTTCCTGTCTGCTCTGGTATAATTATCCCAGCAACATTTGATAAATTTTACTCCTTGCCCATCTTCTCTGGAATAGCTTCCAGGTTTCTCTATAATACACTCAGATTCAGGCCCTTTTCCTATTTCATGCACCAATACTTAATTTTTGTACAGATTTTTATTGATTGCTTTTCTTGTGGTTTTTTTTTTTTTCCTTTTTTGCTGATTTAAGGCTGCTGTTAACATTTACCAGAGGAATTATTTTACACTCTGCATGTAAGGACATCACTGCAGATTTTTTGGCAACGTGAACAGTGACTAAAATTTGGGATGGGGGTGTGTGGAATAAAAGGAGGAGGAGAAGGAGAGGAAAAGCAGCATAGGAGGGTGAGCAAATTGCTTTTCCCTTTTCAATGGTTAAATCCTAACCACTGGTAAATGCCCCTTCAGTGGGGAGGGCAGCTCATTTGTGATACAGGTACAAATGGGCTCAATCAGAAAGGCAACCCCACAGGCACTTCCATTTCTTCGTGTGACATTCAAGACCTCCGATGTTTTCAGCAGCTGGTGATGGGATTTGCTCTTTTTCTCTTTTTTCTTGTGCGTGAACACGAAAATTAAAATCACTTGAACGCTTTCACCGAGCAAGTCCTCGCCATCGTGCTTTATTCCTCCAGGGGCCCTGGGAAATAGACTGGCAGTCCTTGCCAACCTTAATGACGCTGTGATTCTGTTTTGTGGAAGCTGTGCTCCCGCAGGAGAGGCGAGGGAAGGCAATCCATGAAACCCAGCAGCACCCACCCGCCCACCTGAGGGCTTTCTCCAGCGTGAGTGAGTTGCTGGTTTGGCAGAAATGAAGGCAAAAATGGGGTTTGTGCCATGAGGGTCCATCTGTGCCTCCTGAATCCATTTCCAGACAGAACTCTCACCACGACCTTCATTGGGATTGATTATTGTGCACGCAGGATTCACAGCTGTGCTGGTGGCTCCAACGAGAAGCACTGGCAGCTCCTGGGCAGGCTGATCCCAAGTGGTTTTCCTTCCCCAGGGCGTGGCTGCCAGCTCAGGAGCCCACGAATATTCTGCATAACATCTTTTGGTTGCTGCCTGTGGTGACTCCTAGAAAATGCAACCTCTGAATCCCAAGGGCTGACTTCTGTTTACTGTGGAAAACGGATGGAAATGCTGCTTTTATTCAAGATTACCATCAAAAAGGTCCTTATTTTTTAGTGATATACTGAGAGAAAACCTATAAAACTGCAGCTATAAAAGTGGGGTATTTAAAACAAACTGAAAAGGATGGTGGTGTCCTGAAGTTCTGGGTGTCTGAATGCAATCCAGTCTTTTCTTATGATCTCAGGCACATCTTTTAATTTCCCAAGCTTCTCGGTCTGACAACTTAAACAGAAAGTCTTTCAGGCCCTGGACTCTCTTCATGCATTTTGCACTGAACCTGCCTCCGGGCAAAGGGGAGAAAATGAGCAGAGAACCAGAACATTCCTGCAGCCACTAAAACTCCTCTCCCCAGCCGAGGTCCGTGAGCTCTGCCAGGCTCTCCAGCACCGCACTGAAGTTTTCCTTTCCTGTTGTTTCAACCTCTTGCAACTCCTGCTAAGGGAAAATACACTGAAGGATCATTTCTGGAGTTAAAATGCTCCGACATGATAGAGGGCAAGGGATTGGAAAAGTTGGTGTTTTAGGCTTATACGCTTTCAGTTGTGTAAACAAAAGCTGGAGGAAGGAAAGAGAAGTTTATGGGGTTCATGAACCATCAGGGATCTGCATAGGGCAGGATGATCATGAGCAGGATGTACTGTTATTAAACTAATGAAAGATAATTCTAACTCCTCCATAGTAAAATATTTCCTAATAGTTCTGCATGGATATCAATATAACCTCAAAATTTTGATTTGAGCCCTCAAAATCCATACTGAGCATCGTATTTTACACACCATCTTACCTTTCACTTAATGTTATGTACTTAATATATAAACATATAGCAGCACCTGAGGGAGTCCACTGTATTTCAGCAGGAAGCCACCTGTTCTGACAGGGCTGTTGCTCAAGCAGATGGCCCCGTGATGGATTATCCGCTCCTCACCCATCGCGGCGTCTTCCCGAAGAGCTCGCACAGATGTTTGTGATGAGATTTTCGTGCATACACAACTCTTGCACATCCACAGGACGAAGGGGCCTCCTGTTGGAAAGTCACTCAGCCTGAGAAGTTTGTTTCTCTGCTGGGAATGAGCTTTCCCAAGCCCATTTCCCAGTGAGATCCGGGCATGACCCTTTGGAAGAGGTCAGCGTGTGGTGCCCCAGGGGTAACAAAATAAGCCCAACCTCTTCCAGGGTCAGCTGTTACACCCAAAGTTATATTTTTTTCATGAAACAAAAAAAGCCAAAGAGATCAAATCTGCTGGGAATTAGAGAACAAAAAGGAAAAATGGCTCTGGAATATTTTTTAGTTTTGCTGTGCTGCAGTAATAATAAGGAAAAATAAAGCGTGTGCTGATGTTGACCAGCACATCACAGAATCATTGAGGTTGGAAAAGCCCTTTAAGATCATGGAGTCCAACCACTAACCCAGCATTGCCAAGCCCACCACTAACCATCCCTAAGTGCCTCATCTATACATTTTTTAAATCCCTCCATCCCTGCTGCTTTCCTCCTGTTGGAGCACAGCATTTGGGAAGGGGCAGCCCAGATCCACGGGGGCTGCAGTGACCTCTCAAACCTCCTCTCCACAAACCTCAGACCTACAACAGGGCACCAGTGGACCTGAGGCTTTACCTCATGACAAGCACTCGATTATTCCCACTAAAATCCGTGGCTGTGACGTGTTCAGGAGCCGTGACCCTTTTATGGGGTCGTGGACTGGGACACACGGAACTTGTTCCCTCTGAAACTTCCCACCCGCAGGTCCCAGCAGGTCCTGAGGTCAGGCTCAAGTTTTTCATTCCTGTTTTCACCGTGCTGGATGAAATTGGAATCTGAAAACTGCAGTGGTTTAGGCTGAACCTTTGAACATCCTCATGGCATTTCCATCAGAGACGTCTCTCTCGTGGGTGCAGAAACTCAAGGGCAGAGGATCATAGCAGACAAAGCCTAAAATAGTGAGACTTAGGGGGACTGGGAAGAATTCCCACTTTTCAGATACAAATTCTACTTAAGAGATTCAAATGAGCTCATTGATCCACCAAACTTCTTAGTTATTCGCAGAGTTTGGGTGTGGGAGGACTTAAAATGGTGAATTTCAAGCTGCTGTTGTTAGGTGACCATGGGAATTCAAATACCTTTATTTTAAACAATTAGAGCTTTACCACCCATAGGAAAGAAACAGGAAGCAGAAATGGAAAAAATTTTACAGTCAATGAATTAATTGTCTGCACAAATCTGTGAAACCTAACTTATAATTTAATTAGTTTTTTTCTTGCAAGCTAAACACCAGGCTGTAATAATGACATGCAAGTCATATTGAGCACACATGAATCATTTTTTTATTTTCTTCATTGAACCTGAGCCCTATATGAGGCAAAATTCAGAATTATGTAATACTACAAGGAATTAAGAATATGTGAACATTCAAAAGAAATTAATAATAATAATAATAATATCTTTCTCTTTTCACTGACTGTGTTTTCTCAGTGGCTCTGATTTCTCTGAGACATTTATACAAGTACAGACCATAATCGTGCTAATAAAGAGGAAATTATAGTGATCTATAATTAGAGTAATAAGGAGAAAGGTACAGCAGATCATAATTGAACCAATAAGGGGAAAATATAATCATGTTTAATGGCTTACATGAGTGTTAGTTTCTTCTGTATACTTAATAAATTGGTATCCATTTTCATGGTGTGTATCTGAGGCACCTTTCCTGATATTATCAAATTACCCTTCGGATCTATTGTTGGGAACTTCTGCTGGTCCTGGAAGCCCCTCTGGGGTGAGGCCTCTTGGGATAAGTAGAATAAGAGCAGAATTTTGGATGGGTTTGACCATCAGTTAAAATCACCTTCAGCTCTGTCCAGGTTTATTTGGGGTGTCCCTGGTTTAAATCCATGGATGAACAGGTGGGGGGTCTCATAACAGGCATGAGATCTGGAGAAAGAAATACCGAAATGGTTGAGAGGTGTAACCCTCAGGGGTCACTGTGTTTGGGCATGAAAAGATGCTCTGCAAGCAGGATATGCTCGAAGGACAAGGCAATGATTTATTTGCTAACACTCACAGTAGAATAACGTGGCTGCCAGCCCCAGAGCTGAGCATCAGTAATTCCGTGCTGCTGCTGCTGCTGAGCTCCCACCACCTTCTGTGGGCTTTTTTTCTTCACCTGAAAACTTCACAGCTTGCAGCTTTGATGTGTTTCCCTGCGAGTCCTTGAGCTGCTCACTGTCCCCTTCTCAGCAACCTTCCCCAGTGTGCAGGGTGACCTTTGGGAGCTTGTGCAGCTCGGGTTCACTCGTTTCCCTCGCAGTTTTTTCTCACAACGTGGTGCTTTGCTCAGAGGCTCGAGCCGAGGTCACGCAGATGCTCGGCCCGAAAATCCAGCCAGGGATCAGAGATGGAGCTGAGCCCTCCCAGGGGAGTTTGCCAAGGCTGAAGTTTAAAGCAGCCTCCCCACATCTTCACAGAAATGACATCAAATATAGCTTAGCTATAATTTGCCTTTCAATTTCCCTCTCGGCCATTAAAAAAATAAGGCTGTTTCCTACTTTTACATGCTATGAGCATGTAAATATTTCCTCAGACATGCCCACGCTTGGTGTGGGACATCCTTTACTTGGAGGTGACACCTGCAAAGATTTTCAGCCCAGTTATCCTGGCAGGAGCCCAGGTGCTCTTTTTGAGCTGGACATGGCTTGGAAGGGCAGGACCAAATCTGGTGAAGGGAACTCTTCATGTGCAGGCTCAGAAAACACCTTGGGAGAGAGGCTCATGTTTTCCACTAGAAACATCTGATATATGTGTTTTTCCATACATTTTTCTCTCTCAAAGATTTCTCAGCTCTATTAAGTCCTGAAGATGAATGGAAAGAGAGAATTTATAAGAGCATGGAGTAGCAGGACAAGGCGGGGAGTATCAAACAGAGAGAGGAGGTTTATATGTGATATTGGGAAGGAATTGTTCCCTGGGAGGGTGGGGAGGCCCTGGCACAGGGTGCCCAGAGAAGCTGTGGCTGCCCCTGGATCCCTGGCAGTGTCCAAGGCCAGGCTGGACGGGGCTTGGAGCAGCCTGGGACAGTGGAAGGTGTCCCTGCCATGGCAGGGGTGGAATGGGATGGGCTTTAAGGTCCTCCCAACCCAAACCATCCTGGCATTCCATGATTCGATGATAGCATGGAATGTGTGTGACTGAGGATGTTCATAATAATTAGGTGACATCCTGAAGGGCAGTTAATAATGAACTAAATCCTAATAAAATATTATATTTTTATAGTACATATTTTTATATATTTCCATAAATATTTATAAATTTGTATAGGATACCTACTGTTCTCTAAGCTGCTTAGACTACTAAATATCAATTTTCCCTA
>VZTH01009698.1:0-61409 GCA_013397815.1 Aleadryas rufinucha
CTTCCAACCCAGGCCATTGTGTGACTATGATTCTAAGATTCAAATAAAATCCAATATGAGAGTCTAACAGTTTAACTTTAGTTTTCGTTTGCATTACAAGCTATTGCTTCTTAAAATGGTAGCAAGAACTGGCCAGAAACTGGCACTTAACAGAAGGATATTAATGAATACTCTCTGAAAACAGGTAGAATTGCTACAGTTTGGGGGTTGTTTGTTTTGGGTTTCTTTGAAATTGCTAGTGGTAAAGGGTAGAAACTTAATTGTTTTAACAAAGATTACAAATAAAACAATCACTGTTTTGAAACTGAGTTTTGAAACCTTCTGTGACTATATTTGTATTGCAGTGCCTGGAGACCCCAGCAGTGAAAACACAGCTGCATCTGGGGCTGGGTTAGGTAATAATTAAATTCATGAGGAAGCATCCTGATCAAAATGAGATCTGTGTGATAGAGCACACCACAGTTAGATCCATTTCAGATCCTAATCTATTATTTTCATGCAGAATCTTCGTTTCTAGGAGCAGCTTGGTAACTGCATTAGAAAAATGTTGCTCTCCCTGTTTCCCAGTTTGGGAACTCATGTTGGGCAGGTGCATTCTGCTATCAACATGGATGATGCCTGTGCTGGTTTCCATGCCAGCAGGCCATGTCCAGAAAGTGGGGAGGGAACTTGGGGCTTATTGCTGCTTTTAAATTAATCAAATCCTCAGAACAAAATTGATTTTTTTTTTGGTTGGTCAGGACGTATCTTTTTTATTACAAATATTTCTGCTACATAAGAGAGTAGGTTTAGATCAGATGTTAGGAAAAATTTCTTTACTGTGAGTGTGGTGAGGCACTGGCACAGGTTTCCCAGAGAAGCTGTGGATGCCCCATCCCTGGAAATGTTCAAGGCCAGGTTGGATGGGGCTCTGAGCAACCTGGTCCAGTGGAAGGTGCCCCTCCTATGGCAGGGGGTTGGAACAAGATGATCTTTGGTGTCCCTTCCAACTCAAACCTTTCTAGGATTCTATGATAACGCTGTCTAGGTAATGCAACTGCTTCTGTCAAAATGGGAAATGCTAATTCTGTATGGCAGATGTAGAATAGATTGCAGGGGCATTTACATTTGTTTTGCAGCTACGAGATCTAGATATACATATTTAAATACTGGAGTTAATTTTGAGGGAAAAGTAATGAAGCAATCTGCTACTTTATTTTTTTCAGATTAGGAGATTGCTTATTTTATTGTTTTCCCCAGGATTTTTGGTTCTAAGAAAGCAAAATGTTTTTTCTGGTTTTTACTGGATATAAAATTGATGATGTGTAACTGCAGCTACACTAAGGAAGCTGTATCTGTAGAAATAGCATTGAGGGTATTAAAGTTGATTGGGTTTTATGTTAAGGGAACTTCCACACAATAGCTGTGGTTCTAAAACATCTCGAAATCATAATGCTTCTGGCTAAAGAAAGTCAGGGTTTAAATTCATAAAGTCTGCAAGGAAGTCTGTTTTTTAAAAAGTCCTTTTTTATTGTGTTGTGTGAAACAGCCCTCTGTTCACTTTTGTTTTGCAATATTAAATGTGTTAGCATCACTTGGCTTCAAGTTCTAAAAAAATTACTTCATAAGGATGGTATGTTAAGACAGTGTGTTGGAATAAAGGGAAGTAGGAATGCCAGTGGCCATAGCTCTCAAAGTAGATTAAATTCTGCAGCAGAGTGGAAAAAACAAAGATGCTACTAAATTACTATTGTTTGGTAGTGTAATAATATCACAAGTCAATGGTGGATCCTGCGGTGAAATGAAAGACAGAACTTTACTGGGTTTTTCACCTCCATTTAATTTGTATCCTATGGGGTTCCCATTGCCATGAAGTCCTTATACCTGCAGGAATGTCTTGCAATCACTTGTTTATCTACCATCTGCTTAAATGTTTATTTAAAGGACTGTTTTTCTCAATTACTGAGAACAAATTAATTTCCTGGTTGTAGTTATGCAGTTAATTCTTTTCCATAGGCTTTTCCTGAGGTAGCCACATCAGACACCTCCCAGTCCTTGCCTGCCGGAGCATCTTGCTCTGTTTGCTGTCATCTGCAGTCCTGAGTCACCATGAAAGGCCTGACAAATGCCATTGTTCTGCTGTTGGCATGAGCAACTGGTGAAATCATGGTTCACTTCTCAGTACTGGTAACATCTGAAAATTTACTCTCTTCCCCTCCACCACCCTTGGTAACCCCCCAGTTCCTTCCTCACTCAGCCCCTCACCTTCCTTGGTCCCAGGCATGGATGTTTAACCCCGGCTCAGGTGTCAGAAAAGGTGCTGCCACGTGAGACAGCGCCATGACAAAGAGAGGCAAAATTGCAGGCTGAAGTAGGGTTGCTGACAGAGCAATTTATTGGTAGCTCAAGGATTCAAAAGTAAAGCATGGACATGAAAAGGTAGAAAATAGGGAAGAAATTGGGTGTCAAGTGCAGAGCTGGCTGAAAAAGTGCCTACCTGCGTACTAAGAAAATGTCCAAAATATGTTATTTTGAGGAAGATATTACTTAGCACTGATGAAAAATGTGCATGATTATTAATAATCACCTAATGGCTGACAAGGGAAGGCTTATGCTGTTCTGTCCTGTTCTCTCCATCTAGCTCAGTAACTCAGGGATCAAATGGTGCCTTTTTCAGTTCTTTAAAGTGTAGTCTTGGCATTATGCTAGCATTGAAAAAACCCCACATTGTAGCATTTAGTTTTACTCACAACAACAAAGAAATGAATGCAAGTACCTTATCTACTGAGGTGCTGTATTGGCTCCACATCAAGATGCCTCTGAGCAAAACGCCCTGCAGTAACAGAAGGCCTACACAGACTGGTGCTGGAGCAGCTTGTATGTGAACCTCTATTGCAACAACTTTAGGATCTTCATCATCATCATCATGGTCATCCTTATTTCAAATGTTTGCAATGCTGAGATGAAGCAGAAATAGGTTATGGGATAGAGGTGGCCTTTGCAGTCTAAATCACATGGGGCTTCTGTGTGGCCATACTCACAAAACTGATGAGACACATTCACGTCTATCTATGATGAGAACTTGGGTAAGAATTTTTCCTGCCTCTTATTTGAAAATTTATTGTGCTTTTCTGTGTGTTCTGAATACTTTCAAGCTATTGTGTTGGTTCTGTGGTCACTCAAGCACATAGCAGCCTTCACTGACTTCTGTTAAGGATAAAAAATATCTCTGTATGTAACATGTGCACATATATAAGAGTGTATGTTACTGTCATGGTAGCATGGATTACTATATCACATAAGTGAAAAAACATGGCTATGAGACAGAGTTTACTAGCCAAGGGTGGCCTAACTTCTTTTCTTATTTAATAACACCAGTTTGGTCCAGGGTCCCGAGCAGAACACTTCCAGTAGTTCCTCTTTAAAATATTTTTTCTTCCTGATAAAGCAGAAAAAATAAGTACTCTGTGAAGCCAAATACCAGCTTTAAATGACAGGACTTCTTTAATCCGCCTAAAGCAAGATGAAATTATCAAAAAATAGTGTCAGGGTTTTCACCTTTTCAATGATTTTTGCTAATCTGCTAAAAAAAAAATACTCTGGGAAGTCAGTTTAAGGGGATTGGAGCAGGAGAGGTAGCGGTTTTGTGGCTTCCAGTAGGTAAAGTAATTAGAATTCAAAATCCAAGGCAGCCAGCCTTCAAAGTAAAAAGATCATAGACAGCAAATTATTCTGTCTAGAGCTGTGAATTGAAATAAACAATTATGGACTTCTCTCCCCAGATGGCTTTAAATGGAGATCCTGAATAGATGTTTATGCAGGGTGCACTTTTGAAAATCACTTGTGCTCCTTTCTGCCTAGAGGTTTGTTTGAAGTGCCATCACTTTAAGTTCTTTATGTAGTTAATCTTGAACAAAGCCTTTGTACAGGTGACTGTATTTAAGGATAGTTGGTCCTTCAGTGTGGAGATAGGTGAAGGGATAATACAGTGTCAATCTGCAAATAACTTTGGAACATGCTATATTTCTCCTCCCTCAGCACAGTACAGGCTTCAAGGAGTTTAGCAAGGAACAGCACCCTCCAAAACTGCATCCAAAGCCCCGTGGGCAGCAGGGCAGGGAGGGGATTCTGCCCCTCTGCCCCCTCTGCTGAGACCCCACCTGCAGTGCTGCATCCAGCTCTGGGGTCCCAGCACAGGAAGGACAGGGACTTGTTGGAGCCAGGCCAGAGGAGGCCACCAAGGTGATCAGAGGGATGGGGCAGCTCTGCTGTGAGGAAAGGCTGAGAGAACAGGGGCTGTTCAGCCTGGAAAAGAGAAGGCTCTGGGGTGACCTAATTGTGGCCTTCCAGTACCTGAGGGGTAAGGAAAGGAAGGCAAGGCAAGGCAAGGCCTTTAAAAAGTGCTTAATACAGTCATGGGAAAGATGCAGTCACCTGCACCACTAACCAGCAGACACGTCAAACTTGTCTTCATTAGCCTGAAATCCTCTTGTAAATGTTTTTCCTAGCAGCAAATGAGCACTTATTTTTTTATTACTGTATGTACTAATGAAGGTTTCCATTACAGCAGTTTCATCCAAACTAACCAATTCTCAAAAATTGTATTTTCTCTTCATAATCAACTCTTGATAAGGGAAAGAGGTTAATTTTTGAAGGCAAGATTCTGGTGCTTTATACCGAGAGGCAAAGGAACAGGAAGGAAAAGGCATGGCCTTTTCTCTCTTTTTTTAGCTTTTTAAAAAAAGATAATGAGATTTCTCACAGCAGTAACTAACAGGATCCTGCCTTTGGAGGAGGCAGTCAGCATCCACACAAGGCTTTCAGTGAGTCTGTCTGCATCAGCTCCCTCTGCAGCTGACTCCACTGAGACTTCACCCCGAGATGTGGGAGACAAGGATGAGTGGGAGGAAACCGCTTCTCTTCCAGCCCTCCCCAAATGAAGCTGTAATTCTGTGGTTTGAGATAGCCCATGTGGACTCCAAGAGCTGGGTTTCTGCCAGCAGGCATAGGACGGTTTCACTCCAGCCTCTGCTCCCACAGGAGCAGGGCTGAGCTGGCCTTGTCCTTGTGCTGTCTCCCAGCACCCACCACCCATCCTTGGGCTTGCAGGGAGGGGGCTGGGGTGAAGAACAGCCTGTCCGAGGGAGTGTTTTTCTGCTGGATGGCAGTGACCCACAGCAGAGCTGCCAGAAGGCCTTGGCTCAGCCACAGAGACAAGCCCAGCCTGTTGCTCGTGAACAATTGCCATTGTTTCCTTTCAGTGTGACAAATGGCCAAGGTCGTTGGCTTGTACTTGTTTTTGTACATGTTAAAATAACACAGAGCTTAGACAAGCCTTCCAGTTCTGGTGTGTGGGTCAAAGAAAGACATTGATCCAAGAGGAAAAGCAGACCAGTTATTGCTCCTAGTAATGCAATGATGTCTTTCATTGCCAGAAAAATAAAACTAGTGGCCAGATGCTTTCATCCATTTCCTTATTTCTGTGCCATCCTATTCACAACAAATCTGTTAATTAACTGCATTGATCAAAATTAAGTGCCTAATGTTTGAATTCAACATTTTGGTGATCGGTGCGACATCATGGTCAGCGTAATCTCTTTGCTAGCTCCAGTTTTGTACTGCATGTTGTTTAGCAGCTGGGGTTCTCCACAGAGGAGGCCAGATGACAAAAATATTATTCTAAAAGCAGATCATTTACACACAGTAATAGCATTTATTTGTAGATACAACACCTGTATGTCTTCAAATCTCAATCACAAGTATATTCATTGTTCTGTCTGGCCAAAGAGCTTTAAAACAGACCCAGCAGTGACAGTGAGACAGCTGGTTCAGTGTCACTGAATCACAGAATGGTTTGGCTTGGAAGGGATATTACAGCTCATTTTGTTCCACCCCCTGCCATGGGCAGCGACACCTTCACTAGACCAGGTTGCTCAGGGCCTCATCCAACCTGGCCTTGAGTGTTTCCAGGGATGGGTCACCCACCCTCTTCCTGGGCAACCTGTTCAAGTGCCTCATCACCCTCATTGTAAAAGATTTCTTTCTGATATCTAATCTAACTAGAGCCTGGTGTAGTTTGAAACCATTACTCCTTGTCCTATCACAACACGCACAGCTATAAGGTTTGTCCCCATAGTTTGTCATCTCAACAAGACCTGAGCAGGCCCTGCCAAAGGAAGTCATCATGGGGAAGTTACATCATGGTGAAGGTCAGCTCAAGGCTTTGCCAATTCAGCTTCGATATTTTTCATGCTGTTATCAGAGAGGCAGATCCCAGACACTGCGTAGTTAACTGTGAAATGCAGCTTTTCACCCTGCTGAAAGTACACGGCTTAGTCATCATTTATATTATTTATATTAACCTTCTACTTCAATACATCAATTCTTCAGCACAGTGCCATTTTCTATAGGGCTTTGTGAACATTTCAGTTTCATTTGCTGATCATGGGCCTTTTTAAAGGTGTGATTGAGGCAAGACTAATCTTCTCTGAAAACTCGTTTGTAGCTGCCTATTGTCTCTCGAGAAAAAATTACACATTTTACACAGCTGATATAAGCAGGGAAAATAGCGTTGCCCAGCAATGCAGATTTCAGACTCCTCTGATCACAACATGATCTCTCAGTTGCTAGTTTGGCACTGCTGGTGTACACTCCTCGAGACAAGGTGTCTGCTTCTTTTCTCACTGCTGGTAGCTGCAGTTCTGATGAGCTCCTGTGCCTATGCACATTGGCATAAGGTCATGGAACCCTCCCTGAAAGGACGCCTTCTCCTGCCCCTGTGAGCCTGTGTCCAAAAGATGACCAACCCACACACCTCTGAGACATCCCTTGTGGTGTGATGGTCACTTGAGAGGTTGTGCCTCCAAGCCTGGCTGGCAGGGCTGTCCATGCCAGGCTGAGTCCTCAATCCAAGCCAGCTGTGCTGTGGGATTTAACTGGCCATGAACTCCACCTTCTGCCAGCTCAGTGCTGGGTCTGGTGAGGCAAAGGCATCTTCTGGCCACCAAGGGGGCAGGTGAGGGATGTCTGTTCCCATCCCTTTCATAGCTGTCCCACAACAGAAACAACCACCACCATAATTCATGGTGTTAAGTAAAGTCAAAACTAACCTGGCTCATGTTGAAAGAAAGTGAGTCAGAGACCAGCTCTTGCCCTACAAAGCTGAGGAGGCTGCAAGGGCCTGACGGTTCTGGAGATGGGCTGGGACCAACAGCTGCTTGTTGCTGCTCTGGTAAAGCCCCCAGCCCTGCTGTTGGGTCATTGTGCTTCCACCCCTGAAGCACTCGCAGGCCACCAGGCCACCTTAGCTCCAGCTCCCTGAGAACCCAGACAATAGATACAGCTTCCCTGAGAGGTTCATCCTGGCAAAACCCTTCCCATGAGCAGCCAAGTGTGGTGAGCCTTGGAGTCAGGCTGAGGGGGAACCACAGATGGGAATGACCCCAAAACAAGGCTGGAAGCTGGTCAGGATGAACACAGCTTGTTGGGCCCCCACGTGTCCATGTTGTTTCTCAGTGCAGGAGCAGACAGAGTGGTCAAACACTGAGCAAGGTTAAAGACAGTATCTCTGGCTGCTCATTCAGTGAGCTCCATCTATGGTGGGAATGAGGGGGAGGAGGAGGAAAGCATAGAGAAAAACCATATGTGATGGTCTGAGCAAAGACTGTTTCATCATGACTAACCACAAAGGGACAAACCACACTGTGCTGATAACTTTAACTGCAGCGTGGCAAACCAGAACGCCTCATTTTGCAAACTTAGCTCCACATGCTGCATTTTCTGCAGAGCCTTTTCGCTGGTTTTAAGTCACCTTTCGCAATTTTGAACTTAAACAGGAAAAACTAAAGATATTTCCTTCTCACGTCATATTCAGACACAAGATCAGATCTGTCCAGGAACACATATCATGGTAATACCTTTGCTTACACTTGTGGGAAAGGTGAATTCATGGTGCTCTGGCAGAGGTCTCGTTCCCAAGGCAGGCTTGAGGTTTGCCCAGCAAGCAGGGACTAAATGATAATCTGGAGATAAGTGGCATGCACTGGCTGCAGGCCACTGAGCAGCTCTTGCACTCACTGTTGCTCTCTCACAGGCAGACACACACAGTCACTCGCTATCAGGGATCAGCCGAGGCAGGAATGCACTGTGGGAGATCACCTGCTCCAAACCCTGCCCTAAGCAGGACCAGCCAGAGCAGGTTGCTCAGCACCATGTCCAGACAGGTTTTCGATATCTCAAAGGCTGAATAATCCACATCTTCTCTGAGTATCCTCTTCCAGAAGTTAAACACCATTACAAGTGAAAATTACAGAAAAAAAGTACAGCTGCCTGCATTGCAGTGCCACTAGTGCCACTAGTCTCTGCTTCTCCACTTTTTGGGAGGATTAATCCTTCCAAAAGTTCTCTGAAACGGACTGCAGGGTCCTTCAGACTTATTGAAAAAATATAGAGCCCAAAATACAAACAGAAAATGTTTTGTGCACTACAGTCCTTGCCCACAGAAGGTGTTTTGTGCAGTACAGTCCTTGCTCTGGTAAATTCAAAATTGCCTGAGATCCACTGGGAACCACTTCCATTGCCCATAGTTTAAAGCAGTCTTGCTGGACAAATCATTATTAAGCAAGTGTGGTGCCAGGTCACCTGAAATAGGGTGACTTTTTCACTGCCTTACAGAGGTACATCTGCTTGTGTTGCCCCTGTAGACCATGATAATCCCCCCTCCCTCCGCAACTGCTGCATGAAAATAGTTGCAAATATTCCTTATTCCTTTATTTTCCCTTTGATATGTGTCAGCTGTTCTATACCACAAGGCTGTATACCACTTCCATTTTGAACTGCTGGGCTTTGGAGACAGTTTTTACCTTTTGGTATTGTCCTGTGCTAAGAAATACATTGAAATTGGAAGCCTTGGGCTAAAGCATTGATAGAAGAGAAAGAAAGGTAATATTTGCAGTCCCTTGCTTCAAAAATCCAGTATAAACTCGCAGGCTAGGAATGGCATTTATGAAAGCAGCTCAGAGCAACTCATCTGTTGTGTCACTTTCCCTTTATAAACTTTGCAAAGGTACACTTGGAAAGGACAAAGGAGTCATTTGCAGGGAAAAGAAGTGTTGAGATCTGTCAAGACAGATCAGGCACACTGGGGGTGACAGTGCAATGGAAAAGACGCCCTGAACACTGGAGTCCCTGTTGTTTTCATGGCTTTTCTGCAAATGGAAGATGCTTGACCCCACCTGGAGTACTGCATCCAGCTCTGGGGTCCTCAGCACAAGAAAGACATGGACCTGTTGGAGTGAGTCCAAGAGGGATGGAGCACGTCTCCTATGAGGAAAGGCTGAGAGAATTAGGATTGTTCAGCCTGGAAAAGAGAAGGCTCTGGGGTGACCTAATTGCGGCCTTCCAGTACGTGAAGGGAGCCCACAGAAAAGATGGAGAGAGACTATTTACAAGGGCCTGGAGTGACAGGTCAAGTAGGATGGCTTCAAATTGACAGAGAGTAAGATTAGATTAGATATTAGGAAAAAATTCTTTACTGTAAGGGTGGTGAGGCACTGGCACAAGTTTCCCAGAGAAGCTGTGGATGGCCCACCCTTGGAAGTGTTCAAGGCCGGGCTGGATGGAGCTCTGAGCAACCTGGTCTAATGGAAGGTGTCCCCATCCATGTCAGGAGGTTGAAAGAAGATGATCTTTAAGGTATTTCCAATCCAGGCCATTCTACTGTTCTTGTTCAAGTCTAGAAGCCTTCGGTCAGCAGTGGTGGAACTCCACCAGTACCTGCTCTCTGGGCAAACCAGGAGTCTCCAGGTGCAGCAGCTTTTGAAGAGGGCTGCCTTGTGCTGGTGCAGTGCTTTCCCTGCCAGCTGAGCCAAGCAAAAGCATCCCCACTGCCCCACCTCCCCTCCTTCAGCACCAGAGTGCCCTGTCTCTCCACTGCAGCCACTGAGCCAGCCCTGGCCTTTTCCAGACCCTTCTGGAAGCTGGTCCTTAAAGAGGCACAGAACCAGCTGCAGCCTTTGCTGAGCCCCACTGGCTCACGAGGAGCACCCAGGGGTGGGCAGGGAGGAAGGCCAGGCAGGACAGGGATGAGTGGGTGTGTTGGTGCAGCTGGTTGGCATCAGGTGGGCTGAGGAGGTGTGTGCCTTGCCCGCCCTACATGGAGAAGAGAAAGAGCCATAACCTCGTTCATACCAAGGCACATTGTAGCCAGAGGGTTGGAGTGCTCTCGCTGGCTTTGTGCCTTCCTGAGTTTCCCCACATCCCTTTCCTTCTGCAGCCTCCTCTGCTTTTGCAGGTGGGCAGGCACAGAGTGTCCATTGTGTTCTGCTGGCTTGATTCCACCCGAAGCCGTTCCCTGGGCTGATTCACAGTGTGGTCTGAGAAATGGCTGAGTTGATGCTGCTTCACAGGCCATGGCAGGGCTGGTCCTGGGAACATGCAGTGCTGGGCAGAGGGAGGGCCCCTGCTCTAGGCAGTGCCCTGCTCCAGTATCACACCTTACCCTTCATGTGGGGGAATAGGTTGTAGAGCGACGCCAAAGGAGCCAAACTGCATCCACAGACACAGCCAGGCACCCAGTTTAAAGTTTTAAAATCAGAACCACAGAACCATTTCAGATGGAAAAGACCTTTAAAATCATCAAGTCCAACCATTAACCCAGCACTGCCAAGTACACCATTAAACCATGTCCCTCAGTGCCACATATATACAACTTTTAAATACCTCTAAATATTGGTGACTCCACCAATTCCCTGGGCAGTCTGTTCTGATGCCTTTAAGGGAAGAAATTTTCCCTAACGTACAATCTAGACATCCCCTGGGTGCAGCCTAAGGCCATTTCCTTGTGTCCTGTCACTTGTTACTTCGGAGAAGAGCCCCTCACCCTCTTGTCAGGGAGTTGTAGAGAGTGGTAATGTTCCCTTTGAGCCTCCTTTTCTCCAGATCAAACACCCCCAGCTCCCTCAGCTGCTCCTCATCAGACTTGTGCTCCAGACCCTTCCCCAGCTCTGTTGCCCTTCTCTGGACATGATCCAGCACCTCCATGTTCTTGCAATGAGGAGCCCAAAACTGGACACAGGATTGGTGGTGTGGCCTCAGCAGTGCCCAGCACAGGGGGACAGTCACTGCCCTGGTCCTGCTGCCACACCATTGCTGATACAGGCCAGGTGCCATTGGCCTTCGTGCCCACCCAGGAACATTTGGCTGATGTTCTGCTGTAACCAGCTCCCACAAGTGCTTTTCCCCAGGGCAGCTTTCCAGCCACTCTGCCCCATCCCGTAGCACTGTTGTGACCCAAGGGCAGGACTCAGCACTTGGCCTTGTTGAACCTCAGACCATTGGCCTCAGTCCATCAGTCCAGGCTGTCCAAAGATTTATTTTACTGTCGTTAACTCTGAAGGATGAAGGTGGCTAAGAGGAGAGTTTCACATATTACCAAAGGCACGCAATGCCTTGCAGGGTCAAATCCTGTATTGTTTATGACAAGTTTCCACCTTTTCTTTAAAGCACAGTCTCAAACTGTAGCAACTCTAAAACCTCACTTGGAGCTGATGAATTTTTAATATGATCAGCCCTGACTGCATACCTGGCCAGTCAAGTAGTGCAGCAATGTGCCTGTCCTCAGTGATGTCAAGGCCTGGAATACCACAGGATTCTCAGCAAGCAGCTAGTGCAATGATCACAAATAAGGAGCTCACTCTGGGGTGAAAATTATGGTGGAATAAATTTAAGAGGTCCATTTTTGTTAAAATAAATTTTTGGAAACTACATTGGAATACATGTACTACTCTAACGGGTTTTTTGAGCACACAAATAAACTAGAGCCTGCTTCTATACCAGGATACTTGAGCATAGTCACCCATTCCTAGCAGGAACCACTGAAGTTTGAAGTCTTGTCTATATGAATCTCAAACCAACATGAATAGCTTAGCTTTTTTAGAACTTCACAAGAGTTTTAGGCTGTCAGTGTGGTTATTTATTTAGTGACACATACACACAAAAGAAAAGCTTGGAACATGACATTAAAGACAGCCTATAATAAGTTGGCTTGACAGAACATGCCAGAATAATCCACGTGACCTGTGGTATGGTCTTTTTCTCCAGTGCTTCTTGATGTTCATGTCTACATACAATTAGACTGTGTGGAGTTTGGTCATGTGTCTGGCTCACTTGGAGGGTATGTATTGCTTTGGCAGCTATTTAATATGCTGTTTGATCTCTTTCCACAGGGGGAAAAAAAAAATTGAAAAAAAAAATTGAGTAAACTGGGACATTTCAATGAGGAACATTTAAGACACTAAGAAATTCCTAGGTCAGGCATTCCTAGGACTAGACGGTTTCTGGAAGAGAACAGAGCCAGCTGCAATTCTTCTACCTGCAGTGAGAACTGCTTCTTTACAGGCCTGAACAGGCCCATTCCCCAGCAGTCCCTGAGGTTTTAGTGTGGGAAGGACCGGTGTGGCCAGTTAAGTGAAAGAACCGAACGATAACAATCTTCTTCCTGTGAGGACAAAGGACATCGCTGCCTCAGTGAAGGTTTCCATCTGCTTTCACACAGGTCTCAGGAGGCTCACATGATGATGTCATTGTTCACCTTCAAAACTGCAAACACACTTTGCAATAAAAGTGGAGAAGGGTTATTGGAGGTTGGGAGGGCAGGGAGGGGGATGCTTCCTCTCAAACCACAAGGCTGGTGGAGATGCTGGATCACAATTATCGTCCATTTTGCCTGGTATCCTCTTTGCAACAGTGAATGCCCAGGAAAGAAGCCAGGAAACCTGCAAACATGTCCTGACACTTCCCAGAAACAGCTTCAGAGCTTTGACCTACCTGATTCTGTTCCTGAGCCAAGGCTGGTATTTTGCCACAAACAATACCAGATAAAATACGTTCCAAACTCTACCACACAGACAAATGAAGAGTGAAACAAAAGTTTCTGCCAAGTTGTATGCATTTCATGGAAGCTGGTTTTCTTCACTTAAGTAATCCAGAGTGATAAAAAAGTATTTCAAATCTCAATGAAGTTGTGATTGCACACAGTTGACAAATATTTTGCAATTTTGTAACGTGTCAGTTGTGGAAACCAAAAGTTATGCCTGAGCTTGATTGGCCAAATGTTGGATTTGATGCTCTTGGAGGTCTTTTTCAACCCATATGATTCTATGACGCTATGAATCCATGATTTCATGGCAAAGGAGAGATGCGCAGCACAGGTCCCCACTCAACTCCAAGGGCAGCCCCATCACTCCCAGAGTGCCCCACACTCTCTAGATTATACCAGCCAAAATCAGAGGAACAGGGCCTTTGTAGATAGGAGACATTCAGCTCGTAGCAGCTTTCCCCTGGCTGACATCAGTTGTACCAGCTGTCCTGATCTCTTCAAGGGATCAAGGGTGCAGTTAAAATGACTTGACTCGTGCACACACAAAGAGCATTAGTATTTCCTATCAGTGCTGTGAATTTCGATTCTTACTCTCCACCTGGTAATTCAACACTTACAAAAACTTATATTGAGAGCTGAGAGCTGCAGTACAGCCGTGTGCAGTGTCCCTAATAAAGCCAGCAAGACAAAAGCTCTCTCTGGTGGTACATTCCAGTCATTGCATTTTCCTTTCCCTCCCATTCCAGGCACGCCGAGCAGCTCGGTGCTGTCCCTCCCTTTCCTGATGAACCCACCCCCAAGCTGGACAAGGATTAGTGAGAGCACTGGAGCAAACAGCGAGTAGGACATCGTCCTGTTTGAACAGAGCTGAACACACTTGGGGGAAAACAAGCCGGTATAGATGGTGAGCTGGAAACTATATCTAAAGCTGTGAGGTCAGAAAATTCCCATGTATTGGTGTTTATGAGTGCTTCGTACATATCATTAAGCCCAAACACATCCAGGAGCTCAGGGAACAGAATCCATCTCAGGTTTTAATGATTTACTTATTCTTACAGATACAATTTCTTACCACAGCAAAATACAACCTGTCTGCCTTTTCAGCCCCAGGAGAGAGCTTGGAGCAGCAGACATGCTTACGTTCAAATCCAATTTCTATGCTTAGCACTGACTGCTGAGCAGCTATCACTCTAAATTCACTTGCTGCTTCCAAGGTGGAAACATAACAAGTTACTTAATGCCCTGGGAATGAAAAGAGGCAGAACAGCCATAGCTATTATAATTTGCTGCTGATTTCTCCAAGTACAGTTCACATCAGTAGAAGATTTATGTTTAATATGGATAGTGTTAGTGCAGCTAGCAATAAGTTGTAAGACAATGTGCCTTCCCATCCTTTCACATAATATCATTATGCACCTTTTTTGGGGGAATGTGTTCTAAATAAAAAAAAAACTTCTACAAGATAAAAAATTCATGATACCAAGGAATCCTTCAGTCTCCAAGTCAAAAGCTAAGGCACAGACTATGTTGTTTCTTTATACGCATATAATATCCACTTGTCTGTCAATTACAGCCCACTTACAACACCAGAAAAAAATCAGATGTCACACACTCATATTATGGCTGTCTCCTTATTAGGCATTTATATGTATTCAGCACAGGTTTGCCATTCACCATATTGTGAGAATGATGGATTTCAGTGAATTGCCTTCTCATTTCAGTGACCTATTTGTACCTTTTGGCACACACATCCAAGGAAGGCAGGAGAGCCTGGAGTCAAAAACCGCTGGGTAATGCTCAAAAACTCATCTGATTGCCATTAGGCTTTTATATACATCATTGTATTTTGTACAGATAGATACACATGTATGTGCATATATATGTACATATACGTATGTAAATGTAGATTGGATTTTTGCTTTCTATATAATGAACTAACACATGACTGGGAAAATCACATGCAGAATTTTAGACCTGTGACTTCAGTAGAACTGTTCATAGGTACAAATTAAACGTTTGCTTAGGTACTTGGTTAGGGTTAAGGTCAGGGTTAGGTTTGTACTGTTACCTAGGCATCTTGGAATGATGTGCAGGGACAGGAAGATTTCATAAGCAAATTTTTTATTTCATCAGAAATAATTGCACATGCCAAGTTTAAAGTGCCTTTAGCACTTTGTCATGTTTTGGAAGAATTTTAAGACAAACAAATATATTTGATAAGAATCTAGTGTTGATTCTGTCTCTGTCATGGACACATAGACAGGTTTCCAGTCTGCCACATGAGGAAAACTCATTAAGTCTTACTTGCTATCCTTCTAAAATCTGCCATTCCTGTTAAGTAACAATGCACTCCAAGCACAGGTGGACTTAGAACACTCTTAAAGCAACCAAAAAACCTTGTGTCCTGTATCATAGTCATAACAATTCTCACAAGCCTGAATTTCCATGTGTTTGAAGAACTATTTCTTGATTAAACAGATAGGTTCTGATGTTTGCTTTATGCAGAGGATCACTGATGTTGCTGTAGGTGACTGAGCACACAGAGCTGGATTACAAATATACACAAAAGACAGTATGTATTTACACTGCTTCTTGCAGAAACATACCCGAACACCTTTGTCACAGCCCTGGTGGACAAAGAGGCTTTCAGTGGTGGTTTTGCACAGACAGGGAAGAACATGCATCTGGCGTGGCCAGCAAGGGCTGCCTTTTAAAGGAGGATTCCTCCAGCTGATGTAATGCACTGTGCCAAACTTGACCTCATTCCATCCCAGCAGTTTAGAGGTGTAAGTCTCCCTGTCACTTTTCATAGTACTTAGTTCACTGCTGAAACTGGTGTCTCACCTAGGACACTGGGCACCAGGGAAACAACCTTTTAATCCATTTCAAAAGAAGATTCAAGAGCAATTGCAGTATTTTCTTCTTCTGGCTTACTTCTAGCCTGCTGCAGAGTCCAGAGGAGAGAGTGAGCTCATGATACAGGGGAGGAAACCTCTAACAGAACAACCAGTTTGGGACTGAATCAGAAGCAATGTGCTGACCTTTGTCTGGAGCAGGCACCAAGCTTCCCAGCGCTTGTTCAGGCTTGCTCGGAACACAGAAGCAATGGTGCAAAATCACTGTTCACCAGTGACTCCTGAAATTTCAGCTTGCTCACACCTCTCCCCAGTGTGCCAAGGGGTGGGCGTGATGCCATCTTGGTTTTTGCCTTCTTTTCTATGTTCTCTGTATTCTTCACACATATATTTGGAGCTCTGTAGCCTATTATTGTATTCTAGCTAGTTTTCCCAGTACTTTTCCATGTCCTTACCCTAGGCAGGAAGACAAAGCAAATTCCAGAGCTCCAAGCCCCTGACAGTACAAGGCCCCTATCCTATCTTGTTTCTTCCTGGCTACCAAGGTTGAGAACAACTCTTCAAGATACATTTCATGGACAAAGTACAGCTAGTGCCAAGGGCAGGGTAGCTCCAGAGAAGGGGTTTGACCTGGGGGGGAACTGCATCACCACTTGTCCTCCTAATTGGCGCTTTTTATCAATTATGCTAACTTCCTAAAACCTATAAAAACTGGATTCATCCCATATGGGTGGGCTTTTGTGGACATTCTCCATAAACTGCCCCTGGAGGCCTCCAAATAAAGATCCATTTTTATATTACCTCCTATACTAAAAATTATCTCGAGTTTCATTTTTAGGTTGAAAAAGGCAACACGGGTAAAGCTGGGACTATGAGCTGGAGCTTTTACTGTCTAAACAGAGGAGAAAATAGTGCTGCTGGATCTGGACTTGCCTTAATGTAAAGCTGCCTGGATCTCAAGCTTTAGCACATTTTCTTCTGCCATCATAGTAAGAGTTGGCTACTTCTGCTCTTCTTCCAGAGGAATTTTATATTGCCCAGGAAATTTGAGCTTTCCATCAAAGGCTACTTGCCATGCATACTTAAACAGATGCCATTTCACACACAGAATATGCACAATTTCCCTGTTTTTAGTACATGATGTCCATGTGAGTTCTTGCCCTTCACTTCTCTTCCAATCCCTTTACAGCCACCCCAGAGACTGGTTCTGGATAGATGGTGCTTCTTAAGCCAACAAGCCAACTTTGTGACATGGGAAATGCAGCCAAGAACAGTTTAATCCTTATTAATAAATTACCAGAACCCAGGTAAACAGAGAGGTGGCAAAATGATTGATTGTGTACAATACTGATCTCACAGCTACACCATGATGGAGTAAAACATTAACCTGAAGAAATGGAACATTGTGTTCATAAATGGATAAGTGGTGCTTGTAATCACCTTGTTACTTATACCAGTCCCATGAAACTGAAAAGCAGATTCATTTAGCAATGTATACTCTCAGTAAAATGGTATTAAAGCTTTTCTTCAAGAGCTGGCCTGGGAGAAGGACTTGGGGGTGCTGGTGGGTGAGAGGCTGGACATGCCCCGGCCGTGTGCTCTGGGAGCCCAGAAACCCCCCGTGTGCTGGGCTGTATCCAAAGCCCCGTGGGCAGCAGGGCAGGGAGGGGATTCTGCCCCTCTGCCCTGCTCTGCTGAGACCCCACCTGCAGTGCTGCATCCAGCTCTGGGGTCCCAGCACAGGAAGGACAGGGAGCTGTTGGAGCCAGGCCAGAGGAGGCCACCAAGGTGATCAGAGGGATGGGGCAGCTCTGCTGTGAGGAAAGGCTGGGAGAATTGGGATTGTTCAGCCTGGAAAAGAGAAAGCTCTAGAGTGATCTAATTGCAGCCTTCCAGTACCTGAAGGGAGCCCACAGGAAAGATGGAGAGAGACTATTTACAAGGGCCTGGAGTGACAGGACAAGGGGGAATGGCTTCACACTGAACGATGGTAGGTTTAGATGAGATTAGGAAAAAATTCTTGCCTGTGAGGGTGGTGAGGCACTGGCACAGGTTGCCCAGAGAAGCTGTAGATGCCCCATCCTTGGGAGTGTTCAAGGCCAGTTTGGATGGGGCTCTGAACAACCTGGTCCAGTGGAAAGTGTTCCTGTCCCTGGCCAGGGGTTGGAATGAGGTGATCTTTAAGGTCCTTTCCAACCCAGGCCATTCTATGATTCTATAATTCAAGCAGCACTAAAACATGACATCCTTAAACCAGAGAAGCAGTAGGACTGAACCATGGCCAGATAGAATTGTCTCCTCCCTGTCTCACAAATCAAGCTCTAAGCTGAAATGGACATTCAAGACAGAACCTTCAAACCAGTGTTTAAACCTGCACCTGCTGTCATGCAAAATGCAGCTTGGGCAGCTTCCTACCAAGCCTCCTCCCTCTCCTGAAAGTCTGGCCATTAAGTTTTAGTTGCTTAGTCATATGTCACATAATCTGTCTTCTAGACACAAATGCTGTCAAAATACTGTTAATTACTGTGTGAGAATCCATTTGGTAAACTAATGTTCCTTTAAAAAAAAAAAAAGAAAAAAAAANAAAGCTCTAGAGTGATCTAATTGCAGCCTTCCAGTACCTGAAGGGAGCCCACAGGAAAGATGGAGAGAGACTATTTACAAGGGCCTGGAGTGACAGGACAAGGGGGAATGGCTTCACACTGAACGATGGTAGGTTTAGATGAGATCAGGAAAAAATTCTTCCCTGTGAGGGTGGTGAGGCACTGGCACAGGTTGCCCAGAGAAGCTGTAGATGCCCCATCCTTGGGAGTGTTCAAGGCCAGTTTGGATGGGGCTCTGAACAACCTGGTCCAGTGGAAAGTGTTCCTGTCCCTGGCCAGGGGTTGGAATGAGGTGATCTTTAAGGTCCTTTCCAACCCAGGCCATTCTATGATTCTATAATTCAAGCAGCACTAAAACATGACATCCTTAAACCAGAGAAGCAGTAGGACTGAACCATGGCCAGATAGAATTGTCTCCTCCCTGTCTCACAAATCAAGCTCTAAGCTGAAATGGACATTCAAGACAGAACCTTCAAACCAGTGTTTAAACCTGCACCTGCTGTCATGCAAAATGCAGCTTGGGCAGCTTCCTACCAAGCCTCCTCCCTCTCCTGAAAGTCTGGCCATTAAGTTTTAGTTGCTTAGTCATATGTCACATAATCTGTCTTCTAGACACAAATGCTGTCAAAATACTGTTAATTACTGTGTGAGAATCCATTTGGTAAACTAATGTTCCTTTAAAAAAAAAAAAAGAAAAAAAAAGCAATGAATTGGCTCATGTTGAAGCTGTCTGCTGCATTGTACAAAGTGCCTGCTTCACTGGACAACTAATCCAAAGTAATCCTCTTTTGAGATCACTGATTCACCATCTGATTTGTACTCTGATTTGCACCGGGAATGCCTGCTGTGGCAAATTATTCCAAAGTAGCAGATTAGATTATTTTTCACTGCCTACACTTTGATCTCCAGAAACTAAGAGACAGCACAGTCTTTCCAATGGCTGATGAAATAAAACTGAAAAAAACTATGATCCACGTATTTTTGTAAAGTCTCCTACTGGGAATAAACCTAAAATAAACATTGCATTTTGGCAGTCATACCTCAACTATCTATGAAAGGAAGGTTCATAGATTAAAAGCTTTGCTTTTAGCTTTTCCATAATCCTATCCTCCAGCTTCCCATTTCCTCTTTTTACCTAATGACTCACAATTCTGTCAACCTTTCCAATTAATGCCTAGGTATGCTTTCTCTTCTTTTGCTCCCACAGCTCTCATTGCTGGAAGAATTCTGACCTGGGGAATGCTGTGGACTTTGATACAGGAAACCTGGTTTGGGGTTATCTTTCTGTTGCAGGGCCCCTCTTCGATCTGTGGTATCTCACTGAACTAATTACTGATTTGGTTCTCCCTCTGTAAAAGAAAAGACAACCATCTGCCCACTCCTTCACCTCTCAGCATTTGGTTGCATTTATTATTTAGATTACAGGATCTATGTGGCAGGACAGGCTTCTTACTGTTTGGCTGTAGTGTCTAATACAGCAAGGCCAGTCTGGGTCAGAACATTGGACTCAAGCCCACCACAAAAACAGCAATATGATATTATTTGCTAGTGATGAGTCTGTTTAATATTTTAACCAAATTAACACCCGAAAGAAGGACATTATTAGGTTTCTGCCTTACTACATTCCTATTTCCTAACTACACCATAAAGGGTAACAACAATGCACATGTTAATACATGTGTGGTGGGTTTTTGTATATAAAATACTGTGGGGGTTTTTTGGGTTGTATGGGATTTTTTTTACTTTTGTATGATTGTTCCGTATTCTTAATCTAGTATTTCCTCACAAAGACTGCCCTTTCATTAAATAATTCCAGCAGTTCAAGACTAAAGTGAAACAAAATCAAGAGATATCATGAGATATCATGAGATACAGGAAGACTGCAGAATCTAGCACTTTCTTCATAGTTGTATGTGCTACTTCATTATCATGAATGTATAATAACAAGTCATTAAGGAAGGAAGTTTTGCCATGTGTTTTTTTCTCTTCAGTTACATAGATTAAGTTAACATTAACTAAATCCATAAGACAAATCAGGATTATAAACTGGGAATAGAGGAGTACAGAGGAGATAGAAGGACAGAAATACGTTCAGATTTCAGAAGGTTTTGGATTCATGGCCATGACACTTTGCCATATCTTGTGAATACACAGGGTGATGGTCCCTGGATGAGGTACAGCAATCATATCAACACTCATTTGAAAAACATCGTCATTACTAATTAGCTCGAGGCTGATTTTATGAAGCCTGTCAGACTTCTTAGGTAGTTGTATGATATATCCAGCAGAACTGATAATTGGCAAGAAGCAATTAACCACATTTCTCTCTTTGGTGCCTGCCAAAAATGTTTTAACTTCCAAATAGCAACAGTTCCAATGAATATAAACAAATGCAAACTCCTCATGGCAGGTTGAGCTGCTTATGTAGTGATTCTGACGGAAAATGATGTTTTCATAATGCACCCAGGTTTGATTGACAGAAATTTCCACGGGCAACCACAGCACATCCTTTGCATCGCTTTTAGTGAAGCTGCAGTTTTCATTCTTAGCTACATCATGTTGCCTGAGCAACAATGGTTTGGATTTGGCTTTCTTTGTTTCTCAATTCTAATAAAATTAAACAGGGAAAGAAAAAAAAACAAAAAACAAAAAACACCAAGCAGCATGGAACTCAGCAAAACTTTGATGCTTTTCTAGCCCCATCTCCCACAGATTCATTGCCTACCCAAACTGTGCCCCAACAGAAACAAAAAAGAAACAAAAGGGTTCTTGTTGTCACAAGTTTAGAGACACAGCTTCAGCAGCAGCACTTCTAAGTTATGGCATATGTTTGCTCTAGCAATGAAGTTGCTTGACAGGGTAAATTGAAAAAAAAAAAGAGAAAGGCAGGAAGGTAAAGAGGGGAAAGTGGCCAGCAGGAAAGCAGCAGAGGGGTCCAGGAGGCTTGCGAGGCTCCCTCTCATGCAGCAGTTGGCTGTGGTGAGGACGATGAGGCCTTTTTGCCATACTCTTCCATTAGCACAACACACCAGTTCTTACAAGCCCAGCAGCCCTGGCCACCAGTCACATCTGGGTCTGCAATGCACAGTGAGGTTACCTGGCCAGGAGGGACTGAAATGAGTGGCATAAACAACTTTCACACAGGGTTTCCAAGCAGTTCTCCAATGGCATGAGCCTCTCCTCTGCTCAGACAGAAGTCAAACTGACAAGCTAAAGACAACCCCAGTCTGAGTTGTGTTTTTGCTTTATAAATCTTATTTTTCAGGGCTTGTATACCAGAACCATGTTGTCATGCCTCAGTTGTTCACAAGGAAGACAAGAACTGGAATCTAAGCAAAAGAACTGGTTTGGATTTTTTTTTTTCCTTTTCTGGAGGGAACAGTTGAAATGTAGATTTTCTGAAAGTGTCTATTTAACATAATATGCTGTTTGGAAATTAGGCACTTATACCGCAATGAAAGTCTTTCAGAGAAAGCTTTCTACTGAGAAATATATTAAGCTTGATATTATCTTTCCCATCAGAATAAACTAATTGCACAGAGAGAAAATCAGCCACACTCAAATGCATGGCTTGTTGTATCCTGTGAATTTCCACTGTGCCTTAAAAACAAGTTACAAACATAAAGTGCATTTCCTACAGTGCTCATTGCTGGATAGAATTCATGCCAATTACAGGGTTATGTTAACATCTCTGGGAAAGCATGAATAATATCAAAGTTGGGAAACACTTTTTTTGCTAAATATTAGCTCACATCCTTCACACTTTAGATAAAGGAAATAACAGTTTGACATCTAGTTGCTATTACATTAAGTATCCAGCCCTATTCTAGTTTTACATAAATGTTAACATGGTATTAAAGCAAAATCATGTAGTAAAATTGGAAAAAAAATCTCAGCGAGTGTATAATTTAAAAATACATACACATAAAATATGTAATATAAATATGGACATAACATCTAAAATCCAAGAATAAACAGTATCTCTAAAGACGTTTTAAAAATAGAATGATGAACAGCAACTTTAGCAGAAACGGTCAGACAAACAATCCTAACTGCTTAAGATTTCAACTGTAAATTCCTTTCATTAAATATATTTTTCCCTGCTCAGCTATTGTTTTATTGCTGATTCTTATTACAAGCCTCTCTTCAGTGATGCACTCTTGAAATCTCGCTGCTTCTGAACACGCACATTCCCCACACATGAATCATCTCACAGCAGGACAAACCTAATCCTTATTCTTCCGCATGGAAGCACAGTGCCGAGCCAGAACATTCAGGGGACACGACGGAAGAGGACCCGACACAACTCTCAGTGCACGATACATCCTTCATCTTCTTCCATACATTTTCTTGCTCCAGGCAACTCACTGACATGCCGAAATATGGCTTTTAGTGTAATACGATAGGACAACAATTTACTTGTGTACAATGCATTTTATGAATAGTAATAGCATTGTTTTAGGTCAAGTAACAGTCAGGCTTACTTTCCAACTAAAAGGATCAGTGGAGTTGCTCCTGAGTGGATCCTGATCCCTAGGAGTCAGGGGAAGTGGCTCTGAATCCCATTTTCCCCTCGGTCCCCCAGAGCTCCATGCTGTGTCAGCCATTATCCTGCTACTAAAGGTAAAAAAGCAAAACATGAGTTTGCCATCCACCACAGCGGTAGTCAGGGAGTCTGAGAAAGGTGAAAACCCTCATTTTTGCAGAAAACTCTAACACTACAAGGCATTCAAACACTCTGGGATCCCTTCCTGGCCCACACCACCACTGTCCCCTGGCTGTGGGTGGCAGAGGAGCCCAGTGCACCCACCTGGCGTCTTCCTGCCACTTCTGGCACCCTCAAAAAGCTCATGATCAAGAAGTCAGAAGGCAGACAAGACTGCCAGATCCCAAGGTTATACACAAACTGCTGAGAGGGCAAAAGTCCAGTCCCTTGACTGCAGCTTGTCCACCTTGATTCCTTTTTCACCGCAGAGTTGTCAGCTTGGTGCTGTGACCACTTCCCTGAGGAACCTGTTCAGTGCCCAACCACACTCTGGGTGAAGAACCCTTTCCTCATATCCAGCCTAAACCTCCCCTCACAGCTCCAGCTGTTTCCTTGAGTCCTGTCACTGTCACCCCAGAGCAGAGATCAGTGCCTGCCCCTACTCCTCCCCCCATGAGGAAGTTGTAATTGAACAAGGTCTCCCCTCAGTCTCCTCTGCTCCAGGCTCAACAGACCAAGTGACCTCAGATGCTCCTCACATGGCTTCCCCTCAAGGCCCTTCCCCATCCTTGTGTCCCTCCTTTGGACACTCTCCAATAGCTTAATGTCGTTTTTTATATTGTGGTGACCAAAACTGCGCACAGGACTCAAGGTAGTTTCTTTCTTACACGTCTCAAAATTTTTTAAAGAAAGACTAAACTATTACTATTTTCTCTTCTTATCAGCAGTGTAGAAAATTGTGTTACTCTTCATACTACAAATATAGATTTTTTTTGTTAGCATTTCCGTTTCTTATTACCATACAAACTAGGCCAAGAGCAGCTCCTGCAGAGGTCTGCACAGCAGTCATTAGAATGTGTCTTGTGACATCAAGACAGGCCCGTTGCTCACCATACTTTTGTTCTACCCAGGTGCTTCTCGACAGCATCTCCGCCTTTTCTGTATCCAGATGGAGCAGCTGAAGGCATTACCTACCCAGCTTTCTGCTGACAGATCATTCTGCTGGCATAGTAGAAACTGTACACACACACACATCAAATTAACCCCAGCAAAAGCCTACCCAAGCTCATTTAATCCATCCCCATTAGCTTATTGCACTGAAGCCAAAGCAGAGGCCAGATGATAAACAGCCATCAGACACTCTAATACTGGTCATTGAAATACAGCACTGACAGATGAAAATGGATTCCTCTTTCTTTAAAAAAAAATTCAACCCCCAAAAAACTTGAGCAAAATGTAGGACATCTGCTGTGTCCTAGGAAAGTAACCACCCCACCTCCCCAGCCTCCTGCAGCACGAGGTCCAGGGCAAGAGACCAAGAGCTCAGAACTGTGTGGCAATTCACAAAAGGCCAAGATTTTGATCTGGGGGAGAGGAAGAGAACAGAAGTCCCCCCTCAGCTCTGGCTCACCTGTGGGCCAGAACCACCCAGGATGGCAGCCAGCACAACAGGGCACGGTGTCCATGGCTTGGGACTGCGTGCTCAAAGCTAATCTAGGGCACAACTGCTACAGACCAACACTTTGCATGTGGAGGGATTATGACAGGCAGTGCTCACTGTTAAAGACACCTAATCATCTAAAATTTTGCTCTAAGGTTTGAAACTAGCCTAGCTACTTCTAAACACACCTGTCATAGAAATGCCTAGTTCCTGATTTAAATTATAAAAACATGCATAAAAATTGTGGAATTATGAATTTTAACATGTGAAACTTTTTTGTCTGTCATAGGACAGGATTTGGCATGCCAGTGCTCCCTCTCCCAGTTTCAGCAACTCACTCCTCTAAGGAGTCCTGCAAGACTTCCATGTACCTTATCTCCATGTTAGTGCATGACATGAGGTTTATTAGAATTACCACCTTCAGAAGCAGGACTATTGGAGTTTATGGAAAAGCTTGATTTCTGATAAGAGGAAAAAGGTCAGAAGAACATATGTGAAGGAAACACAATTTTTCTGTAAGGACAGCAAATTCTTAGTGCATTAATAATGACTCAGTCATGAGGACAGACAGAAGACATTGTCAAGTTAGATACTCAGAAATGGTAAAATGCAGAAGTAACCCAGTGTTAATGAAAATGGCAGTAATCCCATTATTATATTTTTGCCAGCCCAAACTTTCATGGCTTACATTGACATAATTGAAATTAATGTCATTTACTTTGTAACAGGCAAATTATTCATATAGAACATGGTACATACAGTGCATTGTAAATATTTTTGCATATTCAGTGTCAGCTTATATCTAGCTGCCTCCTGAGCATTAATACAGCCTGCACTGTATTGCAAAAGCAAGCCATTCAAAATAAATTACTTGAGATTCTTAATGTATCCCATTTTCCTGTAAACAATGAAAGTTGTGTAAGGAATAGAAATAAACTGAAATGAACGACACTAAAGTTGCAGCTATGTTATGTTAACAGTGTTGTTAAAATCCAGTGAGCTGGGTCTCCAGCATGCAAATTTCAGCAAGCAATCTTTGAATGTGGTACTGAATTATAGTGAAAGATGCTGGGGCTTCCTTTTAAGTAATTATTTCCCTCTTTACCTTCCACATGCTACTGGAGTTGAGACTGAAGTTATTTCCCTTTGTTTGTGTTTGACCCAGCTGAATTTTGTCAGTAACACAGGAGACCTGGAGCCTGCAGAGGGAACTGCAGTGCCAGTCACCCACCTGCATGGCTGCTGAAGCCAAAGGTGGTTTGCCCACTGGATGTTCCACAAGATGCCTTAGGGAGAGACTCGGAATTACTTCAGAGTCACATGAAATAACTGCATACATTTTTTGCAAGCTCATAGTTGCTGACAACATCAGCATTATCAACTACCATCTCCTTCAAGTCTTGAAAGGAAAAGTGGCAACTGCTGCCAGCATGCTCTGTCCCAGCACTGACTGGAGCAGGGTGCCCCGGGAACATGCTGTGAACACCTCTGAACACCCGGGGAGGTTCGTACACGTGGCAGGCAATGGGATGCACGTGCAATATAATGCAAGCTGTGCATCCTACTCAGAATAAAGGGTTTCTGCACATGGCAGGAGGATAGAGGTGCCTGGAAACACCAGTGCCAAAAGCTGAGGTGTGTGTACTGCAGCCTTTGAGCACTGCAGATGAGGATCACCATTTTTTGAATGCAGAGAATTTGGCTACGTGCGTTTTTTTTACAGGATCACAGAGCACTGAAGCTGGAAAGCTCCTCTGGAGTTTGCCTGGGCCAAGTCCCTGTGCAGACCAGGGCAGTTGAGTGCCTTGGGCCCTTTTAGCCCCGCTGCTGAAAGTTGTTTGTTGTCTGCCTTTTTCTTGTACTTTGATCCTTCTTTCCACTTTCACACTGCCTCCTTCCCATGTTGTCAGCACGAATATCAGTGCAGCTGCCTGCTGAACTGAATGATGAATGTACCCGAGTTCAAACTACACTTCACCATATGTAAGCAATTTTAAACCATATCGTGTCTCTGATGTGGCTCACGGCAGCTGCACCAGTGCTTATGCTGACAAGATAGGAGGGAGCCCAAGGCCAGGAAAGAAGAGTCAAGGCAGGCTGGGCCAAATCTTTCTGCAGCGTGCCAAATGCTGCCACTCAAAATGCACACACCGGAGTCACGGTTTGAGGTTTCTTAATTTTATGCAAATACTTACAACGATACCACTTCAGACATGGATACAGCTGCAGCAATGTGAAACTGCCTTGCACTGGCACAGCTTCGGAGCCTGTTGCAGCCATGCAGGCACTGTCTGAATCCAAATCCCCCCTTGACCACGGGACAGTTCACCTGGTGAACGGCCTGGCTCGCTCTATACCATACAGAGCGCGTGGGACCCCACCAAGGCAGTCTGAGCCCACAGACCCAACCTCAGTAACAGCACAGTTTTCCCAAAGTTCCACGTGACTGCAAGGCCTGGCCACCACGGAGAAGATCCCGGGAAGGGTGAGAATGGCTGAGCACGGTGCTGCTCCTCAGACACCCGTAATTATAATGGCTTTTGGAGAAACAGCACTGAACTGGTCCGACCTAAACAGAGAGAAGGAGCAGCTCGACCTCGCTGCTCCCATTTGGTAGAACAATGTCGTATGCAGGGATGGAGGGAAAGCACTGCAAGTTAATCTTCTTTGCAGCAAAGATGCAGCTGCTATAGGTGACAGTCAGGCTTTGTGACTCTCCAGGTCCAGGCCAGCTGACTTGCATGCAAAACATCAGATGAGATTCTTTTGGGTGTGGATAGGAGCACAGCTACCAAACAAACACATGCTTAAACTCTCCTGTAACAAGCAAGCTCTGGCAAGAAGTGAAGTATGTGAAATGCACTACTTCTCATTTAACAGTGCTGGCACAAGAGTCAGGGAGTTTTCCGCCTGCTAACCATGTGTGACCAAGCTCTTCTATGTATTCCAGAGGATAAACAGCTGAAAAAATAACCCATACCAAGTAAAAATTTCCTCTGGTATCTCCAACCAGTCCTAAACAGCCACCAGGTCACAATAATCTACGACCCCCAGGCTTCATCATCGTATCTTTCAAGCATGAGGAAGGTGGCAGAGAGCAGACAGAGTGAGAACAAATCTCCAGACTTTCTGTGTGGCATCAGACAAGCTTTCAAACCTGTGTCCTGCTTACACCACAGCAACATAAAGTTAACAGCCCATACTTGGTGACCTCAGGCAGGGCTGACTTCTGGACTAACTACCCAACACACAGCACCATCCAAAAAACTCAGTATCTGGACATCTGGTAAGAGCATGGGGATTAACCAAGCAACTCCTTAGAGAGATGACAAGGAAGTTTTACAGTTACTAATTTCTTGGGAAAAAAAACATAATGCAAATTTCTTTGCAAACTTGATACATGTTTACCTTCAATAACATCAGTTGTACTTTTTTTTTTTACTTACAATATATACCTATTAATTTAGATAGGAATTTAAGTACAAAAAAGTTTATTTCACTTATTCCTTTAAAAACATACTTTGATGCAGCAAGCTTTGCAAGTTTTTCTGCAGAAAAAGAGTTCTACAAAATCCACTTTTTAACCAAAACTATAAGCTTGCACAGTTACTCCTACTTTTCTCCTACCTTCTTAAACACCAGCAATTAAACACTTTCATGATGGTGATCACTGAGGGCTGAAAAAGACACTTACTCATCTCATAGAGAAGACACCATAGTAAAAAAGGCAAATTTCTGTAAAAATCATTACATTACAGAACATACACTAAACAGAACAGGAAGCTGCTGCTTCTTGACAAGACAACTTTCATACTGATCCCAATGGAATTTTACCCTGATTAATTACTTGCCAGATTCACTCGGAGACAAGTTTAGGCAGCATAGAGTCAAAGGAGAGAATGAGGAATGAAATATTTTGGCATAAAAACAAGTGCTTCTTAAAGGCAAAGTATCTTTTCTGTAATTACAACATTGAATTTAGATTGGGAACATTTTTTTTTTTAATTGGCTACTTGAACCTCTGACATTTAGAAACCCTCCATGCTTCCGTTTTTCTCGGGAAGTTATTCCTATTTCCTTGACTATTCATGTGCAGTGACAAAACTACTTATATGGAACTTATGCTTGATAGCATCTGAGTTTGTTCTAGAATTAGCTGCACTCCTCTCAAAAACAGAAGCAAAAATAATTTAATAACTTTTCAGCATTATAACCACCAGTTTCACAATGGATTAGGTGGTTGCCTTCAGACCACAGCATAACACATGCCCTCAGATTAAGGTTTAAATTAATAACTACGTATTTACAATAGTTAGAAACCAGCACCAGTATTTCTCAAAAGCACAGACAGATGTAGTTAAATTCAGGTTTGAGTCTGCTGACTGCTACTGCCTAAATTCTGTGTGTCCTTCAGTGTGCTCTGATTTATGTGGACTGTGACAGGTAATGAATTACCAAAAATGCCCAAGTACCAGCAGGGTACCAGGCTCCAAAAATTAATTTAGTAAATGCCAGTCCATTAGATCAGATTACAGTGGTCTCTTTCTTACATGGTTAAGTAAATTAATATTTTCATCATGAAACCAATATCCAAAGTCTCCACACTGCAGGAGGCAATGGGGACCCTGTAACCAGCCTGGTTTAAAGAGCACACTCTTCTTCCCTCTGGACTCCTGCATGGTAAATTGTGGAGCAGGAGGAATAAGGAAGTGCACAGACATGGATTACCACACCACCTGCATTAACAGATTATGCTGAAGCATGCATTAACTGTAATATTCAAGTATATTTTATTTAGTGTTATAAAATATATACAATCTCAAAACACAACGCATTTTGCACACAGTTTGTAAGCCCTCATGGGTATCACTACAGCATTCAATAGATGACACACTTCCTATGAAATCAGCAGACTAGAGAGCTAGGAAAACCCAAAACTACTCTATTTCAGATTACAATCTCTTTAACACCCCACTGCTTAAGGCTATATTTCTGCTACCTGAGTTGATTTTGTTAACTTCACAATTTTTAGCATCTCCAGGAAAGGGGGGCAGGAAGCAGAGAGGAGTGATGGTGCACGCTTTTCAAAACACAAAAGTAGTAAGAAAAACGTCAGGAGTGGCTTTGTAAACTTTGCATTAAAAATATGAAAAAGAAAAAAATTTGGTACTTACAAAACTGAATACAGCCTACTTAAAAATCTTGAATCTAAAGTGAGATCAAGTAAAAAAAACCCAGCACTTCGTCTCATAATGTACTTCAGTTTCACCATACTGGAAAGTCATGCAAAAACTGATGCCTGTTTCTTCATGTTTATACCACTGTTATGTCACCAATCTTGTGTGCGATGTCATACTACAAAAAGAAAGAATATCATTAATCTCTATCAAGAGGAGGCTAGATACTGTAATATACAGTAATCAAATGCACTATTCAGATCATCACCCAACTCGTGGTCATTCAGATTAGGGTTTTATATCAGTGTCTGACAGCAAAGAGATGCAGCAGATTTAAACTTCATTTGACAGTGGACTATAAATAACTTTCAGTTAAAATTTTCAGGAAATTTTCAGTATCTCATGAGTTTCCCAGTGCATACTTACTGCATTGCACTTTTAAAGTACCTGTCAAAATCCACTCTTTCCTAAGTTTCATATCACTAACTTGGATTGTCAAAGAACCACACAGTTTTGCTGCTTAATACTAGGAACACTCAGTTTTCTCAAAGTGCCTCATCCCTGCACACTTGCTCATTTCACCATTTCCTTAGAAGTCAGTTCTAGTTCCTTGACTATTGTTACTGGCTTTTCTGGGCATAATGTTTTGTACAAAGATAAGAAAAAATAATTCTTTGTTCCAGTTACAGTTCTCTATCAGCTCTGTATTCTTTGACTTCATATTCTAAGACTGGTATTGTTAGAAAAATGGTGACTCAGCATTTTTTGCCACAACTCCATGTTACAAAATGCACTTTCTACGTGCAGCCTGTACCTAAACATTGCTGACAGTCACCGATATTAATTCTGCAAAAATACACCAGAAAACAACCCTTCCTAGCTAATAATCCACAAATGTATATGGATGCATTGTGTTTACTGGAAACATCTCATTTTCTTACCTAATTTCAGCTTATTACAGCCCTTTGTATAATTACACCCATCCTCACAGATTTCTAAGACGTGCCTGAATGCCACAATAGTTTCTCCATAAGACCAGTAATTAAAACAACTGACTCAGGCTATTTCTGCAACATCTCACTTTCTTCCCTGCACACTGTCCCACTGCAATTAGAATTACGCAGCAAGCTGAATCCTCCAGTTGCACGTGACAGTAGTAAAAGGAACCAAGCGCCTTCCCAAAGCTTTGCTTGGAAGCGTAACTCAAATCAGCACCAAGTTCTACTTGGCATGAAATCACGACCTTTGGCTTCTTTCTATTTCAAGCTATTCCCTGGCATGAGAACGTGCTGTACAACTTCATTCTGGCTATTGTTCACAAAATCATTATTGTAGGGAATATTAAGAGGCACATTAATTGGGACTGAACACTGAGGCCAGAAGTGTCCTTTCTGTATTCCTGTCTTTTCAACATGGATCGCACAGCGCTCCTATTTCCCACCTCTTGCACTACTAGATCTCAAGTTAATAATTAGCAAACATATGCCTTCTAATGTTTAGGCTGCTCCCCACACAGTTCATCCTATCCCATTCTATTGGAAGAGCCTGAAGAAACAGTGCTCTTATGCTCCAAAACATACATAAATCCAGCTTTTCTCAGGGATAGGGCAGGAGCACAAGCAGGAGGGGTCCATGTAATGACATCTCTCCATCAAGCACACCCTCTTTGCTCCATTTCATGAACGAGTCAGACACAATTAGCATACCCTGCTTATGGAGAAAATTCTGCTACATGGCACACAGAGATGAGCAGGGATGGGAGGAGAGTTCTTGATACCCCAGTTGTTGGGAAAAACAAATGTTTTTTAAAATTTGATGCTTAAATGAGCTAGAAAGGCAAAACAGAACAAATACAACACAATCTGTCTCCCTTGCCTGCACTGCCCTGATACTTTCAGTCTTGATTTTCTTTTCCTTTCCTTCTCATCCAAGCAAATCTCTAGCAATAAAAAACAATTATTAAAATAAAGAAAAATGCAGTCTGGCAAGTGAACCTTAGCATGCAGTGAGATGTCGTTCATGCAGCTGTGATAAAGAATTAAGAAATAATAAAAAAAAAATTAAAACATCCATCCCCCCAGTGTTGTAACTTATAAACAAGTTGTGGTAAGTCCTTTGGATCATGCAAGGAAAACTATCAGTTAATAAGAAACTACTGTCTGCCCAGGTACTTGCGATCATAACCCCATTAAGTTTAAGCTGGAAAACCAGGGGCCAGTCTGAAATACACTGTATGAAATGCAGTTTTAAGTGCCTAATGCCTAAAGCAGAGACAAGTAGAACTGGTTAGGAACAAAGAATATGATAGAAAGTGACAGTAAAAAGAACAACCCTCAACAAAAGTGTGATCAAAAGCAACATGCCACACTCAGAAAAAAGGAAAAACCTGCTTAAAACTCTGTCCTGCTCCAGAAGTGAAATCCATATCCCAGTCAGGAATAAAAAGGCAACGTGGTAGGAAAAGGAAGGTCAGGCACCAATGTAAGTGGGAAGCTGTAGGCAGAGGGAAAGTGTATAAAATACCAAACACAGATAATTTGTTACTGACAGGGCCAGTGATGCCAAGAAGGAGCTTTCCACCTCTCTGGTTATATCTCAGCCTGTCACACACAGGGTTAGACACCTCCAAGGTCAGTAATGGTGAAGGAAAATACTCAACACATCTGGAGTCTGTATTTCCATTATCTCACTCTGAGAATACCTTCCAAGACACCTGCAGTGAGCAGCAGGGAAAGGGTGGTGAGGGAGTATCAAGTGACCCAGTGAAGTGATGAGGACACTTCCCCTCGCATTGGCAATGGGCTTTGGGGGATCTTTCACCCTCAAGATGCTCCCTAGTGGGATCTGCTCTACTATTATTTTTCCTACAATCTGAAATACTCAAGGAGCACCAGAAGTACTGGAAGAGTGACTGATGTCAGGACAAAATTAAAAAACAGGAAGCAACAGAGGACAAAGACAACCACAGATGGTCTCATCAAGATAACTGTCTTTAAATACATGTATTTTAAAATTTCCTAAGATTATGAAAGAAATGGAAAAAAGTACTAGATGGGCATCTGGCAAAGACTGAAAAGATTTGCCAAGGATAGCTTCAAAAACAAATGACAGTGGGATGGGAAACTCTAGTTCCAAAAGTCACAAAGAGTCAACAGAACACTCCATTCTAACAGCTATGAGAGATGATGAATGAGGAGGAAATGTCAATAGAAAATAAAAAATAAAAAAACCACCATCATGCAGCTAAGTCATGACAGAGCCAGGACATCAAACCTAATTCTCCATGTCTTTAATCAGAGTCCTCTGCCTTGGGATTCTTTTGTTATTGTTTTTATTGCTGGTGAGCAAGCTTCTGCCAGCCATGTCAGGCATTAAGGATGTCCTCAGCCCCCTTGCACATTCAGCAATTCTCCCCCCATGTACAAACCATAAAGCCAGGAGCTCACATGGTTGGCACAGACATGAGATGTTGTCAGAATTAAATTCACATGTATAACGTAACGACCCAATTTTCACTGTCAGTTGAAACCCCAGCTTGCTCAGGTAACACCAGGGGCAGGGAAATTATGCTAATTTCTAATAGGCAACAAAAGGGACTGTTGAGCATAAAGGCTCTAACCCTCCTTCCAGCCCTTTCATCTAGGAATAAAGGATTTTAGTGGGTTGGTTGAGATTCCTGCCTGCCCACCCAGCTCAGATGTGCATAGATCATATTTAAAATAATACATGTAAAATACTTCAAGTAGCAACATAACCTTGATTTTAAAAACATAGAATTGGTGTTTAGAACTTTGATGCCTTTCAAGTATGCAAGTCTAGCAAGATCAGAGCTGTAGGTTATCTGCACAAGAATCACAATTTTCATTGTCTTGCTACTAAATGAAAACCAACAGACATTGATGATCGGATCGAGCCGAAGATTTTTTTTCCCTAAATGAGCTGCACAAGAACCATCGTTGGTGACCTTAACTTCAGTTTGAAGAATATTAACATTTTAATGAGTAGCTCTAAGCTCTGGTCCATACCAGGCAATTGGGCAATAGTTACACCTATTTTTTTGCTAAATAAAAGGGATGTAGAAGTATGACTTCACTCCTAGCAAAAGTGTGTGCAGATGATATAGTGTTTCTCAAAACAACTGCTAAAACCTATCAAAAACTACATTAATAACTCAACTGTACATTTCTAGAGCTTTTTATTAGAATTTATTAAAAAAAAGGTTTAACTGATGCATATTTCTCACCTCAATTATTTTCCTGAGTAGACAATAAGAAAATAACCACCTGGCACCTTAGAAGGTTCCTCAGCTTTCTGCTGGAAAACTCTCTTAGCAAGTCACTGCAGAGCACCGTACGGTCGGTCACATTTTGGCACAGAGAGATGGGGACAGAGGCCGCCAGAGCATCAGCCATGAGGGACACTCACAATTCCCAAACACAACATGTATTACTCGGTTTCCATACAAAGCACTCATATTTAGTCAATTTTTTTTTTTTTCCAAGTGGGCTGGAGACAGTATGGTAATCCACAGCATTTTTTTGGTTTTTTTTAAGTTCTGTGTTTTAAACACAGTGAGTTTTCCCATCTTAAATAGGGATACAAGGTCATTAAATTAAATAGGTTAGCTAAAGAGGTCATCCAAACCACAACTCAAGTCCGAAGCAAAAGATATTGCAATGCCTAAGCAACTTCATTTTGAATTACAGAGTACAAGGATGAAACCAGGGCAAGACCAAACAGTTCATTTCAAGCTGTGTCCTTTTAGTAAGTCTGAATTTTTCTCATGTACCAACAAGAAAGAGGGAAAAAGATGTGAAAATAAACTAATTGCAAGCTTTATTTTGTATTTTACAGCTGAGATGAACTGTTTCTGGTCTTGACAGTTACAGGATTGGAAGTGACACGGAAGGGCATTTTATTTATCTGGAGAAGAAGTGCAGTGCTAGCAGCCACAACATAAGCTTTTTGACATGTTTCACAAACCACCAGCTGTGCCCCAGAATAGGCATCTTCTTTAGCAGTCAAAACAATTCAGTAGTTTTATGTATTCCCACCAGTTGCCTTTATTCCTGGACTAAGGTATTGGCTTCCCTCCCACCTGAGCTATTGTACTGGGAAACAGAAATCTTAAAATTAATTTGATCTCAATCTCCTACAGCTAAGTAAGGCATAGCACAAGTGTTTTGACTTCACCAAATAGTCTCTTTGAAACACCACCCACTCAGCTGCCTGAGGAGTCAGCTGGGGCTGCAATCAGAGACCTTAAACACCGGGAACAAACGCTCTGCTGCACATTTTAACTTCCCTGAAATCTGACTAATCCTCACTGCTGTTTCACAGCTAAAATATTACCAAGTGACATGAAATAGGGAGATTCAGATCCCTGGATGGGATAATAGTTTCAATTACAAATCGCTGAGCAGGACAAGTCACAGGCTGTAAAGAGGTGTTACTTCACTTGTACAGCAGTAACTGGCCACAAGAAACAAAAGCTCGAGTTGCTCTCCTACTCACACAGAACTTGACATAATTGGAAGCCATTTACTAATGGTACTAAATTACTTGTATAGCTCTTTACCATCTGATTCAGTACTCCTTCACAGCAAATTCTAACCCAAGTGACCACCGCACCCCTGGAGATGTTTGTGCCCAAAGCACCAAAAAGCTGAGCTGTCACCATTTGCCCTGTCTGGGGTGTTCAGGAGAATCTACACTTTCTTCTGCTTCTTTATACAGTACTGTTAGTAATAATACAACCAGAGTCATCACATGCAGAAATTATGGATGGTAGGCAGAGTAGAAGGCTCTGCAATTTGAGCACTGAAGGTATGCTGGCTACAAAAGCAACTTGAAATGCAAAAAAAGTTCTGCAGACTCTGAAAACCCCTAAGCCAGATGTTGCTGGAAACCAGAGCAGGGAAAGGCTTCAAGAAGTTGGAAAGTTCATGCATGCTTCCACAATCCACAACCCTGGTACAAAACTCCCCAGAAACTGATCAGACTCACTGCTTTCCTCTCCTCGTTTTGCAATTAGGAAAAATTGCCTGGGAAATAAGAGTACAATACCCTTCAGGTACAGCACTCAGCTTCTGCTCTGCCTGCAGCTCCCAGAGCCACAGCATCCAGTCCTGGAAGCGGGACAACTGTCAAGGCATCACGCAGCTGCCTGTGCTTCCCAGCGGACACACTGCCTCCAGAGGTTTTTCCCTCAAGAAAAAATTAGATCACCAAAGATAAAATGATGTGCTTTCAGATGTTAATGTCTCTTCTAATATTGCCACTTTTTAAAACTCTTACATAATCAAGTTGTGTAACCAACAAGCTCAACTTCCCAACAAAGCTGCTCCCCTCCCTCCCTCCTTCCATCAACCCTGGCATCATGCAGGGTTCCTGTACAAATTGCACTGCTTTGTTCCCCAAATAATATGGTACAATTGTCCTTCATCTATTTCTCTAGACAGGATTGACCAAAAGAAACTTCATTAAAAATGAGGACCCAAATAGCACCTGCTGCCACTAAAATGCTACTGACTTTGCATATCCAAAGCAACTTGACCAGTGCTTCAACAGCTGAAACCTGAAGTCTTCAAAATACCAACTTATAACAGTGACACTAACTTTGATTTCCAACTATATGAAAATCAAAGGATACTTAAAGACTCCCTATTTCCAGAAACTTGACTTTGAATGGAAGTCAGAAGCAGGGACAACACAATCCTCCAGGCCAGTTTTCTGCCAGAGTGGTTATTTTACAAAATTAAAGGTTCATCCTCTTCTTCTGATAGCTCTGCCTGCGCCATTCTGCAAAAAGCCTAAAGCAAATTAAGAAAAGCAACAGAATCATCATAACTCAAGTACACACATTACTTTTATATTGAGATGCAAGTTGTTGTGTTTTGAGCAATCACCGACAGTCATACACCAGCAAAAGGTAGTTTTAAAATAAGCTGAGACTTGGAAAGGTAGGCAATATTCATAGCTCTGTTTCATCCTACTCTTGCTTCTGCTACTTAATCAGCTATTTTCTTTACAAACTATTCCAACTTTATGAATTTTACAGATGGGAAACAAGGCTAAGTTGCTGTCATTACCTGCTTTTTAAAAGAGCCTAGCAACTAATTACCTATCAGTATTATCATAGAGCTTTGAAAGAACTCAAGCTGCTCCATCAGGGAAACAAATTTGAGGTAGTAAGCTCAGAAGACACAGCCAAGATGTTCAGAGAAACAAACAGCCAGCCAGACCTTTTATGAAACTTTATCCAAGGCATTGTCTAATATACATATAAAGGACCACAGAGGTTCTGTAGAACTACCAGGTGCTGAGCACCCTCTGTTCTGTCAGGACACTCAGGAAAGCTCTAGATGCTTTGCTGGAATTCCACAGACAAGCTGGAGGTACTCAGCTTCTAGTTCACAGTCACCTATCCTCCAAATAAAAGACCTGAGGAGCAGCTGAGGCATGCAAGAGCCATCTGTGACAAAACTGCCACCCTAAGTTCAACACTTCCATCCTTTCCCAAGTCTTGACATGAATGTTAAAAAGAGTATAAAAAAGGTTTCTTAGAACCCTATAAATAGAGACAAATCTGAGCTTTCATTTTTATTAGGTTTCCTTTTGCATTCAAGCATGAGTCTTAATTTGAAATAAAAAAAAAATCCTAGAGGTTTAACCACCAGTACTCCATTTAACTTCACATGCTTGTGCACACATGTATTGTGTGGTCTGGCCTAGAACACATTATTATATGAAGATAGGCATGCATTATAACATATGAATATGCATATATTATGATCAAATGTAAGATAATTATGCCTCCAATGATAAGAACTTAATACAAGCCATTAATGCAAATGGAGCCCATGCCAGACTTTGGATATACAGCCGAGATGACACTGGAGAAATCACATTAATCTCAGGTAAAATTACAAAGACAACAGCCAGCTGGTTTGCAAGGCCAAGTGGTGCAGAGTATCCCGAGTCAGCTTCATTGAAATTTAAAAAGATGCACATTAACATATTAAAAACAAAAAACCTGAACATTTTATCAACGTGCCTCGAGTGCTGTCAACCTGCTTGTTTGAACTTTAAAGACAAAGGTTATTCAGTTTCAGGAATTTTTGGTTCTACCTAAAATAAAGAGGGATCAAATTAAATCTAAAGTTCCTTTCCAGCCTTATGTTTCAGAATAACTGTTGATATCTACAATTAAAAACCCCATCTAAAAGTGCATATTTTAAAATATTTAAAGTTTTACTTGCCTTGGAAGGGGGGGGGGGGAAGCAATAAATAAAATTATTCATGCCAGCATGGTATACACAGCCATGTTTATTAGTTCATTTCCAATTACATAAAGAGAAAGCTGAAGCCATACACAAGTGCTGCTTTAAAATAAAGACAGACTACTGTTTTCTCCAACAGTTTTATTTCAAAAAGTACACAAGTCTGTCATGGAACTACAGCATTTTAAAATTTTGGATTTTGTTTTTTTACAAATTCACTCACAATACCTGTATTTTAAAATACCATTCCCCCAAAAGTGTGAATATAAAACCTCATACTGAAATTCATATCAATGTTCAAAGTCCATGCTTTGTGCATGAGAAGTGTAACGTAACATCGTAACATTTTGGATCCCAGGAAGTTGTTATTGCTCCGATTTCAGCTGAGCTATGCCTCAATGCTAGGGGACTATTAAACAAAGGGCCCCAAAAAGCACCTATTGAGTGTATAAAACAAGGTTTAAGTGACACAAATAGCATAATATCTTTAGACTGGAACAAAGACTTAAAGTGACCCAGAATATATACACTGCTCAGAACAAAACTAAAAGCTTGTCATGGAAACCAGTTATATACAATATTCAGCATTACAGAAAAACTTGCAATTCAGAAGTCTTACTTGCACTATTAAACAGGAAGCATACATCTAATATGAATGAGACTATCAAGAGCTGAGAAAGACGTATGCGTTGTACATTTCTTTCAAAAGTCGTGTTTTACCCCTCCAACAAGGCATTTCTGTGCACCACACAGTTTTGGAAGAAGTATTTGTTTTTAGGGAAGGAAGTTTCACACAAGTATCTTCAAATACTCACTGCAGAAAGTTGATGAAAACTCTTGTAATGTATGGACACGTGTTACGTAACCTCTACAGTATTACAAGTCTAACACTTTATTCACACCATGCTAAAATTGAGGGGTTTCTTTCAATATATAGTAGTCCTCAACAGGCAAGTTTACAGTCATGACATTAACTAGAGGTTTCTTGAGCTCACTTATAGTATTTACACAATGGTACCACCCTCCCTCCCCTTCCCTCCCCCCCTTTTTTTTTTTTAATAAAATGAGACATTAAAAATGCCACCTCCTAACTGGTATATCAGCTGCCATTACTTCCTAAAAGTGTTCTGTCAGCAGAGCTCTGTCACATCGGACACCTCACATGTTTAACCAGTTCATCTCCCACACAGCTAGAAATTATTGTTAAATACAGTAGCTGCTTTTGAGAATCATAATCCAGTGTAAGTGAACAATCTAGTAACAAAAGAAATAATTTATAACACATAGTAGCAGTATTATATTTTCATAGTAGTGTTGCATCCACCCAAAAAGGCATGATGATAGCAACTTGAGGCAGAGTTTACCCCAAGTCAGAGGTTCTATATTTCAGATAAGGACTGTGTCAGATTCCATTTCTTTCATTTTTCCATGCAATTACATAAATAGACAGACACTGTCAAGGCTGCTAAGCCTAACAGCCAGGCTCTGAGGGCACATCAGGCTGTCCTTCTGTCCGTTTATTATTTTGCACAAGCTGACAGAGCATCAAGCATGTGTAAACTCTGCTCTGTGTGCTTTACTGAGACAGGTCTCTGGGTTTGAGTGTCCTAGGGCTTACCTGACTGTAAGTTACAGGGTCTCAGGCCAAACCAAAAACAAACCAAAACAAAAAATTAATAAAAAAACCCCCAAACCACCAGAAAACACATAGGTCCACAGATGGCTTAGAACCAAATTTAGTAGGTTTGCTGCCTGGTTCCTTGGGTTTATAGCTCTCTCTCAGTCTGTGATTCAGTTTAGTCTTGCACTCAACTTGTATTTATAGTAACTATACCCTTTTCATCACGGAAGGCCTTAGTTTCAAGGTAAACAATCAGTGTATGATTAACATCTTGGAAGTCTCTTCTATCACAATAATTGGATGCAAAAAGATGTCTCCTCATCTATAGTTCTTCAGAAGCTATGTTTGGCACATTTACTATACCTATTCTTTACCACATAAATAAAAGTCAATCATCCCTCTCATTGGTACAACAACTGAATAGTTTTCAGGAACACAAACGCTCAAATCATAATTAGCAATTGAAGGAGTAAGTGACGTTTTGAAATACAGAACAATACAGAGAGAGAGACACTGAACTTCACATCCAAAAATAGGCAGGAAGAGGTATAAATAGTACATAAGAATCAAGAAATCAGATCACAGTGTCATGTTTTAAGAACTGTACCATCATCTAAGCACCTGTTCATACAGTATGTTTAGGCACCAGAAATTTCATAAAAACTGAAGTTACAATCAGGCAAAGTTTATTGACAAGGCACACATGAAAGATAAAAAATCTGATCTCTAACAGTATCAGTTTACAATCTAAAAAAGTCCCAAATGTGTAAAACTAACTCTATATTAATTAATAGCCATTCAAGTTTCTAAATTCAGTATGAAGGGTATGTTAAAACCATGAAATTGTTTGGGCTGTAAGGAGCTTAAAGATGACCTTGTACCAACCACTGCCATGGGCAGGGGAATTTCTTTATATTAATAGTGCCAGCCAAGAATTGTGCACCTATTTACAGATAGGACAAACATTTAGTAGTAAGCCAAAGAATTTATCACAGATCTATGAGCAGCTACAAAAAAGCAGATACTAAACCTAGAAGTCTGGGGGAATGTTGTTTTCTCTCACTGTTGCTACACACAAATAATCCTAATATCTTTCAACAGGCTATTCAGAGATTTCCTTCATCAACATCAGCACACATACTATAATGTTTTTACAGTTTTCCAAAATACCTTGCAGTTCAACATCTCTAGCTAGAGTAAGCTGAAAGAACTCTCCCCCATCTGCTCCCCAGCACAAGAAAGTAGAAAACAGGAAGAAAGAAAAAATTCATAGGTTCAAACTGCACTGAGTTTTAAGTGGAGCTTTAGCAGGTATATAACAACAGTCATCAGAAGCTACCAGAAGTCTTTAATGCATGTGAAAGTAAGACAAGGAATTGTTGTGTTTCTCCTGTATTGCTTTAAGTTTGCAAAATTGGGAAGAAGTGTTTTTAATCTTGCAACGTGAGATTTGTAACAGCAATTCTGGATAATTATTTCCTCTCAGCTACATGAAACTCTTGCTCTCCACAGTCTGAACGTTGGTTCAGAATATTTAGGGCTGTTGAAGAGGCAAGGAAAAACAAGCGTTGAACTCCTTGCAAATTCATACAGCCAGACATTAGCATCTTGAACAAGGGCTGACTACTGCTTAGGTGCATATGGGAAAAGTTGTTTCCACAGTGGTTAGAGCAAGAGGACAGACATCAAATACCAGTTACTTAACAGGTTTCATTAAATCCCCATGGAGCTTCTAGGAAATTGCTTTGGAAAAAAACCTAAGAGCATTGCCTTAGTATCTAACTAGGCGCTGGAAAATGCAAGGTACAATTAACTTAAAGACCTGTATAAAGATACAGTAATTCATTCTTACTGTGACAGTAACAGTTGATCTGTAGGTTTTAGAGCTCAGATAGCACTACCAACAACCTGATAGGACCTCTTGCATCAGATAACATAAGTATTGCTATCTGCCAGGACCAGAACTACCTACTGTAGAAAAATTTGTGTTTCAAAAAACTTGCAAAGGTCTCCTGTCACACTTCCACTCACTGCCATTTTAAATTCAGAATGGATTAATTAAATCAAATAACTGCCCCTGAAATAAGAACTCAAGTACTCCAAACAAACTTTACCAGGTTAAAGAACCACATTAATACTCCATTTGAACAGAATTCAAAGTCATCCTTGGTATTTCAGCCCCCTGCAACTATACCAGACAGTGGCCAAGTTAAAATATTTCTGTTATTCCACAACTGAGAATTAAGTCTCAGGACCTCTGAGAAACTTCATGGTCTACACATGAAATGCTTTTGTTACTTCCCACTTGTGTCTCACTGTTACACATTCAGAACTGCACATTAACTGACAGTGTCAGAGCCTCCTCAGCAATCTAGCAGAGGTCCAAATACCTTCAGTATCCGATATTTATTTGTGAACTTCAACGCTTTTAGCAAATAGTTCAACTGTCATATAGTAATAAGTTTAAAATTAAATATGAGAATTGGTGGCTTTTCAAACTAACTTGTATATTTTCTTCAAGGAAAATTTCATGCCAGTGTTTAAATGAGGGATGGAACACAGTAGTTTTCTCTAATACTTACAATGAACACTTTAAAAAACAGCTTTTAAATTAATAATATTTTATACTATCGACCCATCTTTGCTTTGTGCTGGAATCATCACAGGAACAGCTCCCATTCTACTTAAATTAGGTGCAGCTACCTTTGAAGGTGCAAAGGCTGGGGTTTGAGGAGGAGCACGTTCAAAGTCTTCACTTGGGACTTGGCTATATGGAGTTTTGGTATATCCTTCCATGTTGGAGGGAGACATTGAGCCCAGGGAAGAACGATTGCTGCCGATGTAGCTGCGAGCTGTTGAACTGCGACTTTTTGGAGGTGGAACATCTTCTCTGAAATAAACAAAACAAAACAAAACAACAGTTGCAGAACAAGAGTTCAGCCATGAGTACTTTAAAACAAATACTCAGTTTGGTTTCTTCTATTCTGATGCAGTAGGCAAAAAAATCCTTACATCTTCCTTTAAAGTAACAAAAACCCCCCAAACCCTCAATATCCATTGCCTTTGAAATGTTTACTGAAATTAGACAAACGACAAAAAGTTCTCTGACAAGCCATTAGTGTGCTATAATAAGCTTTCCAGATTAAGACAGAAATCTCAACTGTTAAGTAATTTATTTGCAGAAATACACATTTAAAAGTTAATCTTCCAATAATACTGCTCAGAAACTAGAGACATGTTGTTACCTGATGTCATGATGTACTTCTTTCTCATATTTCATCTCCCTGTGCTTCTTACAGCAACAGAAGATGAGAAAACACAGTACAGAGAGACCCAGCAGAGTTCCTATAATAGCTCCAGCAATTATACCAGCTGTATTTACGGCTAGAATAGACAAATAACAATACTGTTTGTTAAATGTCAAAGTTATAAGACCAACTTTCTTTTAACATTAAGCCCAGTATGTTTCACGTGATGCAGATCAATAATACATCACTGTATCAGAGGGGAAGTGCTCAACCACATGCATTTAAAACACTAAGACTTGAAGTGGCACCCACAAATTACATGACAGCATTGGGGTTTTTAACCTCTTGGGAGTTTAGAGAAAAAGACTGCTCAGTTTTAACGCAGAGAACACGTGTGTGACTATACACAGCAAGCACTTACGAGGGGTGACATTCAGCTCAATAGAACATTCATCCGTGCCAACTCTGTTTGAGGCCACACAGTTGTATGTACCAGAATACTCTCGAGAAGCATTTTTCAGAAGAAGTTCCCCTGTATTTTTATCTACAAACAACAGAAGGTAGAGGTTTATAATTTTCCTAAATATAATTCCATATTCAACATCACAGAATTATTAATCCAGCACATACACAAAATCTTAACTTCAAAATGTCATATTAAAGACATCCACATTAAAACAAAGTTCTATCATGCTGTAAAATGCTATTGTTTGTAAAAGTCTTACCCTGTTAGAAATGTATTCCACAGCATTTGATTTGCTCTACCTGCTGAACAAGTTAGGTAGTGTCTAGATTCTTGGGAACACTCTCAGTGTCCCCAAACCTACATTCACAAGCCCAAAACTAACATGGTTTTAGTGAGTTACAAGTCACTCTTGCATAATTTCCCACTCATTCCTGTCCAGCACTGATATTGCCAATTGCTCTTTTTGTTACCATGAGCCAAATTTGGGATGTGAAGAAAGAAGGGGCATAACAACAGTAGCCTAAAGTTTTGAGTGGTACAGAGAAGGACATTAATGATCAAACGTTCACTGTCAAAACAAGAAATAAGAGACATCAACTAGCACTACCAGGAGTCAAGTTCAAAACGGAGAACAGTACTAGGTTCTTCCTTTGTAGCTGATTTTTAGGGATCTGGGTTTTAAGATATTACATAATGTAATAAAGTACAGAAGTTTACAAAAAAATGGAGATTTTTTGCTTGTTTTAAATCAAACTGAAGCCACTTCTGAATACTCTACTGTCTACTTGAGCTCAAAAGCAAAAACATCAGCAAGCAGGAGAACTCACACCACTTGGGCACGGGTGAGCATGACACTGCAGCCTAATGGTAAGAATCTTAACTTGAAGCTTGAAACATTTCCCATCATGAATTAAAAACCAAAATCAACTCCAGCTAGTTTCAAAGTCAGTTTTGTTAGAGGGCAGAAGTAACGTTTAATCCTGACTACTCTACAGTAATACTAACCCTGGAATGCTCACAAGTCAAGACAAGCTAAAAATACAGACTGCTAATATTGCAGTCTTTTTAAGTATTTCAGAGTAATAAATGAAGTTTGACAGTACTCAGCACGGAAGTGGCAGGAAGTTCCTGTGTGCCAGATACTCTCCTCCAGTCATAAGACAAAAGTGGGGATCCTTCTTGTGATACACATTTCAAGGTAACGTCTTTTCCGATCTCCTGTGATCCTTCAATGGAACATTTGGTCCTTGCTGGCTTTACTAATAAACAAAACATCACTGAATTAATAACAGTCACAATCAAAATGCTTACTAGTTGTGCTCTAGTAGTCAGTCCATTATGAGAAAGATAAAGTTTGTGCCACAAACCATTTCTATGCACTGAAAGATTTTCTATGAAATACGAGCCAGGCACAGAACTTCTAAAAATGCTCTTTATTTTAAATATTATTCCCTTCACTTCCTAGAACAGAATTATGCCCATCCCTCCCAAGGCCTCGATAATGACCATAATCACCACAGATTCAGTACAACACTGCCCAACTGAAGTTTTCATTTCAGACACTGAAAATAGGATGGAATAAGCACATAAAAAACATCACTGAAAATCTAGGAAAAGAAATTATCTTACCAAGTACAGTCAACTGTATTTTTCTGCTTTGAACCCCAGGAGCCTTCTTCACTTTGCACTGGTACGTGCCAGTGTCTGCTGCCTTTAAATTCAGGATATCCAATGAACCATCACCAGATCTGGGATCAAGATTAGTAAACTGCATTCGTCCAGTCATAGCAGCGTAATAATGATTATAAACCCTGTCTACAGCATACATAATTATCTAAAAAAAAAAAAATATGATTCAGAAATTCACTTAGTGTGCAAACATTTTAAATAATTTGGTCTCTTTGAATTCTTGAGTTTCTTTATATATTTTTAACCCAGAAATAGGACATAGTCAAATATCTTCATCTTCAAAATATCACCACATACAGCAATTCAATAGTGAATACTCCAACCAAACACCTGACCAAGTACCAATATGTCAGCATTGACTTCTAACTGAAAGAAAACTGTTTAGGATTGCTCTAATTTAATTCTGCAAAACCTGCCTACTAATACTGATTAGGCTTCCAAAGACAGGAAAGCATTAATAACTAAAGGAGTCAATATATTTAAAATTAAGTCCTCATGAATCTGTTTTCAATAAGGAAGATAATCCAAGTACAAAAGCAAAGTTTGATTTTTGGAACTGAAATGTATTTAATTTGGGAGTTCTTCATTAGAAGGCAAATTTATAGTGAAAAATGTCTTGACATTTCATCCTTAATCTGGTATTTCAAAACTTCCACTAGATTTCATATGACTGGTGCTTCAAAGCAATTTAAGATCACAAGCATCCCATCCTGAAAAGGTGGAAGTTTAAAAAGTCAGTAACAAAACTCATACATTGACCTACTCAAACAACTGAATTAACACTGTCCAAAAAGAAGTCTCTACTTACTATTTGCTCCCTCTTTTGATTATCTGCTGGTATCAATACCCACTCAATATCTAGTGGGCCTTCATCTTCTTCTGAGAGTTCAAAAGTACATGGCAACGTAACTTTCTCTCCTTGTGCTTTTTCAAACATTGACTGGTCAACTGAAGTTATAGTTAGGCTTCTGGTTAGACCTGCAAAAACATATTTTTATGTTTTGAAAACAAGTCACATGCAGTTTTTCACGGTAAGTGTTCTATGACATACTTTTCCTGTATAGAAATCATGCCATCAGTCATACCTGCCACTGCTGAAGAGCCTGTGCAGATCCTGTGACCCAACACAGCGCAAAGCCCCGTGCTGCTCATTCGGAATTACATCCAACAGGCAGCTACATCTTTCAAGCCATACCTTTTTATTTTTTTTTTCCCCACAATTCAAGTCCCACACAAACCTAAACTAAGCATTTCCAACAGCAGATATTTAAGTCACTATATAATCACCTTACTATTACTCCCTCACTATAAAATGAAAGAATGGAACAGTAATGAAGTCTGCCAAATTAGAAAGAATTCTTGAGAAGTCTTGGGTTGGAAGTAAGTTACTTTGCCTTGAGTTATAATGGCTCCTCTATCTACAGGGAGATAGAGGACAAATGAATCTCTTCTGAAAATCTCAATGAGTTTTTTTGCATTTGTTTGTCTTTTCTGCTTGTCTTACTCCTCTAAAAAGGCTGTGCAATCATTTCTTCATGCCTCTAGGCAAACATGCTTCCAAACAACAAATTTTCCTCAATTCAACTCTGAAAAAGAATCCATACAGTGACACAAAGAGCTACTCAAAAGGCCTGAAGCAAGATCCCCCCTATTTCACAACAAACACAGGCTTCCCTTACATCAAGTGAGCAGGCTTGCACATCACAGCCAGGATGTGGAAAGCACACCCTTTGCTCATGACAGAAACGAGTCTGGCACTGGTACAGCCACGGTTTTGTCCACCTTCTTGGAAACCAAGCTCAGATTTTCAGTCATTTTATGTGTGCAGGTTGCTAGACAGACACACAGATATGACCACAGCCATGAGAGCTGCAAGGCCACCAGGAAAAATGGACAGCGTGAGGAAGATAGATAGCTTTGGCACCTTTTACAGATGCAAAGTAACAGCCTCAGGTGATAAAGTTTGAAATCATTTTACACAGTGCTTTTATGTTCTAACATGCACTTCTCCATATAGTAGAGGAGCTCCAGTGCAGTAGAGGAGCTTCCTGCAGTAGATCATAGAATATGGTGAGTTGGAAGGGACCCAAAGATTCTGCTTTACTAAAATTTTGCTCTGTATCAAGTCTTTGCATTCTCTTCCTGATGACAAAACAATGGGCTCTTTAACAGCTATTTTAAAAAATCCTTGAGAAAGAGAAATCGCTTGACATACTAAATTCCAGACAACAGCCTGCAAGAAAAGGCCTTCACAATAGTTAATTACTAACAAACTAGATAGGATTATTTTGTTTCCTACCATTCATGGTATTACTTTTCATGGCATTACCTTCAGTCTGGGGGAAGGGCATAAGAAAAAAAAAAAAAAGAAACACCAACCAAAAAAAACCCATATCAACTTGAGGTAGGAAAGACATTTACGGGCAGTATCTCTTACCAACAATGGACACCTTTTCAAATATGACTCTAATAGGTTTGTACCACCTCTTTTTTGACCACAGTAAACAGATCTGAACAGTTAATTCTCTGCTACTAGGTTGAATTACAACAGTTCCCTAAATAACAGTGAACTCCATGAATACTGGTTGACTTGTCACAAATCCTATCCCCTCCTAAAGGATCTTTTCAGATTTCCAAGTGTGAACCTAGCCCTTCTGAACCTCTGAATAAACAAAGACAACAATATTACTACCCATCACCTCTATTTATGGGTAGATTTAGAGTACATTCATGTTTCCATAACAGACAGTAGCATTTACATTATTAATGTAAATTCCTGAACTGTTTTTCCAGCAACTTCCATACTCATTTCCCTTTTCCCCACAGCCTCATTAGGGAACTGTAATACAATATTCTCAAGTTCATCTACAAATTGCATTTCTGCATCTGCAACGTTACTATATTAAAGAAAAGGGATGTGAACTCAAATAGAGTTTAAGTGACTGATAACAAAATACATGATGATGTTACTTCCTTAAAAGCCTCAAATCTGTAACCTGGGAAATTAAAAGCTTTCATTCTGAATTAAATCACTGAAGCAGAGCTGCTGCTCTGTGGCAGCATCTCCAGTCACACTCACATTGCCATCTGAAGTTCCACAACAAAGGACCACAGCACACATTTGCTTCCCCCTCCCCATGAGAGGACCTGCTGAGAATTTCACAAACTGGACAATAATTCATGTAAGAGCAACACTCTGCCTTTTCACAGCAGATAGTGAGTAATAGAATTCATACTCTGGGGATGCTATGACACATCCTTACTACTAAAAAGTATAAACCCCTCTGATTTTTCAGTTGATACCTGCTGAAACACGTGGCCAAAACAAACTAGACAGATGAGTATCCATAAGATGATTTTTTTGACTACTTTTCTAAACAAATGGAACTTGTATAATCAATGTTTTATTTCTCTCCCTCTTCAGCTGTTACTTGTTCATCTCTTTGACAATTTCAAACAAATATAAGAGCAGAAATAACAGTCCAGTACAACCATTAGTCCCCCAAGTACTCATTTGTACTGACAGAGCTAAGAAGCATTGGATTCTTCAGCTATCTCTTGCCCCTTCATTGCCAGACAACTCATGTGAGTATAATTTCAAAGTGGACATTACACAGTTTCATGGCAGAACACTGAGAAAAGGACACTAGCAACTGGGAAGAAAAATTATGTTAAAAGCTGGAAGTACTACATTTCAGAGACACACTCCTAGGAAACTAGACTCCATTAGTCCTGCCTATCACTGCCTGGCAGCTTGGTCCAAGTGCTTTAAAAGCCATAAATAGCAAATGTTTCAGTTTCTACTACAGCACTCATTTCTCTGATCTAAACATGCAAATCGACATAGTAACCATGTGCCAAATAAAATCAGAATCCAACAGCCTGAAGAGCCTTGCCCAAAATAGAAGATTGTCACAAAAATCTTTTTAAAGTTTCAATTTTTGAGACTTTTGAAGTCCAAGTAGTATTTTCATGCACACTGACTGCATACAAACATGTCAATGAAAGCTAAAGCACACAATCCTCAGGATAACACTCAACAATCATTCCTGCATATGAAGCTTCCAGCCCACAATAGCTGGTAAGAGAGGTACTCAAACATTAGTCTGAGCCTTCTAATTATCAGAGCTTTTGCATAAATCTCAATTCCTTTCTTACTGCACATCTCCCAACACCTCTTTTATTACACCAGTGCTCCACAGTCTTTTTCTTACACTAAGGCTGCAAACACAAAGCTTTTTTCCACTTTCTCTTTCTTTTTGTGTCAACATCAGCATGCAGAAGCAGCAAGCACCTCAATTAGGGTACATGTCAGAGCTAGCTGGGCTTGGACTGAGCATTAGCAACACAAGGGAGGGGCAGGTAATACCAGCTGGAGATTCCCTTCTGCAGAGAAGACACATCTGCTGCCAGGTATACTGGAGAAGGAGGCTTGGCCAGATTCGACATGTCAGAGATTGTCAAGGGTCCTCCGACCCTTACTGTCATCACCACTATGGCCTTTTTCTTTTTTGTTCTTTTCCCCCTTAATTATTACCTGCTGTTAACAAAGGAGACCTGGAGCAAATCAAGCATGATTAGAAAACTCCAGGGACAAAGGAGGACAAGGGATCCCAGGTGACATTTACCCTCCTTGCTCTTTTCCTGTGAGGGGGAAAATGCTTGTAGAGACACATCCTTCAAGTTAAGAACTCACTACAGGATTGGCACTGCAAGGAGCACTTTAAATTTTATGGCCACAAGTACCCCTGAGAAACAAGAGCTGCCAAGTTAGAGATGAGATCCACTCGAGGAAGCAGATTATGAACAACCCCATCAGAGCTGGTGACGAGCACTGTAAATGAGAGATCTACCAGGGAATGGTATCTGAACTCTGCAGTCAGGGGAGGGAATAGAGACTGAGCCATGGGAAGTAGCTGGGCCAGGTTGGTGGGAAGAAGAGAGACCCTGGTGAGGGTAAAGCATGTTAAAAGGGAAACCACCTACAGCACCTGTACACAGAACTGACACCAGAGCGAGACGTGTGCGACAGCTTCTGTGACTGGCGCTTTGTCATGGATGGACACAAGAAAGCCAGGAAGGGAAGAACAGCAGGTGACCTGCCCTCTACCTGAAGGAGCAGCTGCAACACAAAAAGCTGTTCTACAGGACAGACAACAGGCTGGCTAAGAGCTTGTGAGTCAGGATTAAAGGAAAGGACAGTAAGGACAACATCACAGTCAAAGTTTGTTACAAATCACCAGATCGGGGTAAGAAAGCTTATGAAGACTATTTCAGCAGTTCCAGAAAGTTCCTAAAAACGACAGACTGGTTATTGTGGGATGTTTTCACCTCTGTGACATCTACTAGAAGGGCAACACACCAGGACACAAAATCTAAGAGATTTCTGAAAGATTGCAGGGAAAAACAGCACTAAGTGAGTTAATCCCCATTTGATACTTTCTTGTAATTGCTTTCAAGGAAAAAAGAACCATAAGAACTTGCCGGTGAAGAGAACAACAGCAGCCTTGACTGCAGCAACCATGAAATAGTGAAGTTTAAAATCCTGAGAGGAGGAAGGCAAATCCAGCACAGACCCTGCACTTCATATGGGCAGACTGACTTATCCAGTAGCTGAAATTCTGTGGGATCCAGTTCTAAATAGCAAAAGAGTTCAAGAATACTGGGGGATATTTAAGGACAATTGCTAACCACACAAGAAGTACATCCCAACACCCAGCAAAATAAACAGATCAATCAGCAGCTTGGCCTAAGGAGGAAGAAGCAAGAACAGCCTACCAAGGGAAGAATACACAAATATTGCCCAGGCATGCAGCACCCCTGCCAGGGAAGTCAAAACACAACCAAAGCTGAAAGCAGCATGGGACTTCAGTGCCACATGAAAACCTTCTACTACTACACGAGCAGTAAAGAATCAGAAAGAAAAATAGGACAGGTGATAGCTGATACAGAGAACACCAAAGTACTCAGTGTTGATGCTGTTTGGAGCAGAAGGTTGGACGTGACTGAGGTCACATCCAACACAAACAATTCTGCAACTGCATTAAAGAGCTACATGAAGCCAACACAAACAGTGACAAGATGACATTTTCTCATTTTTTCCCAAGCTTTATCCCTTCAACTTCTACACAAATCAGGGACATTCTATTCATTTCATTCCCCTAGTATGCTCTTCAAAACATGAGTGGATCCACTGTGGTATCTAACTGCTAGTACATGACAGGCAGACATTTTACCAAGCTGAAGGAAGATTCGTGTTTTGGTTAGCATGGTTTTATGGATAAAATTTCAGACCCTTTTCAGACACCTTTTCTGGTTTAGACACAGATAAGTGAGTCAAATAATTTATCCCACTTATTCAAATATGCTTAGCATTAAAATTCCTAATTTCTAGCTGCAGCAAATAAATCACTGCAAAGTGTAGACTCTGAAGCACACAACAGACTCTCAAGAAAACCCCTGAAAGCCAGCTCTGAAGTGCACTTGATCCAAATGACTGTATATTGTTTTCAAAGTATTTTGCAAGGAGCATATGTACCATATTCAGCTGTGGCAAACAAAAGAATGAACATTTGTGCCTGGTTGAGAAGAGACAAGCACCCTTCCCTTGATGAAGTAAGTATTATTCCTTTAAAAAGTTTGTATTAGAAGTAAGAGGTCAATATACAGATTGGATTCTGAACATTCAGATTTAAGTTTCTTAATGTTGAATAAAATACTCTTTTTCTGGGAAACTAACCCTAAAGAGCATTGCAAACTGTATCTATATGACTGAACAAGTTTTTCATGTGATTTCTGCAGGGGTGGAAACCAGTAGACGATCTTTAGAAAAACTCTTTCCTTCTGAATATCTGAATTTACCTTTAAGTATCATTCAAGTAGAACACAGTTTAGCAAACTACATTATTATTAAGAATAATCTAGGGGAAATGAAATATTTTATGGAATCTGATGGAAACTGTTTTCTAGTATAAAAGAATCTTCAAAACAGAAAACAGATAAAAAATTAAAATGGAGCAAAGCTTTCTCCATTCCAACACAGACATAAGCAGAGCTGTGATATATACTAATAAATAACAGAAAGCAAATTATTAGATGAATTACATACGCATTTAGTATTTTCTTATTTAATCAGGACACACTGAAATTCTGCACTGCTGGCTTACACAAATGTAAGTGTGCATCTTAAATTTGGCATGAATGTTTCTGGCATCAGATAGGGCTGTGCCACAGAAGGGTTATGTAACCTGGCAGACACAGTCCCTCCCTAGATAGGGAACAGGACAGTTTCTACATAGAGTAAGAGTTGAGTTCAGAGATGCTGCTGTACTTAGTGTGATCCACCTGGAACTGCATCTTCAGAGTACTCTACTACCAGGCTCCAAAACCACTTTTGTGTGCCAATACCTGACTGCAAACAAGGAGACGCTCTAAATATGTAAATGCTTTTTTCCACAGAATGAGGCCTTAAGTAGAAAGCAATGACCAGAACCAGAAATGCACATTATTGCTTTGAGAGCCACAAGCGATAAAATTCACTTAAGAGACACTTCAGCTTAGACTTTTCTCTCAAAGGCAGACTAGAGACGTACCTGCGATCAAATCTTTTCACCGGGCAGATTTCAGTCTCAAAAATTATCTCCCCACCATCCCTATTTTACTTCTGCATATGCCTCTTCTCCACAGTTCATCTCCTACTTTTTTCAGCTAGCTGTAATCATTTTACAGAGCAAAGTTGCCCAACTCACCCCTTTCCCACGTTCTCTTGGCCAGAAGTTCTACAACATCTTATTTCAAACCTGCACTTCTGAACCCAGGCCCTGTATGAGTGAGTCAAGTTTACACCCTTAGCAAGCAGGGAGTATGCAGGGAGGAAGGCACGCACCAAGGAGTGGCTGGCTGAGGAGACTGCCTGGTGTTTACTAGCACAATCTAACACAAACACAGGTCTCCATGGCTGAAATCCCCACAAGCAGCCACCATCCCACACTCATCTCCTGCTTCCTCACAATACCAAACATTAGCATCCTCAGCAGCCAAAGGGAGCATCTGCAAGGCAAGGTCCTGCTGATCAAGTAACGGGATTAAAAGCTGCCTTCACAAAAGAAGAAAAGGAAACAAATATTTGGCATTACTTATTTTAGTGGTTTTTGCAGCATGCAGGAGCTGAGTCACATCAGCACAGCTGAGATGGCCACAAAGCTGCAGTTATGCTGTTTTGCCACAGTTTATCACAAGTGAAAAACCAAATCACATCCTAAATTTATCAGTGAGAACCCTCCCCAAAAGGTTAAAAAGAAAAAAAATGGCCCAGCTTCAGATTCGGATTCTCAGTTTCTACATCTTACCTCCAAGAGCACAAGGACACAGTACAGCTATAGCTTTCAGAAGCTTGGGCCCAAAACACTATGAAGCTTTGCTGAATCTAACTCTTCACATGTCAAACTCTGCAACACAAAGAACAGTCCCTAAAGAGTCTCATTTGACTTAATAAACATTAAAGGAAAAATATCAATAAAAATGAAGTTTAATAGAAGGATAAAAAAAAATTGTCTTCCCTTTAGAGAGCAAATTCAATAGAATTGGGGATTTTTGATGTGAGAATGAAACTCAAAAATGTTTCACAACAGAGTCCAAAACATATATTAGCTCAATACACATCCTGTTAATTAAGCCAGGTACCAAAGACTACTCAGGCTTCACAGTAACCTCAACAGAGGTAAAACAAGCAAAAGATGAAGGACAGGAACAAGCAAGCAATTGGTAAGGAACAAACAAAAGCTAGGTAATAATGCAGCAGTTAATAAAACGAGAAGAAAAAGTCACACAGCATTACTACATCTGAATCTATGTACCTACATAGGTTTGATTTTAATACATTCTGATTTTAGAACTCCACAAAGAATTCCAATTTTTAGGATAATCCCATGCTGACAAAGGCAAATCACAAAGCTTTTCCTAACAAAGAAAGTACTGTCCTGCTAATATCAAGTGTTAAACAGTTACTGTTTAACATGCTCCACAGACCACATTTTTCCCATACTTCACACCCTAAGTGTTATCATACAATGCAGTGATACAAATTTCAGAGATAAGCACAGTTCACTGTAAGTGGTAAAAACACCCCAACAAAACATTTTAGCAAACGCAACAAGCCTACTTAAACCTAACATTTCCAGGGCTAGTGACATTAACATACCAAGTATTCTTCTACTTAAACCTCAAAAAGGCCCAATGCAAAAACGTTAGAGAGAAGATAAAAACTTGCCTCTCTACACTACTCTGAGTCCGCTAGGCAGAACACTGGTGAATCCGCAAAGACAGAGTAAAATTAAGTCAAAAGATGTTCACAGCTGCATTTCAGATCTCCCAGGTCTGTGCTCTCTAAACTGGAGTCACAGATCTTAGTGAAACTCTCCTACTGTGCAGAGAAAGTAAAGACAGTCCAGGAATAAAAGCACTCACCTAGGAGAGACTTAGCTCCACGAAGTGTCTCCTCCTCCCTAGTTCATTTAGTCTCAGACTAAATATAAAAACAGTTCAGGAAACGAAATCCACACAGCAGTTTTTGTAGAAAAGAGTTAGAGTTTTATATGCTTAATGATAGTAGAGACAAGATTTTAAAACCCTCTCTTGCACATTCCATCTCAGGTACCTCACCAATAGCTCAAAGAGGCTGAGTGACCGAACTCCCAGAACTCTAGTCTGGTTAAGTTTTCAGAACACTTTTTCTACAGATGGTGCAGATAATAAAAGACTTATGTGCATGAAATAAGGTTTTGCCAGAAGCTGCAATGAGAAGGTTGATGAAACAGCAGGGCACTTATTAAAAAAAAAAAAACCAACAACAATAAAACCAAACCAAAAAAAAACCCCCAAAACTAAACACACCCCAAGAAAACCCCTACATATAAGAATAAGCCTGGGAAAGCTCTACCACCTGGATAGTCAACTCTGCTCCTGGGCCTCAAAACAGTGGGCTTGTATTTCCAAACTTTACTTCCTCTGTGCAGGGTGGGGGAGAAGCACCACTTTTCTGAGGCACATTTACTTGAATCCACAAATCCTCTGTCAAATCACACGAGTTAAAAAAAAAAAAAAAAACAACTTAGACAGGAAACTGACTACACACACTTCTTCAAAGATTAAAAAAAAAATTGTTCAGTCTGGATGTCTTCAGACAGCTTTAAATTAATAAATAGCTCCAATTCATGTAGTGTTGCATACCACTGCCTCAGTTTAAAAGGTACTGCATAATTAAGCTACAAGTTACACACCCTCCCCATGTAACAAAAAATTTCTTAATTTTAAGGCCCATATAAACAAAAGTAATAATAACCCCAACTCTGCAAATACATAGCATGAGCTTGATTTCACTCCCAATCACAGTTCACTGGGATCAGCTGAAATAAGTTATACAACTGCAAAAACCTAAAAATCACAGGCTAAAACTTTAATTATCTTTTATTTTTTTATTCACCCACAACTTCGTTTTTCCCTCAACACAGTCTTTGCCTTCAGATTCTCTCCAACATCCCTTTCCTGTTACAACTGCCCTTGTGCTCCTCACTTGTTCAGCACATTCTTGAAGCTTTTGGGTTGCTACACCCAAAGCCGCCAGCCCGTATCCTAGCAACTGCTGGCTGATGACCTTCCTGAGAGGGACGTGCTTATCAAGGGGAGAGAGGGGGCATTCAGATCTCCTTACTGAAGGGAAGGATAAGCTTTCGGGAGGCAACTGAAAGGGGGAGGGGATAGTGTAACACAAACTGGGATTAAGATTAGTTTTAAGCAGAGGAGTAGTGTTTAGCCCAGTATCTACAGTAGATCACAATGAGTTCCAAGTTTTCTGTGGTATCAGTTGGATGGACTTTGGCAGCAGCTGCAGGAGGCTGCTCTGACACAAGGGAGGGGAGAAGGAATCCAATGCCACCGCTGGAAGGGGCAACAACCACAGCAGACAGGATGCTACACACCAGATGTAACCGCACCACATCTGTAATGGGGGCAGGTGTAATGTGAAACTGTGCCTTCAGACTGCACTTCAGAGCCTTTAAGGAACCATCTAGAAACAGTACTGAGAAGTGTAAAATGAAACGAAGGCCAACCATTACAAAGACTTTTCTCAGTGAGCGCAAAGAAGAAAAATATCAGAGGCGAAATCCTGAAACGACATTCTCACACAAAATCCTGCCCCCACCTCTACCAAGTCTGCCCCAACTGCACAGGTTGTTTTGCCTTTAGCTCTGCAAGTCACTTTCCCTTTACAGACAGATATTGGAGGCTTACACAGTCACTAAGCAATCAAGCCACATGATTCGATCTTTTTCCTGCCAATTTGATGGCATTTAAAAGGGAGCTGAATGAAGCAGCTCACTGGCAGTGTGAATGCATTGGGCACATCTGTCAGTCAATGCATCAGGGAGTTCACTACAATCCAACACTTAACTGAGCAGCCATATTATTTTCACTTGAGTAAAGAGGCTTTGGCTCTTCCGAGCTACTGAACAAGCAATGCTTCTTCCCAGTACATGCAAGTTTTGCATTAAGATTGACAACTATTTGGTTCAGTAGCACAGAGTTGATTTTGGGCTCTTTTCTTGTTGCTGTTTTTTGGGGTTTTTTTTAAAATGTAAAGGTGAAGCATCACAGTGACAGAGAAAAATGTCTTGTCTGCCTGCTCTTGTTTCCCTCCCTGCCCCACTCCCACCATGTAAGAAACAGACAGAAAGGAATAAGCTCAAAGAATTAGAATATCCACCCTAATTAGCCATGAAGTTAACTAATCATTTAAAAATTTAGCGAGACCTTAAAATATATTTATATATATACACACATACAGGTTATTTTTACATGGCTTAAAACAACTGAGATTAAATACTCCTTGTAGCTTATACTGTTAAAACATCTAAAACAAAGAACTGAAGATGCAGGATAAGTGAATACAGGAAATTTCAATTCCTTATGCAAACTAATTCTGCACAAGTTCAAACAGTTGAGAATGTATCAAATTCTCATCCTTCCCTCCAACACACCAAATAGTTCTTGTTGATTAATCATTTTTCAACATACTAAGCATAGAGGCTTTAGCTGTAGGGCATGAAAAACTTTTCTGTTCAAAAAATGTAGGAGCAAGTGCAACTGCAAAACTTGCAACATCAAGTACCTCAGATGCTTCTTGACAGCAGCTAAAGGACATCAGAGCATGAGTAAATGGCTTCAGTGTAAATAAAACTCCAAGTCTTGCCTCTTTACCACATTTTGAACACATGCTCCAGTAAGCAGGTGACATTTAAATTAATAAATAAACAATAGCAAAAATATACTCCACCATGTGCATTTGAGGTTCCAGCTGACACTCTCTTGTTTTAATTCAGGCTTGATCTCATTGAGTTGGATCAGGAAAAGGAACAAGTAGAAAACTGACCTCACAAAAATTTACTTTTTATAAACTTTTAAACTCCCTGAACTGGAGCTCACCATGGAGCCAGATGAATGCCAGGTACTTCTTCAAACAGGATGCAAAAATAATCTTTGAGGTGACATCTAGACATTTGACTGATTGCCTGATTTAGCCATGTAGTCTTACTCCTCAACTAAGCTCTCTCCAGGCCAAGGTTTTACAGATATTTCCCTGCTTTGGGAAAATACCAATCAAACAGAACAGGTTTTCCTTCTAATGCTCTTCTGCCATCCTTCCTGTCACTCATTCCTGCCCTGTACCAGGATAAATTGGTGGCAAAACACTTTCTTGTTTCAAATCATATGATCTAACCAGTTAAAAAATTTAAAGTTTTCAGCAAGTGAGACCCATTTACAACTGCAGTAAAGGACCAGCAAGGATGCAGGGGCTGCTTATATTGCAAATGCTACTGAAACAGATTTACACAGAACTGTGACTTCCCTGCCACTTACTCCCATGGCAACTGGCTGAAGTGGCTTTTCTCTGAGCTATCCCTAGAAAGGTGCAAAGGAGTAAAAAGAGGAATTCCCTAAAAAGGATGGGGGTGGGGGAAGAAACGGAAAAAAAAGGTGGGCGGTGACACGCACAGTCTTCCATACTGGTGAGCCAGGCAGTTACTAATTTCTCCAAATTTATAATGTTTCACACAGTATCTAAAAGTTTCATGAAATCAACCAGAAGTTGCAACAAGAGCAAAAAGAACCCCTGTCATTACAAGCTTATGAAACCACATAAGCAACAGCTGATTAAATGAGTGTGGAAGTATGTCAAAACAATACTGGCCCCAAAACCAAGCTTCCTAGTCTGTACAAATCTCTGTAGGCGCTGTGGCAAAGGAGTTTTAATACGCTCCAATACTGAGGCAGATTTAAAGATATTCAAGATTACTGTCTTGAAGTGTGAATGGCATGAGTAGCAAAGCATACACGTGCTCATATAAAAATATGAGCAGCACGTATATGTTTTGTAAAGCAGCAACTGAAGCTAAACCAGACATTCAGGAGGGGTAGTTTCATCCCTCTGTTAAGTGGGCTTGGCTGTGGAAGAGGCAAAAACTGGATGTGAAGACACAGAGGCAGCTGGAGTTTGATGCAACACAGGGGGGCAGTCAGAGGAGACCAAAGTGACGAGCTATAATAATCTCTGCAGCAGCATTCTCAACACATAAAATACCTTCTGGGAAACACAGATTAGCCAAGGCAAAATCACTAATTCAAATGTCATGGTCGATGTCACAGCAGTTGACTAACAGTTGATTAAGAAATCTCTGGTTAAAGACTTTCATACTTCTCAAAACACTAAGATCCAGGAAACGAGTCCCGAACTTCAGGTAACTTTTCACATCAATGGACACTTTAGAAGAACTTGAACCCTGCACCTTGTTACAATTACTGCCCAACAGATGAAGTGCACCGGGTTTAGCAATTAAAAGACTGGTATAGGAGTCATCGTTAAACTTCTGTGGTAGTCACACTTCTAATTTAAGCTTCTGCAAGATCCTATTGCATGCATAAAAACATGAACAGGCTTAAGTTGCTTATTATACTTATTTGACAAAGTGTATTAGCCACCAAATGCTGACTTACCATGCCTTCATTAGGTTCTACTCCTGTATGCATGATACTGGAATTACTTTTGTAGGTTTAACAACAGGGCAATAACCACAGATTTTCCTAAAGTTTACCAGAACTTTGATTTTATTTAAAAGCTTATAATTCTGTTAATAAAGCATCACACATTGCAGAATTTCAGCAGAGTACAAAACTGCCTACTATTACCATTACAAACAAAAAACCAAAATGCTCATAAAAACCACTGCAAGAAAAGCAACAAAAGATACCACTACAGACTAAAAAAAAATTCCTGCCCAATTATTTACCTTAACACTCTATTCAAACTCATCCTCAGTTGAGGCATTTACACGTACAGCATTCCTGTTTTGTAAAACCTTCTTCCGAGGGTTAAATGGGTCCCTATGCATGTAGCATCTTTTTCTAGCATCTATCTTTGTATAGGTATAATCTGGCTATGTTAACATTTCAATTACTGAAAATTCATGTTCTGACATTACATATTTTCAGAATATGAATATGAATAATTATCGTATTTGTTAAATTGGGATCACAAGTTCAGCACCCATAGCTATTCTTAGTCATCTAAAACCCTACACAAATTTGAATTTGCACCAAATGGAATGAGATTATTTCCTCAACACTGTATACAGGGAGATGGTGCCACACCACATGATGTCATGATCACTGTACGCAGCCGGGTGAAAAAGGAAGTGGGGACGTTCAGAGTGACAGTGCTTCTCTTCCCAAGTCACCCTTACGTGTGGCAGAGCCCAGCTTTCCTGGGGATGGCTGAGCATCTCCCTGCCCATGGGAAGTGGTGAATGAAGTCCTTTGTTTTGCTTTGCTTGCATGCGTGGATTTTGCTTTTCCCATTAAACTGTCTTCATCTCCACCCACAGGTTTTCTCACTTTTACCCTTCCAGTTCTCTCCCTCATCTCAACACAAGTGGAACAAGTGACCATGTGGGTGGTCCTTAGTTTCTTGCTAGGGTTAAACCACAACTACCAAACTCAAGTAACTTCAGCACCTAGGCAATCCCTCACTGACAACAGCTTTCACTCAACTGCACAAAAAATAGCTTCCTCTAAGTTTGGTCCATATGGAGAAGAGCAACTTACTGACATCTGTTCCTTCAGTGAAGGAAGTAATGTCTATCTGCAGCACAGACCCAGAAACATTAACTCAATCTGATGGGAAAAAACACAAGCTAGCTTAGAGGACATATCAACTCCTATGATACACAGATTATTCAATTATTTCCTTCAGAGGACTGTGAAATATATGTGTCTTAGGGTACAGTCATTCAAATAACTGTACAAAAGAGGTATGTGTGTTTTTATTAGGAATATTTCTTTATTTACGAAGTTATCCAATTTCACACTGAGGTCTGAAGACACCTGTATCTCCTTCAGCAGAACTAAAGTGTAAAATTCTGTTCTGATTTGACATTTCCTCATATATTAATTATTCCTAATATTTTAGACCCACAGCCTTTGTTAACCTAGCAGTGATCCAGTTCAAATGCAGTACATGTAATTCTACTCACAAGTTCTTTTTGCAGTTTTCACTACATGAAGTGTTTCAATATAAATCTTGATGACTCACCTTGTCAACTAAATACTAGTAACTCATAGGTCTTAAAAAGTATCTACCTTGTTTCTAACAACTCTGCTTCGGGAAACACATTTAATGCAGAACTACCTATTCCCTTTCATTCAGGAGATCAGAGTTCACCATTCCGTAACAGACACAGAATTTTGATCCCATGAGTAATTTCCCAAAACAGCAGTGACATCAACCCAGGCATTAACATTTCAATAGGAAATGAAAACCTGACCTCCTGACACCACTGATACACATTTTACTCTGAACCTGAACCTCCAGAGGTGTTTTGTCACCTTTGGTAGTTTGACATAGTTTGGGTCAACTTTAGGAAAAACTTACTTTTATTTTAGAGATATGTTTAGGAAACATTGATATGACAGACAAGTTCATTACAGGAACCTAATAATATCTAGTATTCGAGATGAAAAACATCTGCCTACTTTTTAGTAGCCCAGGCACGTTTGATTTGGTATGTGTGGGTTTTGGGTATGGTTGATTGCTTTTTTTGTTTGAGAATATCTACTCCTTTGTTTTCTTTCATCACAAAAACCAAATGCATTTAGGTCCATCCAATTCAACTCCTTTCCTCCCACCCTCAAATCCTCTCACGTTTCCTCCGCAGGGCTCGATCGTGGCCATCGGGTCTGGACAACCGGGTTCCGAGGGCTCTCCGGGAGCCATCCGGCCCCTTCCACCCCCTCAAAAGCAGAGCCAGCCTGGATGCTGGAGGTGCTACGCACGCAGGGCTGGGGTTTAAAATTTTTTTTAATTTTCTTTTTCTTTTTGTCTTTTGCTCTTTCCACGTCGGTTTTCCCGCGTGGCG
>VZTH01009698.1:61788-74454 GCA_013397815.1 Aleadryas rufinucha
CCGCCCGGCCGGCAGCGCGGACGGGGCGGCGCGGGTGCCGCAGCGCCCGAAACGCGCCGTGCGAGCCCCTGGAGGCTGCCCGTGGTAGCCGGAGGGATGCCCGGGGGGCGGCGGGCAGCGCTCCGCTCCCGTCGGGAGCGCTTGTCCCTTGCGATTACTGCGAGCGCCGAGCAGACGTGTCTTGGTCCCCATAGCAACGCAAATGTAGTGCCTTGTGCGCTCCTGGTGCAGCGCACACGTCTTGCCGGTGAAAGATCTGGAATTGCAGAAAACTAGCTCAGGAGACAAAAGGAAGACGAGAGCGTATGCGAAAGGGCACAAATCAGACTTTGGTTCTGTAGCATGGTGTCCAAAATAGCAGCCCCCACCAGTTCCGGAAAAACCCGGTTCATATTCCACTTGTAGCAAAACAATCAGTTACATTTATCAAAGTGCACTTGGTGAGGTTTATTCTCCATAACTGAGCATATTCCATGAATTTATTGCCATGTGTGTATTGCAGCATACCGCAATAGCAAAGCTGTTTGACATAAATGTGCTTCTGACACTTGTAAAGGGTTAAGTAGTATTGGTACCATGTCCTTTGTTAGGTCCACAGCTTTGTCTCTATTGGGAAAATGCCCCCATAACCACATATTTACACAAAAGCTGTGCAATCCAGATTTGCATTCCAAACAAATCTTGAAAGTGTTACCGTTCGTTATTTTTCTGTGATGTCCATAATAAATAAAGTTCAAATACGTTTTTGTATGATTATGTTCTGTATGGATGAGGTGAGAGTTTAAAAACCAGATTTTTTTGCATGTGTCGAAAGCATTGCATTAAGTGGGTACCATATAGGGTTTGTTTCAGACACACTTAGCTGAAAAGGAGGTGCAACACCTTTCGTTCAATAAAGGGTTCCTAGTGCTGAAATCAGCAGTGTCTCCATTTCTGCTGGAATTATGAATATGTGAATGTGCACTGATGTCTTTCAAAATGGTTGGTTACTCTGAGTAAAGCAGCAGCTTTTACCTGCCAGCTCAGAATTAGTTTTTTGATAAGTAGGGCAAATGCATTGTCATTTTCCATGAAGGTTCAGATAAGTAGTGCTTACATCTTGTAAGGACATGACAACTCACAGTGTCTGTTAGATCTCCTTTTAAAAACAAATCTACCCAATAAGATGCTGGATACTATACCTAAAGCATAGAATTTCAGTTTGGGAGATTTCAAGTATTTTATTTAATCACAGAACAGAACTGTCTTTTCTTTCTATGAGGGAAAGAAAATATTAATGTAATCTGAAGCTAAAGGAACCAGAACCTCAAAGTAGGGGTATTAAGATTTTGCTCTCTTCTGGTTTTTCTTATGTGCTGCAGACTTAAAAGGGTAATCTGAGTTGAGTATCCCAGGCTGACTGGATGAGTAAGGTTTTTTGCTGTACATCCACTTGTGTCAACACAGAAATTATATACCATGGAAAGTATAATGATGCAATCACAGTCATTACAGAAAGAGAAAATGGTTCATCATTAGAATGGAGATGCTCACCCTCCTGTGAAATAAATCCTAGCAAGTAATTAAAATTAATACTGTACTGCATCTAGAAAACATGAGCTCCACATTTTGACTAGCCTAGACAGACCTATTCCTGGTCTCATTTAAATCAAAAGCAACACTGATGCAGTCATGTTCACACTCCTGAAAATTGTTCACACTTCAGCAAATGAACAGTACAGGGTTTAATATTTATTTTTAAAAGAAAAAAAAAAATCCCTGTTTCCCCACTACAAACATTGGTCCAGCTAAAAAGACATAAAACTAGCAGGTTTATTAGAGGATGTGACATTCTGTAGATTTTTAGTGACCTATACTTCCTGGAACACTGAACACAATGGGAGAAAGAGGTAACTGTGAAAATGACCACTCACAAAAGAAAAGGTCAGGTTCAAAACTTTTTGAATAGATTTCTACTAGTGCCAGCATTTTGGATCAAGCCCAAAAAAGGCTTCAGGACAAAGTCAGAATCTAGTCAAAAAGGAAAATATATCCACCAGAGCAGAGGTCTGCAGCCCAGACCCACACATAATTTGCAGACAGAAAATGATTTCTCATCTCTCTTATGGAGAATGCTGTCCCATGCTCAAGAATCTTAGGTTTTATGTTAAATATAAAAAATCCATCTCATGTTTAATGTTAAAAAAAACTTCAGTGCTCCCCCTACATCAGTCTCAGCCTGAACTTATAGATAGCTTGAAATAAAATGTGAAATCAATATAATCTTCTCTAAATTTTATACAGTTTCTTAACTGCCTGACCTTCCATGAAGTGAAATTACTATGGGTTTAGTTTCTTGAGGGAATGGGTGAAAGAGTACCAAGTGAAGTAACTCACAGGCTTGACGTACAGAAGCAGTGAAATGGAAATTATCCATGCTTGTGTTACACAGCTCACACAGGATGTGTCTGATCCATATGAGGAAAACAGGTTTATTTTCTGTTTCAGTTTCTGTCCTGTACAGGAGGAGCTGCTGTCATCAGCCACTACAATACCTGAGACAAAATTCCCCAAAGGACTATATAGTTCCTAACATGGATAACAACATCTCTCAAGAAGGGCAAGAGGAAAAAAAATAGGGAAGAAAAATAAAGAGAAGGAGAAAACAGTACCCTTGGGACTTTGAGTCTGGATTTCTACTTATAGGAGGGAGTAATTGCATTTATTTCTGGGACACATTTTCTTCTGGAAAAGGGATGGATCAGCAAACTCCATTGCTTTACCTGTAATCCAGGCCAGAGTCAGAATGAGGGAGTGTTTGGCCAGGACTGGGGAATTGAGGTAGGAGGACAGGACCATTTCTGTTGCAGGCTGTTGGTGTTCAGTGTGAACACACTTGGAGGTTGGTAATTTAAATTGGAGGTGCCACAGTCCTGCTCTCCCCCCAGGCCCCAAACTCCCGCGTGTGTACTTGTGCTGGCACTGGAGCTCAGGACATCAGTGGATAAGATAGTTTGGGAAGCCGGGCTGCCCAAAGACGAAGACCTTTTGCTTTCAGCCAGCTGAGCTCCCTGAGGTGTTTTCCTGCTTATTTGCCTGCGTGCCAGCTAGCATAAAAAAAAAAAAGGGAGTGGCTGGGTGGCAGGCGGGGAAAGGGAAGGACTGAGAGTCAACGGGGATCAGTTTAAGTTGGCACCACATCTAGAGCTGTGTGAACGGGAAGGTCCAACTTGTGCAAACATTTTTTCCAAAATAAATTTTGTCATTGCTTATGCTGGCATCCGTGCCCGATGCGAGGAACGGGCTCTTGTCCTACTAAGCTTTTTGGCACTAACTGTCCTTATCAGCATTAGTTAAACCAGCCCGGGGCAAGTCAGGCTGATATGCTGAAAATAGCTGCCAGAGTCAAGAGATAGTCTACATTAAGTTCTCATCAGCTTGGGATGGTTACAGCAAAGGATTTGGGAAGGCAAAGTTACAGAGCGCTGAGTATTTAATCATAAAGCTTAGAGCGCAGCTCTCGTGTTATGTCCCAGCCGGCAGAGCCCGGAGCAGTGTCCTGAGAGCAGCTTTCCAACCTCCCCACTGGGACAGGTCCAGTGAGGGATCACCATCCCCGTCCTCACCTCAGCTTCCCCAGGGAGTGCTCCCCGTGGCCGAGGTTTGCCTTTTCTTTAACAGCCTTGGGCTGTCTCCAGCTAAACTTTCATGCACTTACGGCCTTTTTATAATGATAACTAAGCACAATCCATTACTGGGGGAAAAAACGACTGAAGGAAGAATTATCCAACGATAGCTGAGGTTTAATTGTCTTTAATTCGAGTTAATGTCTTTGAGAGCCAGTCTCATTTCGAGTTAAAATAACAGCTTTCCCATTTAGCACCTCAGCCAAGTGACAGTTGTACTCAGGGTAAAATTCACACCTTGCCATGCTCCTCTATTTGGAGAGACAATTTTTAGCAAAGACGTTTTCAGAGGGCAGCAATTTACACCTTTGTCTCTATGTAATATTAAAGCTTAGAAAAATAATTTGCCTTGAATAATTTTCCCTCAGCGGTTAACTGGATGTTTGCATCATTTTGAAACAGGGAAGGCAAAAAGAAGGAAGAGCAGTCCCCTACCAATGGTGGTTAGAGTTAACCCAGGCTTAAAGGTTTATATTTTTGCTGTGAAAAGGAAGCAAAATCCATGTAACATAAAACAGATTTTCTTTGTTTGAAGTCCAGAAGAGGAGTCCATCATGTGATTCATCTTTATAGAAATATGACTGCTGTCTTTTCTTAGTTATATATTGGAGATTTATTTGTATTTCAATTTTTATTGTCCATGCAGATGGCAGTAAAAGTGCAATATCTGTTGTCTGGAACATTAATGCAATAGACAATAGAGGCCTGTACTCTTGCAAACTATTTTTCTGAGCTTGTATTTACCACAGTGATGATTGAAGAACACTTTCCTTAAAAGGAAAAAAACTATGTGATTTGCAGAACTGATGAGGAATTGCATCATTAGCAGCTGCACTGAAGATTTTCAGCTTGAACCCATTACTCTTTGTCCTATCATTGTATTTCCTGATGAAAAGTCCCTCTCCACCTTCCTTGTAGACCCATTCAGACACTGGAAGGAACTCTTTGGAGGGTACAATTGCACGGGAAGTTAATCCCAGGCATGCCAGAGGCAATGGACTTCCATACCTAATCCTACTCAGGTCAGTGCAGAACTAGTAGCTGATGGTGGCTTGGGCTGCACTATGAACTTCTAGATTAATTTATTTGTGCAAGGCATTTATAAATGGTGCTTTAGCACTTACCAGTCTCTTTGGTGTCTGTACCTACCATTTAAGAACATTTGGTGTCTACCTACCACATTTGCTGAACTGCTACTCAGCTGCCACTGTCCTGATAGGCAGCCAAGTTTCTCCTGGTTGGCACTGCTGACATTGCCTGGTCACTAGCAAGCTACTCAAAGCCCTTTTCTGGGATGAAATCCCAGAACCCCTGAGGCAAGATTCTCTATAATCTGTGGAAACTACCCTTTCTTGCAAAGCCTGAAGCATGTGTGTGAAGAGAGCTCAGGAACAGGCAGGAAGGTGCCATTTCAGGTCCGTCAGCTCTTCTATGGAGTCAGTAGCTGAGATGCCTTCACTCCTTGTCTCACACTTCACCTCTCACTCTTGACCAGTGTGAGACACTCTGTGCTCAGCTGGCTGCTTTCTGACATGTTTCTTGCGTAGGTGTCTGGCACTCCCCTTTCTTGGGAAAGCCTAGATGGATAGCTCAGGGCTGTAAATTCTGCTTGTCACAGGAGCTTAGGTGTTTTAGGATAACTGCAACAGTTCTTAAAGCCAAGCTCCTTAAAGGTAGCTCAGTGTTAACTGCTGTTGTTTCCAACAAAATAAATAACACAGAGCATCTGTATGTTGGGGCCCACAGTGACAGAGATTCTGGCAGTACTTCCACTGAATACTTGTTGTCACTATACATGAGGTCATTGCAGAATGATAATTTTCTCCAATTTCATTGAAGCTTTGTGCCGCTCAGTCTTCTAAACCATCAGCTTCTACTGTCACGAAAAACAGATCTTTCATTCAAAACGAAAAAAAAATCAGAACCAGTTTGCAGCTGATGGACTGGGAAGACGACCTGCAGAAATCACAAAAATGACCCAAATAAAAATACTCTTAACTTTATTTGTTTCAAGAAAATTGTTTTGTTTTGTTTTGTTTTAATTCAACCTAAGTATTTGGGGGTGTGTGGAGAAGGATTTTACTCATAAGTTTTTGGTTGGCTGTACTACATAATTTTCCTAGCCCATTCTGAGGTGGATGCCGCCTCCTCCTCCATTTCTTGTACCCTGGGTTCTGGTCATGTGCCCTCAGAGCAGGTCCCCTTTACTGCTGCACTGAGGAGTGTGACAGAAACCACCCTTTGCCCTTCATTGCTTCCCTCATTGCAGCCACACCCTGCTGGGTATGGCAGGGACCTTGGCACAGGGAATGCTTTTTTTCAGGATAATGTTTCCGGTTGTCCGAGTTGGATGTTCTGAATGAGCCTTCCCCCATGGAGGTAAAAGTAAAGGGGGAGCAACTTTCAGTGCAGAACTTCACCAGTTTCTGGAAGGGAGTGTATTATGTGCCTACTTGAGACAGCAGTGGGTGTTGCTTGCAGAGCCAAAGAGAAGCCCTCTCCTCTCATAGGTGCAGGTGTCCTTTGTGGATATTTTCTTTCCCTGTTCAGTGCATTTAAACAGCGTCCTGTTGTAAGGGTGAGTTCCAGTTTGTGTTTCAGGTTGACTTGGATGCATTCTCAGTTGCTGGATCTTTTAGCATCACATCATTGTGAAAATCTCACTTGATTTTTGTGGTTTGTTTCGTTTTTCTAGGTAGGGTTATGTAATTTCCCTTCCTAGTGTTTAAACAGGTTGGGTTGGTTTCAATAGTGCTTTGTAATTACATTAGCCCAGGAAAAAAATGCTGACAGTGTATGGAATACATATTTTTACTGCTAACAACCTTTGTGAAGTCTTGCGTAACTGTTTACAATGAAACCTGTTTAGAACGGCTCCCCAGAGAGCCTGTGAAAAGTGTTTGCCCAGGGGAAGTAGCACCTAGCTGGAAGTCTAGCACTGTTAACCTAATGGCAAACTAGAACAATGTTACAGCTTACTGCATGTTGCACCTATTGCAGAATTCTGGTATATCTGGGGACATTCTGCGAGTAGTCCTCTACCAAAAAACAAAACTGCTTTTCAAGTTATCTACTTTAGGTTTTTTTCTGAAAGCATTTTTCCCCTTTTTTCCATGCTTTCAGCTTACTGCCTCTTGTTAAGTCAAATTTCAGTGATGAATGTCATCCTGAATTATATTTTAATGTTTCATCAATTAGTGAAATGCTCCAGAAGGATGAGCAAAATGTATTTAGGAGTTCAGAGCTAAGTGGCCTGGCACAGAGAGGAGAGTGGAGAGGCAGGACAGCCAGAGTCTTAGTTTTGCTGTTTGTTGAAATCTCTGAAAAATTTGCTTCATCTGAATAATTGTATTAATAAATATTTACTTGTCTGAAAGGGACAGAGTGAAAAACTAAAATCAGTAACTTACAGTTGCCAGAACACTTTGTTTTACCCCCCTTATATGGGAAACATTGAAGTGCAAGAAAATTATGGGAGCTGTAAGGTCCATTTCGTAGGAGAATTTAATGCATTTTATGACCTCTCCCTGGAAGTTCAGAGATCTGTTTATAGTACAGGGTAGCAAAGGCTGATGCTGTGTCTGCAGGGACATGAAAAGCAGCAGTCCTGTCCCTTCCTTTCCCCTGTGCTCTCATTGCTCCCTGCTACTCCTTTGTTCTTGGGCAGTGTTCAGTGCCTTGCAGCCACTGGGGAGATGGGATCGGGCAAATCCTACAATTTAGGAAGAGAAAAGGAATCATCAACACAGGACCGATGAGGGTTGGGACCTTCCCCTTTCAGGTGCATGAGCAAACTTTTATATCATCAGTTTTGATGATGGCTCTTGATATTTCACCTAAGCAGTACTTCACCTAAGCACAGGCTGCAGGAGAAGTCCTGGCACCACTGGAATGCAGGGCCCAGCTCCCACAGGGCTCAGATAGGTCAGAGGTTCCCCTTGCAAGGTGTAGCTTCCTGTCATCCCCCAGGCAAGAGCTCGTGGTGGCTCAGGAAGCTGTCAGCGGTCAGGCAGTGTGGTTGTGATTATTACATCAGCTAAAGGGAACATCATCATTCCCCTGAGCTGGGCACTGCTGAGGCCACACCTCAAATCCTGTGCTCAGTTTTGGGCCCCTCCCCACAGGAGGAACACTGAGGTGCTGGAGCATGTCCAGAGAAGGGCAACGGAGCTGGGGAAGGGTCTGGAGCACAAGTCCTGTGAGGAGCAGCTGAGGGAGCTGGGGATGTTTAGCTTGGAGAAAAGGAGGCTCAGGGGAGACCTTATCACTCTCTCCAACCCTCTCACAGGAGGGTGCACCAGGTGGGGATCAGCCCCATCCCCAGTTAAAACAAGAGACAAGACAAGAGGAAATGGCCTCAAGTTGCACCAGGGGAGGTTTAGATTTTACATTGGGAAAAATTTCTTCACAAAAAGGGTTATCAAGCACTGGAACACGCTGCCCAGGGAAGTGGTGGAATTACCACCCCTGAAAGTATTCAAAAAATGTGGTTATGGCCCTTGAGGACACTTGACGGTTTGGTGGTGGTGGCACTAGGTTGACAGCTGGACTTGATCTTAGAGGTCTTTTCCAACCTTAACAATTCTATGATTTTAGCTATATATGCTATTAAAAGACTGTCAAAATTATGAATACTGTTGTCTGTTTGTGCTACAGTGCAGTCTAAAAGGTTCCAGTTATGAGTCATGGCTGTTTCATGCAGTACATATGCATAACAAAACATTGATCTGTGTCCAAAGTAACATCTACTCTGTTCTCCGAAGCAAGTGTTTCCTTTTAGCGCTCTCAAAGGTGTGCAATTAATCTGTCATCATGAACCCGACCAGGTAAAGTTAAACTATTCAAGATTAATTGTCTTGGTGGAGATACGGCATTTTCATTTGACCACAAAGGAACATTACTCCAATGATAATTGACCTGGCATTGCAACCTCATAGCAGGTCAAACACAATTCATTTTACGTGTGACTTTATTTCGTAATAGGCCCTTCTTAAGGGTGTAACCTCCTGGTATGTTTTCTGTCTGTCATTTAAGACAGTTCTATTCTGAATGTCTTTCTTCTCTCTCTGTTGGAGGTTACTACTCCAGTAGCAGAAACAGCAAAACAGGAAGTGTACGTACAGCTCAGCTTGTCTAGTTTACACCTTGAAATCTGCAAAATCAAAGTTCTCTCCTCTTATCAGCTTCAGGGTGAACAGAAATGACCAAAAAAGGGAAGGAAGGAGAACAGCCCTTCTTTTTATTCCTGCTTTTTCTCTGTGTTGTAACTTTTGGTGGCTGAAGGCTGGGGCATCTTAGTGAGGTGAGAAGGGCACGATGCTCTACAAACTATCCCTTTTTTTGTAAGCAAATGTTTATAATTTGCTTTAGCTGACCTGGAGCTAAGTATTTTATATATGTTATCCTTTAGCTGCACAGACAAATCAGAACTAAACCCAAGTATTTATAAGTCTTGACCAGAAATTTGGAGACCCTACTTCTCCCTACAAGGTAGAGAATACCTATTTTGGGGAAAAAGACCAACCAAGTTATGGCCAGAGTTGTCATTTAGACAATGCATGCAAAGAATTAAACGATGTCTATTAAGGGAAAATACTAAGTGCCTCTAAGGTGGGTCTGAAGCAGATGGGAGTAGATGATTATGATACAAGTAATAACACATAACTGCCTACTTACTAGCAAACTGACATGTTTCCTGAGAGAGGCAGCCTTTAAGCAAGGATGTAGAATAAATTAACTTAATGGCCTTACCTTTTTATATAGGAGGTAGTGGTAGGTGTCCTTTGATGGTACTTTGATTATCAAATAATGTCCTTTGATAATCTAAAGAGAAAGCAAAAAGGTGTTATGTGCAATAAAAGATGATGCTGCCTGAAAAGCCAGAGACCAAGAAGGTGAACAAATTGAAAGGATGTAAGAAAATATTGATAAAGTCTTGACCAACACAGGACCAAAACAAATAGTATTTATGACACACTGAGAAAAAGGAAGTAGTGGAAAGACACAAAAGGAAACGTGGTCAAAGTGATGAAGCTGGCTGAACTGGAAAAAAAAATGGCAGCATCTTATCTACAAGATTTTGCTGTAACGTAAGAAGCAAACACTTCTCAATTTAAAACCTTACCATGAAGCTCCACAACAATTATTTAAAATTAAATAAGTATTATAATAAAACAAATCTAATAGAATCAGTTGCCTTTCTCTCTAGGTGCAAATCTCTCAGAACAGTTTAGAAGTGATTAGTCTCTTCAGACAGTCAAAACAACCCTGGTGTTTGGATGGACTTACGTTTTGCATCATGGATTTAAAGTGAAGACCACAAAATCTTCCTGTCACCAATTCATGTCCAGGTATCTCTGCCCCTGTCATGTTCTGCTGTCTCTGCTCACATAAAAATGGGAACTGGGTGGCCTATTTTGAATATTAGAGTATTTATGTACGTCCCAAGCACAGCAGTTCCTCTCACCAAACTTCAGTTCCTCCTCTGGCACCAGTAACAATCTGTTGCTGCCACAGGGAGTGTTGTCACCTTTATAAAAAAGAAAGATTTTTTTTCTCAGGGTCTAGTTCAAGACTCATCCCAGAAATACTCCAAACCTGCCCGCACCGGCACAAATATAACCCTCTTTTTTTTTTATTCCCAATTGTTTCTTCAAGATCACAGGTGAGATACACATATACTAAAAAAACAAACCAGAGAAAACCTCTCAAATGCTATTCTTTCTTGCCAGAGAGGGAAAAGGTTGAGTCAGATGCTGACTCTTATGTTTCCACTGTTTGTCTCTTATATTTGCTATCTCTTATATTTGTTAATGGTTATAAAACTATCAAATACTTTAATGTTGAGCAGAACATAGCCAGGTTATAAACATCAAGGACTGATCAGGTTGGAAACACAGACTAGGATATTATGACACTTGTTTTATTTGCATTAGAAACGCACTATGACCCTATGAAACTTCCTGGATGGAGAAAGCTGCCTATGTGGCTGCTGTGCCACCAGCTGAGGACAGCCCCAGGAGAGGGCAGGCTAAAGAACCAGAGCAAAGCTCATCCCAGGATTTCCAACACCCCCAGTGATGGTTTTCTCACCTATTCTCCCTCTCTGGCCATTGTAACTACAGGCATAGGATTCAGGAAGATATTTCAGAAGAGACAGACTTTGCTGTCTGGAGGCTGCTCTCTTTGGGTGTGACAGGGGAAGGTGCAGTTCAGAGATGCTGAACAAACACTCGGGGCCCCCCTGGTCTTACTGTGTACCACATCTCCCTCTTCTTCTGCTCAGGTCTTCTCAGGGAATTCTGTTCAACACAACCCCTCAAAAACCTGCTGGCACCACTGTGGGGACAATGTTGGACATCATTGGGAGTAGCAATCAGCCAGAGGGAAGGGGGCAGATGGAACGAGGAGGTTCTTTAGGCTCAGCTGGGGAATGTCGCATGTCCCTCCATTGCACTGGGGAGGAATATGCTGGATTGGGCATGGGGGGAACTAGGGAGAGCACGGGAGGAAACACAGCCCAGGAGATGGGTTTGTCCCCGTTGAACAAAGTGTCAGTAACATATTTTAGTAGATGTGGAGGTCGGGTACCCAGCTAGAATCCCTTGAATTTGGAAATGCTGACTGCAGGCGATACAAATGAAGGCTATATTAATAGGAGCAAATAAAGCCAGACAAATAATGTTTGACACTTCCCTGCATCCTCTGCTCAGCTCACTCCGTGCGTTTCTCCATTCAGAGAGCTTATTGTTAGGGATACAAGGGAAACAATCACAGCACAAAATGCTCCAGGTAAAATACAGTGATAAAGGCAAACTGTTCGACAATTTGAGTGCATTTTAAGCACTAATAAATTCGTAAGTGCTGGTGAAGACATAATCTTTTAACAAAGTGAGGCAAGTAAACAAATACAAGAGCTAGGTTTGTAGTTACCCTCCGGGAAGAAATAAAAAACAACCAAATGAATAAAATAACTCTTTGAGTTAAAGAGCCTGCAGGGACCATTTAAATTCAAGCCAACACAGATGCCAGCTTCAGTTTTGAAAGACCAGGAGGGATGCTTAGAAATGCAAACTTTTTTTTTTTTAAATATTATAAAATTCAGAATAATTAATTTAAAAAGCTCCTTTTCTGAAGGTCTTCAGGTTCTTAATTATGTCTCTAAAGCAAGTGAGGCTGTTTAAGGAAAAATTAAGAGGCAAAATCAAAGAAAAAGAAGGTAATAAAAATACAGCCTTTAAAAATGTGAAAGAAGCCCGTCCTTCCAAGAAAAAAAACAGAACAAACCAACAAATAGCTAACAGAAATGTTCTATTGCTTGCAAAACAGAGAGTCTCTGATATATGAATCAAAATGTGGTTCTACGTATTTTATAAATGTAACTTTCGAAACAGAGTGATGCTCTAACGTTTTAGGGGTTTTTGTTGTTACTATCACTACTAATAAGGGCAGTGATTTTTTTTTTAATTAAAAATGTTTCTGATGTTTTTTACATTAAGAATTCACTGTCTATAAAAAAGACTCCTTCAGATTTTCAAATGCATGTCAGGAGTTCACAGCAAATACTGTTTTAAAGTCCTTTTTCTTCTAAGAATTAGTCAACAATTTTGTCACTTCACAGTGGCACCCTAATTATACTACCTTGTGCCAGTGTCACTGCATTCAGACAAAAAGCTACAGTGATGCAAATGGTCTTCCTCCCCCTCGAGTGCCTTCAGAAAAAGACAATTAGAGACAAGACTAAAGGCAGGGGAAAAGCAGCATTTAAAATAAAAGATATATGTAAAAATGCAGGCTTTAGCTATATGCTATACAAGATAAATATATAAATGAATGAATGAATGAATAAATAAATAAATCCAGGGTGCTTTTAAGATTCTCAGATGATTCAAGCAGCGTTTCCAACATGAGCTACTTCTGTCATGAACTACAGCAAGAAGTGAAAGGTGAAAGTTACAGCTTTCTTCCAGAGTAACTTTTATATATAATTAAAAAAAAAAAA
>VZTH01009698.1:74506-92494 GCA_013397815.1 Aleadryas rufinucha
AAAAAGGGTTTTGCGATTTTTGAGAGAGTTACAGAAGGGCTTTTCTCAACTGAAACCAGAAGCCAAGAAGTAGACTCAAACCCTGAAGTAAATAAAAGATAAATAAAAAAAGAATGTAGGGCAGCAGCAGTAAAAGAAAATTAACATAATGGATGGAAAAGTGGAATCAAGCATGAAAAAAAGGAAAAAGCTGAAATTCTTATTTAATATTTTTTTCCCTGTTGTTTTTTGTTTTGGTTTGGTTTTTTGGTTGTTTTGTTTCTCTTTTTTTTCTGAATGGGGTTAGTCTTTCTAAGTATTCCATTTATTTTACCAAGCAAAATCAAACACAAAGAGAGTGCAGGGCAGTCAGGAATGTAGCACTTTCACACTGAAATCTGATACCACCAAGCTGGATGAAGCCTCCGTAAAGCACTTTCTGGTCAAAGGAGGGCTGATTAGCAAAATGAACTCTGAATCGCATTTGAGGGGGGGGGGTTCGGGGGGGGGGGAGAAAAAAAAAAGAAAGAAAGAAAACCCAGCACAAGGGCTAGTAACTAACAGCTTGGTGGAGAAGAAGAGCAGAATGAAGATAAAATATCCATGTTGACAATGTGAATTAATTAAGCAATTTTCCACATTTTTTCCACGATGGTTTTGGAATTTTTTTTCCACATACACAAAACCATCTCGTTGAGAGCTCAACGTGCAGTGGCTACACGGGACTCAAGATACAGAGAGAGAGCTGGCCAGACAAAAAATTTCAACAGCCTGCCGAAGCATTCTCATCCTCTAGGAAAACAAATGGAACTGCCTGAAACCAAAGGACTTGAGGCAAATCCTTTCCCCCCACCCCCCTTCCCCCGCACACCCAGACACAGCCTGGGGCTGGCAGCTCAGCCATTGAAAAGGTGCAATCCACGGAATAACAATGCCGCTATTTGCCTCTGGTGCTGATAATGAGATGTGAGCCTTTCTGGGAATTCTGATTTCCGATCAGGGTAAACAATGATATTCCCACCTCAGCGATTCATTAACGAGCTAGCTGATCTAAAAGAACGTGACCGTTTCTGCTGTGCTTTTATAAATCTGCATGGGCTAAAAATAATCTGCGAAAAAGGCAATGGAGTGGTTCCCCCACCACGTGTCTCAGTAAACCGGGCCAGAATAAGGACATTAGGGGTAACCCAGCACCTCATTTCCATCCGTCAGCTCCCTGTCCCTCCTCCCGACACTGAGGGAAAGGAGGTCAGCGGCGTGGCTGGAGGGTTAAAGATGCAGCCTCCTTCTGCTGTCAAGGGAAACACTCGAGTACCTGCCGCGCATTATTTTGCATGTATTAACGGGGATCACCGTGCTTTCGGGCTGCCACTCAGGATTTGTCACTAGTAACACACCCTTGAGCCCCTCGCCGTCATTGGTAGCAGCTGTGTTGGCTTTCCCACTCAGGTGGCCGTTCCCGCGATCCAGCTAAAATAAGCATCATCAGAAGCGGGGCTGCTCCTATCAGCCTCTTCCACGCAGCCGGGCTGCCTCGCAATAACAGGAACTCCAGGCATTTGCTCTTTACAGCATCATTAGCACCAGATAACAGGAGCAGAGACAGGGCTGGGTTGTTTTTGTCCTTCCCCGCCCCTCCCTTTTTATTTTTTTTTCTTTTTTTCCTTCCNCACAACATTTTTTAAATTAGTTGGTTTCTTCTCTTTTTTTTTTTTTTTTTTTTTTTTTCCCCCCCCCGTTCTTTCTGGCGGTATTGCCCAGAATATCAGGAAGAATTAAAACATATAAAAGTAAAGAGAGGTTGGCGATTAAAATGTACAGATGTTGCCTTTCCCTGGTCTTAAAATCAGAGCTAAACACAGTTAAAAGGGAGAAGAGGTTTACCTTGATATTTATTTAAGGATCCTTAAGGTGNGAAAACAAAAGAAGAAAGAGGCAGAGGAGGGGCGCCATAAAGAATCACAATTATAAAAAAATATTTTTCACTTCCTTCCTACTGTACGGAGTGTTTCTCTAGAAAGCTTGAATATATTGCCTACATGCACCCGTCTCCCAGTGGTAAACTGCTGCCCTGAAAAATATTCCTGTCTCAAAAAATAATAATGAAATAATCTTAATAGTTAGATTCATATGTCACAGTGCTATAAACAGATTTAATCCATTTAGGTTATTTACAATCACATAAATGCCGAAAGTAACACAGGCTGGGTGTGTTTGCCTTGATTTCATCAGCCTGCTTCATCATACGTTGCTGCTTATTTGGTGTCTTTGTCTGGGTGGAGTCCTGTGAGAACTGGTTCTTTCACCAACTCTTCAGTTTTGCTGCTTGTGAAATGTATGTAACTCATCATACATATGCATTTACTTTCTAAATATACCTCTATGCCCTTTGTTATTCATCCTAACCTGGCAAGAACCAGGTCGATTTGTGAGACTGGTAATGTGATCCTTACGTCTAATGGCTATTTCTCATGTTTACAAACTTTCCCAGACAACCTTTGTGAGTCAGAACCACGCATGAAACACAGCCAAGTGCAGTTCTGCTGAGCTACTGGTGCTAGCCCTGCCAGCCAAAGGTACTGACTGGGACTAAGAAAACACAAAGCAGACCAAGAGGAATGTGGACCTTTATAGGGTAGTGGGGTTATCTATTAAGAGAGTGTTCAAAGAGTTCTGCATAAACGTATCTTATTAAGCACAGAATCTTACAGGTTTGTTTGCTTTACACAAAACAGTCTTTTAATGTTGGGAAAAATGCTGGAGGAGAGATGGCTGCTGGTGGTGTTTCACAGCTCCTTGTTTGTTGTGGTTTATTGGGTCACTAGATCAACAAGGAACCTTTCTATCGTCAAAGTAACTTCAATTACGAAAGGACTTGCTATGAGGAAATGAGCGCTAATGTTTCGGCAGAAATTGCTAAAACGACCAATTAAACTCATCTTTGCTCAAAACCTCCTGTTTTTCATGAGTTCCAGGACCTGGCTGGAATTCCCACTCAGCAGAAGGATAGGAATTCATGTTATATTAGGAAAATATACAGACTTACTGACTGACATTTAGACCTGCCCAGTGTAGCTTCTGTACTGTGTCAGAAAAGTGTGAATAAGGTAAAACTGAACTACAGGTGAAAAGCAAAGGAATGTGTCTCACTGACTTGACAGTACAACTTGTTTTGTTTATTCAATATACTCATCAGTGGGTAGAAGAGGGGTGGAGCACCTCTTCTGTGAGGAATGGCTGAGAGAATTGGCATTGTTCAGCCTGGAAAAGAGAACGCTTTGGGATGACCTAACTGCAGCCTTCCAGTACCTGAAGGGAGCCCACAAGAAACATGGAGGGAGACTATTTACAAGGGCCTGGAGCGACAGGATGAGGGGGAATGGCTTCAAATTGACAGAGGGTAGGTTTAGATCAGAGAGTAGGAAGAAATTCTTTACTGTGAGGGTGATGAGACTCTGAATAAGAAACCTCTTACTTGGAAAAACTGCTCCATAAAACTTAACTACTTTGATAACTTCAGTTAATACTTTTATCATTCATCTATTGAAACATAGTTTTACTTCATTCATCAAAACATCTGAGTAATTAATGCTTATATTGTCATTGTTTCAGACTTCTTTTTGGATTTGATCAGTCTGATATTATTTTGTCATTAATTTGCTCATTATTCTAACTAGGATTTCTTGGTTATCTGTGATCACCCATACTTCCTCCTCTCATTTTGTTCTGAAATAATATTGCAGTAGATGTGCCCACACCCATGCTTTTGACTTGTTTCATTTCTTGCATCAGCTCTACGATGACTTTTCAATAGAGTTCAGCTGTAGGCCATAATTTGCAATAATAATAATAATAATAATAATAATAATAATAATAATAATAATAATGATGATGTCAGGGTCAGAAAGTTAGGTGAGTGTGGAGTACAGGACTCAATATTTTGAGTGCTGGACACCAAAGTACAAAACTAGGGGAGGAGACCTGTGATAGATCTGAAACCTGACATATTGTGGAAGGGCAGGAGTACAAATGAACATTTTGTGTCAGCAGGGAGCATCCATTCCTGGACAGTCTGGTGTAGGTGCCTGGGGACCAGAAGCTCTCTGATGTTCATATCTTCTCCTGATTTTCATAGTTTCTTTTGTTTCCCAGTTATTAGAAAGGCTGATTGGGGAAGGCAGTTCTTTGTAACAGCTCTGTCTCTGGCTAGAGCAGTAAATGGTGTGGGCAGTTCATGAGAGGGAACAAGTTAAATTAATCATGCAGCAAAATGTATAACAGTGCAGACGTCAATGGAGGCACTTTGCATGTACAGCTCTGCTGCTGAAAGCACATCTCTCACCATTATTTATAAATGATGTGGAAGATTCCCCTCCAGCAGCTTATTGATTTAACAGCCTATAAACACACACAATATAATACATTCTATTGTTCTCAGCCCACCATCAGAACAAGTTCAAGGACATAAATCCCAGGTATTACCAGCTGGGTTATTCAAGTGAATTTATACTATATCCACTGGTAAACTTTGTTCTGCTCAGCTTTGTGCAAGACCAAAGAGTCACTTGGAGATGTCCAGGGCAGAGTCACACAAAAAGAAAGTGCCATGGCAAAGCTATGGCCTGGATACCTGACCACTACCCATAGCCACCAAACAATAGCTGAGCAAAGCCAGACCAGTCTTTAATACTGCTTGGTAGGCACTGGTTTCTAGGCAGTGTGCTGGGACCAGAAAGAACATCGTGTACACCTACAGGCCACTCAAGAGCACCAGAACAAGGGGAACTTGTATTCCTGCATACTTGTCATATGCATGACTGGCTTGGGTGCTTTTCCTGCTGCTGGAGAGTCCTGCCCTTTGTCTCTCTTCTTTGCCAGGTAAACTTAAGTGTATTGTAAGGTCTGAGCTCACACAGCACTCTCAGAGGTTAATTATTAGAATCTCTGTATGTTGTAATGACACTTAAACTGCATGCTTTGTCTTTGAGACCTCTACGTGTATCTGTGAAGTTAAACTGGCCAGCATGTCCTGAGCTACTGAGGAACAGGGAGGACTCACAGGTTGAGATATACAGAATTTTAAAAGATAATCACTAAAGGCTTGTTTCTGTTGAAAAACAGCAAAAAAATGGGCCAGTTAGGTCAGTAAGTCCCTGACTCCAAGTCTCTTTTTATGGTAAAAAGATGCCAAAATCACCAAACTGTCCCAATGTCCATGGTGAGGTCAAATGGAGGGAAGGATATTTTTGGCAGTTTGAGAATTTCCCAGGACATTGATGCAACAGCAAATAAATCTTCATTCTGAAATTACACTAGAATAACGTGGTCAAAACCAGACACACACATTTGATAAAACCCCACACAAATACACATGAAATAATGTAACTTTACATTTTATGCACACGCACCTTCAGATGGATGTATTACTAGGAGTTTCACTCTCTTGTGATTAGTTTGGAGGAATTAATTTATCTTTGCTTGCAGATGGGATTGAGATTATTAAATTAAAAGCAAGGGAAATGCAAAATCTTTTAATATCATTCAGTTTATCAAATAGATTTGTAAAATATTTCACTTCAAAACCATTCTCCTAGATGATTCCATCTCTTGATTGTGTCTCTCATTTTTATTTTTTTTCACAATAATAGAAATTTAAAGGGTAACGATGGTGTTAGTTCAGCTGTTAATATTAATATTTTAGAGTCTGCGTTTCTAAATATGTGAAGGTTTTAATGGAGGTCAGAAACAGGAATTTGAAATCTTGAACTATCATTAGGTAGACTGAGTTTGAGAATCTAGTTTATAAGCTCTTGGAATAGTCATGGTAGTAAATGAGATGGCAAATGCAGTCCCAATCCAAAATTCTTGAAAAAATTCCCAGAAATGGCCTTTGATTTCTTGTTAAGCAGCAGTTATTTGCTGCTGACAAGGTCAAGGTCTGTTTTGCGAACAACTTCTCCCCATCCCATACCAATCCCCAGTGAAGTGAGGGAGGAAAAGCAGGAATAAGGGTTATCAGCTGATCCTAGAAAGTCAGTGTCCCAAAGCAGCTGCAGCAGTACCAATGCTATATTTATTTTGTTATGTCACAGATCTCACAAGCTCTCACAAAATTACTCAGAACTGATTGTTTCCATAAATAAATCAAACTTTGCTGGTTGCAGCACAGAGGCAGAAAGGCCTGAGATTTGAGAAGGCAAATTTCATTTACACAAGTTAAAAAAAAAAAAAAAAAGCCACAATGTGGATATAGAGCATAACTGCAGATGGCCATTAGGGAAGCATGTGGAGATATTTCTGGTTTCCAAAAGCAGATGAGGCTTTGTGGTAGGTTTGACATCAGGCTAAATTGTACCTTTTTTGCAGAATGAGGTGCTGTGGTTGCATAGAAATGGCATTTTGGTTCTTGAGGAGCCTCACCTCACCCAGGGTGGCACTGTTAACTAATAGCTGAATAAAACTCCTGAACAGAAGTTTTAGTCCCCCAGTTTCAGGTTTAGATGTCTGACTTATGCTGCCTGAGAGTGTTTGTCACGTGTCTCTCCTCAGCTCTGTTTTGGGGGTCAGTATTTATGCACAGATACGTTTTTTTAAATACAAAAATCTCAGTGTATACACATGAACGGTTGCCAAAATGAGCTCGGCACAATTCTGCTGCTGTCAATTGCATTAGCTGGATCTTTTCCCTTAGCCTGTACCCTTTGGCACACTCTGCACAGGCTTCTAACAGAAGACTATTAAATGTAATTAATAAGAGCCTGCTAGCAAATCTTTTCAGCTGTAAAATACTGGAAAATGATTCAGTTCACTAACAAAATGGCGTGATTGTAAATTGAGAATTCGGGGTCAAATTCCCAGCTGGGAATTTAAAAGCATACATGCCACTTATTTTTTTCACTAGTCCTACTTTTTGTTGTCCACATTGAGAACTGGTCCGTCGCTAAAGGCAGGTAACAGATGGTAAACCTCCTCTGCCATATGACTCTGCTATTATTCCATTCCTCTGCATACCTAATCTAATAAATTGAGTGTAATTGACTGTAAGTGTTCACCCTACATGTGAACACATCCCAGTACATTACAGCTTTAAGAGGAAGACTGAGCAGACTCCTGGAGCTGATGCTGCCCTTCCCATGTTTATTTATTTAGACAATATTCAGAATAGTTTACATGTGAGGTTCAATGGGGAAAGTAAGATTCTCAGAGCACTGGCAAGACCCCACTTCCCTCTTCCAATCCCAAACTAAACAATTTATCAGATTTACCCAGTTCTTGGGTTAAAAAACACGACAAGCAGTAGGCAAACTGTATAATCAAAAAGTACCTTGGGATTAATTCATATAACTCATATAATTTCATTGTGATGCAGCAGGTCTCTGTGATATCACTTTGCTGACTCTCAAAGAGAGGTAAGGTCTGTTCTCAGAGTGCAGGGGCCAATGAGCACACGGAACTGAGATCCACCTTCCAGCCCTTAATGCTGCTCTGCACAGAGAGGGGTGCTAGGCCATAGTTCCCAAAGCTAGCACCCCTCTTTGGAGAGTTTGTAGCTGCACAATAACTTGTTAATTAGTTAACTTTCAATTATATAACCAATGCATTTCTGCATGTGCTCTGATTAGTGACTAGTCCATCATGCAAAAGCAGTCTGACATCATATGGTCCCCTCCCAGGGCTGTGATTTCTACCATGCTAATCAGTATTAGGTTACCTTCGGGCAATCCTTTCTCCCCGCCTCCTGGTCCAGAGGTGATTCATCTTTGTTGACATTAGTGAGTTTCTGTCATTCCTGTGTTATCTTGCTGTGATTTCACTTTGAGGACCACAATTTTCAACTTGAAACATAATGACCCAAGTACTTCCTTGGTTTTGGAGTTTTAATTTTATTTCCTTCTTCAACAGTGCCTTGGTGGCTTTCAAAAGAGGTTAACTTGCATGGTTTGCAGCCTCAAAATCAGTGTCCCCCACGCAGGAAAACATATAGGCATATGTTTAGTTTTAAGCTCAAACTTGAATCCTAGTGCTTTTGGTGAAATTCAAGTACATGCTGAAGTGCATTCCCAAATGAGGCCACTTTCCTCAACCAAAACTCATCTTTCTTGGGATTAAAGCGAAGCATTCACTCGAGCACTAAGGAACAGTGCTGCGTTCCAGGCTGATCATCAGCTGTATCCCAACCAGCACTGATACTCTAAAGAGTCCTCATGTATTTGAGCAGTATTTAGAACTCATTGTTTAATTCTCTTGCAGGCCTGGTCTAGGTGATGGTGCTATTTGTTAGGGTTTTTGTTAATGTAAAACCTATCCTTGTATTCTCACAGCTGCAGTGCCATTATTAGAGTACTCCGAAATATTTCCCTTCAAGCTCAAATTCATAACTGAATCATCATGGCTTAGCAAGTTACTATGGACCAAGTGAGCCATGAAAACAACCCACATGAATGCTTTCAGTCTGTGGTAAAGCTGAAGTGATAAGGCTTGGTGTAGCTTTAAACACAAAACAGTACCTTGCATTTGCTGCAATCAGACCAGGGTCACTCATCTGACACCATGGAATGTGTGTATGATCCTCTTTTTGTTCCAGAAAAATGCAAATATCAATATAATTTAAAAAGTGATACCTTCCCAGTTAGAGTGTATTTACTATAACATACATTTAGCACATTTAATTATAGCATAATTAAACCAGCACGTATTTCCAATCTGAATTCACAATTAGTATAAAAAATGTTTATATCAGAATAGCTATTTTCAGAGCAAAGACTAAATACTATCTCGTTGTACCTTCACCTGAAAGTGCAGTCAGTCTAAAAGCTTTTCCTCACTAATTATTCCAGTGTTTAACATTTGTAAATGAAAACCAGTTTACTAAAAAACTAGCGGAGAAGAATGCTGGTATAGGCAGAAGCAGTCATGGTTCAGTTTATTTCAGGTTATTCACAATTACCCTCTAAATTCCTGATTATTGTTTTTTCTAACTTTACCAAATATAAGTTATTGAAGCTCTGATTTTTCCATTCCTAATTTTTCCATGTTGGATATATACTTCAAGTCAAATTACAAGGAAATTAATAAAATAAATTGATAAATACATTGACAAACATATTGACAAATATAGCTGTCCTGAGAACAATATTAGAAGAAAATAACCTTTATTTCCTTTATGTAAGAACATAATAGATTTTTTTAAAAGTCGTGTTTTTTTCTTTGCCCAGACAGCTGAATACTCTCTTCATCTCCTCCACCTCTCAACCCACAGCTCTGCAGTAGGACCTGTGATCCTGGGATTTTATTTAAAGGGTTTTGCCCTGGCATTGCTTTTCTCTTCCAGCAGTTTGCAGACTTTTCTATTGCAGATTTAGCCGTCCCTGCTCTGGTGGTGGCACAAGCCCAACCTTGGAATATCCTGTATTTGCTTATTATTTGGGAGCCTGCCAGTGTGTTTCTCTGGCATGCAAGCTGCACAAGCAAAACCAGAATGCAGCTTTATGAAATTGAGTTAATTAAATCGTATGCATTTAATCCAAGTTTATTAGCAGTGAGGGGGCACTTTTCTAGCCCATGGGCTTTCTCTTTGTTAAATTGCAAAGAGCTGTTCTACTTGTGGCAATAGAACTTTATGGAATGGTTATACATTGTTTTGGATTCAGTGTGTTTTGTGCAGGTCACTACCAGCACACACATGGCGTAGCAAAGAGCAGTCACCAACAGCCAGCTCTGTCATACTGAACACACTGACATTTGTAAGCTATCACAAACAGATAATGCATACCTTCTTCTCCTCTTCCCAGCTGTTCATTTTACAGAGGTGTATTAGGAAAGGTGGGTCCCGAGGAATGATCTCAATGGCCATAAGAATTCTGTCAGGAAGGATTTTCTCTCTGTATGAGCAGTTTTTGCTGAGTTAATTTACGTTACTGGTGAGGGCAGCCACTCCAAAAGTGCTGCAGGAGTTACCGTGTCAGCACTTGCTGGGGTTTCTGGGGATATATCCCATGGCTATTTCACTCCATTAGGGTGATCCCTGGGATCCCAATGAACTGTGGGAAGATGTTTCCTTCTGAACAGCTCTAGAAGACTGTCTGCACTGAAGTGGTTTTGTGCTCTTCCAAATCCCAAAGGGGCACCTTGCTCTGCTGATTGGGGTTTTTTTTGCCTAGGCCTTGGGGCAGGTTAGTGAGCTGTGGCTGAGAGCAGCATCATTCAGGTGATGGAACGCTGCCTGGGAAAAGTGTTTAGGGAAATCACCTGAGTAAGTCTCACGTTATTTCAGCGTAATTCATCCAAGTAATTCTTGCATTAGTATTGCTATGAGGACATATCCTAGCAGGCCTTGTCACTGAGGAATGAACAGGAATGAACATCACTAACAGGAACACAGAGGCTGCTGGGTATGGGATGGGAGGAAGCAGGCAAAAAGAACAAAAGGAGGGAAATACAGCTGTTGAAATCGGATGCATGCCAGTATTGGGCAGGGTGATAGCTGCACTCACCAAATCATGCTCAATAAAGTGCTTGTTTGGGTTAACCTCTCCCTGAAAATCAGGGAATCACTGTTTTATTTGCACCAATTCATGCCTTTGATGTCAGCAGAATGTATACATAAGCCCAGTTTTGACCTCAGTGTTAGCAGACACTGCATTCCAAGGAGGAATGCAGGGCTAAGATCAGGCCTAGTGTCGCTTAGTAACCTCTAATCAAAAGCCCAGACACAAATCAGAAACCCCTCTGCCTGTTTGTCTTTTTGCTTTACATGATATTAAGTGAACAGTCATTTTTTTTCTAATAAAATATATCTATTCCTCATATTTTTTTATCTAGGATTTTGCAGTAATGGCACTCATAGCACTTTGCAAGGAGGCCAGAACAATTAATCCAATTCATTAAAAATTTACTTATTACACATTCCTTGATTAGAGAGGAAGTGATGAAGGAATTCTCATATCATCAGTTTCAAGAGGGTCAAAGACAACTCTGGCTTTTACCCACAAGGGAAATGATTCTCCCTCTCATTCCCATCTAGTGTTCTCCTAATCTGTTTCCCATACTTGTGCATGACAATTTACTGTATCTGTGCTGGGATGAGTGTCAGTTGGCCTGGTAGATTTCAATTAAACACACAGTCTCACTGGTTTTCATCCAAAATTAATGTGGATTTTTCCATTAAAGGGTTCTCACTTGTCTGCGAAGAAGATATGCAGAACACTCTTTGTGAACCTCGCATTTCTAGAGTAGTAAAATGAGTGTAAGAATTTTGCCATGGAAAATTGCAAAATTCAGTTTTGGTCACTTAGAGGAAGCAGTCTTATTTCTGATCTGCAGGTAAGTGCAGGAACAGAGAAGGAGAAGCAGCAGAGCCTCTGTTTTCATTACAGCGGCGCCAGGATCTTGTGTCTGTGACAGACAAAATTTTGAAGCATATAGATAAGAAGGATTATTCTACCTAATCTCTGCCTAACCAAATCTGTACAGAACAGGACAAGAAAAATGGTCCAAAAATGAGCAACTCTGACCCCAAACCCTCATGCTGCAGTTGTGCTGGATTTCAACTCAGTTGCATGCAATAGATCTGTGCTCTACAGCTTTCCCATCATCCAACCATGCTCAAGAGGTAGCCAAGGAAAATGATTTACAGCAGTGGACATCCCTTATAGAATAAAAAGGAATGACACAAGCTTTATTTCATAATATTATTTCCCAATCTCTTTGTCTTCTGTGGAATATATGTGTGTGTAAGTTGTGGGGACAGAAAGGAAGATGTGGGGTTTGTTCTTACCTTTCAGAAAATTTTTTGAAATAAATGTGTAAACACACATCTCAGCTGCACATAATGTGGAATTCCCACTAACACCCAGATAGATGAAGAATTCCACTAACTTGCCTAGGAGATAAATTGCCTGAATACTTTAGAAAGTTTAACCCTTAAAAGACATCTATCTAAGTGAGAAAGAAAACAAAACACAAACTTCATTGATTAAAACTACTTTTGCTGTCAATAGATCCTGAGGTATGAAACTCATCGGATTTATGGCTTATCAATGGATGATAGAAACAGGCCAGGAAGGATTTTGAGAGAGTCTGTTGCCCTCCTGCTGGCCAAAGCAGGATCAGCTATGCCACAACCATTTGTCTAACCTGTTTTTTCCAGGCTGACCACTGGATTTTTTTTATAGCCCTTCAGTACATCCCAACACATCTCTTTGCTTTCCATGGAAAACTTTTTCTAATACCCAACTTTTGCTTGCAGTTCAAGCCTGTTACTGAGTCCATGCAGCAGAAAAGACTAATTTCCTCCTTTGCAGCAGTGTCTCTCCTCACACGGCTCCTCTCTGGGCTAAACAGCCTGAATCTTCCAGCCTTTCCCTTCTTGGCCACGTTTCATCCAGCTGCTGGCATCCATTTCCTTCTCCTCTGGGCTTTCCATGTGCTTGTGGGAGTTTGTGTGTCTCCAACACAGCTGTCCCCCGCCAGGCAGCCAGACTCTGCTGGCAATTACCTTTACATATTTTAGTATGCTGCTGTGTACCTTTGAAGGGACAACTTGCACTTGTAGTGTGTACAGAAGCAGGGAACTTTTCTCCCTTTCACTCAATGTCCATGTGAAACTGAAAGTCCAGCTCTCCTAGCACTTCTGATACTGCAGGCACAAACACATGCAGGAGAAACAGAACAAATATTGACAGGCATTTAGGAAACTGGATAAAACAACAATAGGTTTTAACCATGTGATTTTCCCTCCTAACCAAAGAGCTGGGTTTCTGGCTTGGTTTCAGTGTTACAACATGGCCTTGCTTATGTCCTTTGTAAAATTGGTCTGGCTTTTGGTGGAATCTTAAAACACAGTCTTTGCCTAAAGAATACCACGCAGAGGGGATGATCTTCGCTGCATTCACACAGGGTGAGAGGCAGATAGTTAACCTGAAACAGCCACATTCATGGGCTGCCTGACTCCGGAAACACCTGAAAGCTGCATTCCATCCCAAAAGTTCTGGGAAGTTTGGTTGTTGGTCAGATCCAGCAGCACTTCTGTTGTGACAAGGCTGAATATCAAGGCTGAACAGCTCATGCTCGCATCCCTGAAACGATGGGGAGAAACGAGACGAAGTTAAGCGGGGAGCACCAGGCGGGCGGGAGGCGCAGGCATGTCCGTAAGCGGATCAGGGAAGGGCTGCGGTGGGCACCGTCTGTGCCGTGGGACGGGGAGAGCTGTCCCTGGGAGACACTGACCTCCACCGGTGCCTTTCCCAATTGCAACCTACATTGCCACACTCCTGCCTACAGTTGCATCAACCGTTTCAACAGGGCTGACGTTCCTAACTCTCTCCCGAAGTTTGACTTGAAATGCCGGGAGATCCCAGGATTCAATAGAGCAGTGACTGATGTATCCTTAGACAATCTTAGCTTTGCCATAGTGCCTTTGGCTTGCTTTCACCAAAGCAGCCTTGGGAAAAAAGTACTAATCACAAAGTATTACAAGCCCAAACCCCAAACCACCTTTGCCTTTAATAAACAGTTTCTCTGCCTTTAATCATTGCATTAATAGTAAAAAAACCCCATGATATTTATAGTAAAAAAATCATGGCCACATCAAACAAGCATTTGGACAATGCTCTCAGGTATGTGGTGCGATCTTGGGGCTGTCCTGTGCAGGGCCAGGAGCTGGACTGATGATCCTTGTGGGCCCCTTCCAGCATATTTTATAATTATATGATCTTATGCCTTACTTATTAGGCAGAAAAGATATTTGTATTTCATAAGAAATTTGTATTATTCATTTCATGTAAGAAATACGTCTTTCTGCATTATGGTGATTCAGGTTGAGGAGTGCGATGCTTTATCCCTGAGGCTTTCAGAGCACTGTATGAGCATATAAAACCACTATGCAAAGCCCTCTTCTCCCTTCCCCACAGCCTTGCTCAGGTGAGGCCCTTTATCAGCACCTGTGTTCAAGATGGGCAAAAAAAGGTGCTTGAGCTTTCACTGCTACCACTTACATAGGAGAAGCCACAGGCTGGTGACTAGTGTGAAATGGGAAGCCCTGAGGTACTAGCTTGCCCTATTACCCTCACATGAACTCCTGAACTGTGTGGGATTTACTAGCACATCACCAACAGAACAAGCAAGCGTTACTGCTTCTCCTCCTGTGCTCCCCTGTGCCAGCATTTGGTGGTCAGAGCAAAGGGGAACTGAGCCGCCTGATGACGTGGAAGCCAAAAAAGTGTTCCTACCAGAAGGCTTCTGTAGGACACTGGAATCATTGTGCTCTGTCCTTGCATTCCTCAAGTAGAACAGCATTTCTTTCTGCAGTGACTGTCACAGTAAAGCTGGCAACGTGAGCAAAAATGGAAAAGGAAGTAGATCACCTGCATAAAATCCATAGCAACCAAATACCTATTAAAACTTCATTTACACTAGTGAGCATTTTCTATTCCTATCATCCATGGACACTCCCACTCTCCTGAGATGTACTCTTTTGCTTTTCTTTACAGGAGTTAACAGTCTGTTCTTTGGTGCTTGATCAGGTATTCCCTCATGTTTTGTAAGTGCCCCACTGATCCTCTGCCACGGGGGATCTGCACGAGATAGTTCTGTGAGTAGCAAGACATAGAAAGCCTCCGCTCTTCCATTTGTTTTTCCCATGTTTTGTGGATCTTCTTTATTTTCTGTATTGGTTTCACCTTCTTATACCATAAAGCCAACGCTGCAGTGTTCCCAGGTTCTCTTTTTCCCCCCTGCTCACCATCTCTATATTCTATTTTCTCCTGTGCTCTCCTAAGTTAAGTAAGACATGTAGCTCCCTCCTCTGTTGCCTGAGGCCTCCTGTTATACTCATCTCAGCTATCATGCCTTCCGTATCTCTCTTGTAATGTTCCTATTCCGAGTGTTTTGCATGAAAGCTAGGCAAGACACCTTATATACTGTGTCTGATTCAAAGTCTAGGCATGCTCCTCACTCAGCGGCCTGGCGTGTCTACCAGAAAGAGGAACAGCTTCTCGTCACTGAGCAATAAAGCAGTATCTGCTCACCAGTTTCCAGGAAACCTGTGAGACACAAGATTTTTAAGATGTAACTCTGTGACATTTCTCTGTTAGGGCTTAAAGGGTTTGAAAGGGTGGTGGTGACAGTGAGGCTGCACAAGCCTTGTCTCTGTGTGGCATCTGACTGGAAACCAAAGGCTGCTCTGCAGCAGCAGACAGCAGTGATAATGGGAGCATCAAATCACAGCTGGTGTAAGGCAGGCTCTGTAGCTGTCATTGCTGCTGGCAGCTGCTGCTCCCTAGGCATGGATATTCTACTGCAGCAAAGCCTGAAATTACAAGTCTGCTGGGAAGTTCTACCTTGTAAACCCTACTAATAACAGTGTGGGAATCTTAATAAAAAAAATTCTCTAGGAATTAGTCCACAATGCCCAAAGAGCCTCAGGAAACTTGGTGTGCCCCTTCCCAGCACGGATAACCCACACATGACAGATCATTCCCCAGCCTGGAGGATGGGATCTACCTTCTCCCTGAGGTCTGGAGAAAGGGATTTTCCCTCTGCCATACAGCAGGGTAGAGCTGATTCCTTTCTCTTGAGAATTCATATGATGTGAGGGCCTGAATTCTCAAAGGATAAGCGTTGCTAACATACAATTAACCATGGCCTCAGAAAGACCAAAGTTGTGTTTTAAAAAGAAATTCCAGGTCATTTAAGAACTCTGGAGAAAATTATCTTTATGCCTAGCTCTGTCTTGCCCAAATGCAGCTAGTCTTGGAAAAAAATTTGGTTGTGTTGGGAGCTTCTATTTTTTCTCCTGTATTTTAATATATTCTTTACAATCAATTTTATTTAATAGTAAGTTATTTGATCTTTAATATCTTTAATCTTACATGTTTAATTTTCTAAATCTTCCAAATTGTTATCACTTAGGACACAAGAAGGAAGATTGCTGCAGCTGTACATAATGCCTCCACATAGAAATGTATAATCAGAGTTAATCTAGCATTACTTTACATCCACAGAGAGAACTAAGCATTTTTGAGCATATAGGACCCAGCTCAGTGAGGGACTTTTTCAATGACCAGCTCTCTGAGCTCTATCATTTTTCCAAGCTCAGACAAAGCAGTTTTTGACAAACAGCAAGATATGAAATATTTTCCTGTTGTTAGTTCCTGCTGTGTTCCTGAGCTAACCTCTCTCCTGCCTTGCTGAGTTTAGGCTGTGTTTGGAGTCAGATACCACCTCCTGATCTGCAGGTAACCAGAAGAGTCATAGTGCTCTTGCTTCTGATGTGTTTCTTCTCTCAAGTATTTGAGTTCTGAGTTTCTAAGCTCTCTAATAGATGAGAAGTAGGAAAAACAACTAAATAATATTGATGAGAGCAGAAAGACCAACTCAGCCTGGTTTTCTATGGATTAACGTTGCAAGGTGTGGGTTCTCTGTTGTGTAATACAACAGTAACAAGGATGGCAGCTGCAGGCTTTTCCTGAGCTGTGGACTAGTGTAGCCTCGTTCTATATCAGACTGTCTCCACAAAACATTCCTAAAATGGTTAACATTGACATCTCTCACTGATTACCTGAAATGGTTAGAATTGGACAGAGAGTGGAAGACACAGGCAGGTGTTTATATATACACACACATCAGCACACAGCCCTATCACTTAATCCTAATTTGCTTAGACAATCAAGCCAAAAGCTCCAAGGGCTGAGTTACACCAAAGGCACAAACCATTTGGCTGTGACTATCAAGGTCAGTTGCATACATGTAATTTTTTGTGATCTTGCCTTCGTGAGGAGTTTGCACTAGCCTGGCTAAATGATCTAGTTCAAACGCTGCAGATCCCAAGCTGAAACTATCCACTGAAGATAGAGTCACTTATAATTAAAATTGAGGCAGCTTTATGGAGATATGAACTCTGAGAAGCTGCCCAAGGATGCAACAGCTGCTGTTTCCAAGGTGGGCAGGGAGCCTGCTCCCTCTTGAAGGCAGGGCGGCTACAATCTCATCACCAATATCTCCCTTACAGTACATGCTCCTCACCCCAGGAACCAGCCGGACTAACGTCTGTCTCTCTGGGAAAAGCAGAAGCAAGTCTGTAGGCAGAGATGTGATTAGAGCAGTTAGTGGCCTCAAGAAATCCCAAAACTTTCTGTAGGCAAATGCCTTTCCAGCTTTGAACCAAAAGCACCAAAGCCTCAGAGTTAATTCAAGTTAGATCGACAGTTCCAGTGTAATTAGACTGCACCGGTACAGCCAGCAGGAAGGGCAATACCCGCGGAACGTGTGCGAGCGTGTCTGCGCAGCCCCGGCCGGCAGCGAAGCTATTCCTGCCGTCAGCAGCAGCAGCAGCGAGTAGCGGGGAGGAGCGGAGGGAGCCACGGGCGCTGCCGCCGACCGCGCCCCGGCGCTCCCGCAGCCTCCCGGCCGAGCTCGCAGCGCTCCCCGGCGGCGGAGGGATGCAATGGGAGTCTCCGTGCTCGGCGGGGCCGGCGTGCAGGGGCTGGCCGGGACGGGGATGGTGTGCCGGAGGATGGCGTGGATAGGGATAGCGTGCCGGGATAGTGTGCCGGAGGATGGAGTGTGCCGGGGGACGCTGAGCTGTGGGGCGGCGCGGTGCCGGTGTGCGGAGGCGCTGCGGGGACAAGGTGCCGGGGGTTGGTGTGCCGGGGGATGGTGTGCCGGGGGANCATCCCCTCGCCACAGTGTGTTAGCTACCTGCTCATCCCATGGCGTAAAACACAGCATCCCTCTTCGGCATCCTTAAAGGATATTTCACAGAATTATTGAGCTTGGAAAACACCTCTGGGATCATCGAATCTAACCTTTGACCAATCACCCCTTGTCAAACAGACCGTGGCACCGAGCGCCACGCCCAGCCAGCTATTTCTTGAACACCGTGGTGACTCTGCTACCTCCCTGGGCAGCCCGTTCCCCTGTTTAACAGCTTTGTGTGAAGAAATTCCTCCTGGTGTCCAACCTCAACCTTCCCTGGTGCAGCTTGAGGCCATGTCCTTTTGTCCTGTCACT